>OX235273.1:86124554-86724554 GCA_944472155.2 Trichobilharzia szidati | reverse complement strand
TGCCAATCGCGAATCGCAGAGCATCTCGACGAGTTTCGCAACATTAACTTTCATATTTAATTGGTGGATGGTGACTAGCAGTGGAATCCAAGATGCGCACTTCGTCCCATTTGGGACTCATCAGCTGGACGTACCTGCATTTCTCAGTGAGTGATGTGACACTCAACTTCTCATATTTAGTTTATTTCACTCTGTAGATTATGCAGTGAGTTCTCAGCTTTAACATTAGTCTTCTACCTATGTCAACTGATGTAACACGTAGATCTAAACAAAAGGATTCCAATTTAGAATGGGTGGATCCATCAGAATTGAGAGGCTACAACCAACAATAGACGTCAACATGATTTCATTGTGATGATCGACGCAGTGTATTTTTGGCATTTCTTCACAAAGCATACTTGTCACACATTATTATTATTATTATCGCTTGCTGTGAAAATAAACTGAATGAAAAGACTAGTCAGTTGCTTATTATTTTTAACTGATAACATTGATGCAGTTACTGTCTCATTTACTGCTACTCCTCCTCCACCCACCCATACACACACGCACACGCCTCCACATGCTTCACATATTATCACCGTATTTCCAGTTCACTGTATCACCAGAATATGCTTATGATGAGTGTTTTATAAAAAACAGGAAATTGTCATTACAAAACGAATTTCGCATGTTTATTATACACGGCAAGTAGATTCACCTCATTTATGTGGCATAAAATTGACCAACAATATACAAATAATAGAAGTCTACATATTGAAACGGAGATGAGAGTTCATTATTATTATTATATTAATATTGTTCCCTTGGGTTTCGAGTGGAAGATAAGGCTTCAACATCATGTCTCCATTCTGTCATGCTCTCTGCTGTCCTCATCAGCTGGCCCCACGATTGCCTACAAGCCTTCATCTCCTCCTGCGATTCACTCCCAGCCATTTATTTCCCGTTTGCGTTTCACTCTAGAGTCTGCGTGCCACGCGACGTTAACCGACGGTCTTCCCAGCGTGTACCGGATCCCCCTCCATTTTCTTCCACATATTTGTTAATTAGTATCATTTAGGATAGTTTGTTCCTAGAGTCGCTTGTTGCTAATTCATTCTGGCCACCAATTAGAAGGTAGCTGCTGCTAAAACTCCACACTGGCCTGTTCGAAATGCTTCCATGATAGACAGAGCAAGTTTCTGACCCATATAGAAGAAATGACTGATCTAACAGTTGTGTTGAAAATCTGAATCTTGTTCTTTATGCTTAGTAAAGAAGATTTCTACGCTGATGAAATCAGATTGATGACGGTGTACCTCGCCTTTCCGAAGTAACCTCTTCCAAATTTCTACCAATAATAGTAACTGGTGTTGGTTGTTATTGCTGTTGGTTGATTATCTTCATCAATTCCATCTTCTCTATGCTAACTTGAAATCCTGTCTTCGCTGCTAGCCCCTTCAACCAGTTTGCTGGTTTTCGCCTGTAAGTCTTCGAGTTTGCGTGACATTAGATATATAAATGGCACTTCATGGAATACATTCATTCATTCACTTGCTTACATGATAATCAATAATAATAATAAGAGGAAGAAGAATATTTCAATGCAGATTTCGTCACTAACTGACATCATTTAGAGGACCACTGAAAATCAAGGAGCACTGACTGTCCACAAGTATGCATTCACAACTCCTGAAGACATCGACCTCACAACCAGCCTCGTAACATTAATGTCCTGGGTTATTAATAGTGAGGTGCAAAGTACTAGCGAAAGATTAGACCTGTTGTTGTTAGTTAAGGAACTAAACTGAACACTAAGTTACCTAGCCAACTGTACGATTTCATATACATTTGTGAATATTAGGACCCAGTTAAAATGCAATGGTTTCAAAGTAAGAGCATTGAAAAGATGATATACACGGTCACTAGCGAATGAAATGCAAAACAAGGTTATTTTTCACTGACATGTCGTTGTTTCATGGCAATAGCCTGATTAAAGTAATGCGTCACTAGAATTGACGAAATCCCAGTTTTTATATGATAACTCTATTCATTTTATTCTGTATGGAATATCCTCCAAGTCAAGTGAAGTATTCAGGAGAAGAGGTAACCAAAATCTGCAGAAAGTCCTATAAAGATTTTATTATACATGGGTTGATAAAGTCAATTGGTGAAAATGGAATTAGTGCGTTCTCCTCACTCCTACTCAGAGAATCGCAATTCCCATTGAGGTGAAGTAATTCTACTGTGCGACTAATTTATCGACATCCTAATAAACAGTTTCAGTATTATCAAAGTCGATGTGACGGCACAGAAATCGAGTGAAAATCAGATGGATGTATGATAAGCAATTACGAAATGACTCAATAACATGTCGATTTATTCAGGTGATTGTAGACATTTTCTGACATCTGCATTCAGTAATTTTACGTGATATTGCTGAAAGTTGAGGCGGAGATGAAGTGTTAAACTTGTCTTATTAATTCATGCAACTTCTAATGCTATATTACTCCTGTTCTTGATGATTTTGTTTTTCCCATCTTCCGTGTTTCAGTTTCACTTCATTCATATATTAGTGAAATGTGTTACACTGATTCGATACACTCCTCCTCTAGACTATGAAATGTTTTCATCCGAAAACTGAGTTACTCTCACTAGTCAAAATCAATTTGTATACTGAACATGTGTCACACATCCATATTGAAGTCTTCCACACATGGCAAACAAAACTGATGTTAGGTGGTTGAATACAAATCAGCAGGAAGACCAGGACTTCGGTGTCTTGCCTAATGACACTCGTCGAAAAGGTGAGGGTGCATCCTCGGAAAAAGTGATAATGTCTCCTAACATAATGGAATCTGCATCACCAAGTGCTGCTATCAGAGACGTTGCCATAGGGCTGCTGCTGAATGACTCCAACGACGCAAGTGCACCACGATCATGAGCCATCCACCTTGGAGACCACATTGAAAACTCGGCTGATTATTTAGATGCATGACAATACTTACATCCTAGTGATGGACGAATATATAGAAAGTTATTAGGTTCAGCTACTCATGACAAAGGTATGTTGATAAATTATCAGCTAAAAAACTGGCAATCTGCTTGAATCACTAGGCCAAGCTAATTTCTATCAAACGTAATGCATCAGATTTCCTATTTCCTTATTCGTTTGATCATTCAGTTATGTCCTTGAATAGCAAAATCTGCTAACACACATTTCAATTTGGCTTTCAGCCTACCATTCTCAGAGAAGAACGAAAATATTATAAGCGATTGGTTTATGTTACAGCCACAATAGTAATCGGTCAGTCACATGATGTACTACGGTTTTCTATTTCACTTGAAAATTCTCGACGAAGAGAAAATATTACGCAATGAATTACACTGAGAACCCTCTACACTGATTGTGTAAACATTTTGTCCAGAATGAAGTGATCATCATTATAATTGACATTAATCATCAATATAATCGATAGAGAAAAAAATATTGGATGATGATGATGGTAAGGGTATCATCCATTTCCTCTACAATTGAGACATGATTTCCCTTGGTGAATGGATAATGATAGGTTTCCAGCTCTCATGAAACCACTTTGCTATCTCAGAAACATTGGACACATTGGACACTATACGATATGCAATTACAGATTGTTTTATCGGCGTACTTACTTACATCAAAAGTTACTGTTAGTTGCTCTTAATTCACATTTCATACTTTGAATAATCCCAGTATGTTTAGAAAATCAAAATAACATTTTTCTCCCAACGTTTCACTGTGCAAAACCACAACTTCTTCACTAGAATCACTCCGATTTCACTAAACATCAGTAGTGCATCAATTAAAGTGGACTCATCTAAAGGGCAGTCGTCCACAAATATTTGTACTAGATGAATAAATGTGATTAGTCATCAAATACATATTCATGTTGATGTTGTCAACTGGTCATTGTTAAGTCTCTGCACGGTGTGTACATGTGTGTGTGTGTCAGTTATTCATGTGTGCTGTTTATTGTATGGTGAACACGTTAACCTCTTCTGAGTGATAATTAACACCAGTGGTTGACGAGAGAGAGGATGGAAAATATAATAACGAATCGTTTTTATCTGTTGTGTTGTCTAATCACACATAGTCTGCCAGATCGGTGATAAGTCTACTGCTCCTCTGCTATTTACTGCATGATGTGTAGTTGAAATATGCAAGACTTCAAAGATGAATCTCGCTTTATGTGAATGACGACCTCTGTTAAGTACTTAAACATTCTCCTCTCTCCATAACATGCATTGCTATATAGCTGATTTCTTCTCCTGCACCGTTTACTTCTAGTTGATTTCTAGGCGAATGTTTTGCGTCGTGTGTGTAGTCTATGTCCACTAATCCCAAACTATCACATATCTGCTGCTTTCCTATAAGTAACAAGCCTGACATTCTCAACATTTCACTTCATACTTCTATTTGTTTTGTGTCATTTTAGCAAATGCATACTTCTCAATATTCCTCTGTTTCTTCCTGCCCTTTTTAAAAATTGTAAATGTTGTTTGTGAACATTTCCGGATAATCGTGTTCAATTAAAATTTGTCTTGTATTGGAGATCTCACTGTTCATATCATCGTTGTGAGTTACAATTGTGGCGTGTGCTACTGATAAGATTTATCGGTGGTATAGAGATATGAAGAGACGTTCATCGGCAGAAAATTATCAGATAGCAGGGAGTTAGATTAGATGTCAGACAAAGCAAATGATACCGCACTGCGGAGACGTGAGAGGAACACAAAGAAACACACACACACACGCCATATGAAGGCGAGAAGTAGCACAACACGGAAGATCTGTTCAATTGGTGATTTGCAGATAGGGTGTGCATAATTTCACCACATAGCGATATTTAAATTGGAAATAAATATTCCTTCATCAGGTGTTTCATCTCCTACCGTTACAATCTCACTCAGAAACTATACAGTTATACAGTGTAGTAGGGAATTATGGAATTGCTCATATAGTCGGTTGTGTCATATCAGTTCATAATAAAACATATGAGTGTACATATCAGGCGAAATAATGAATAAGTGTTTAGGGTCACCGACATATGGTTACCATTAAGAATGAAACGTGACAAGCTCATGGAAACAAGAACATTTAAACCAGTTAGTACCCTTTGTGAATTCCAAGAAAACAATTAGAGGACGTCGGCCTGCAAAATTTGGGCTACCGATATCCATGCTGAAAATTCCATACTTGTACTAAAAATACGGTGTGGCATCAAGCTGTAATCAAAATAATAAATAAATAAAATAGTTATCTGAAACGTGTAATGTGCGCAACACATTTTGGACATTCTGATTACACATGTGCTCGTCATACACATTTATGCAGAAGCCATGATAACATGGATTATTAGAATACAGGTTGAATTGTGTAGAGGTGAAGGTAACAAATGAGGGGTAGGTAGATGGCGTAAGGATGTAGGCAGGAAAAGAAAAGTACAGGAAGGAAGGAAGGAATGGAGGGAGTGGGTGAAAACATCATTGAGTAAATTGAACCTTGGTTGTAAACTGGATTACCCAGGCAGGTTTAAGGTAATACCAAATAACTTTTGGACACATAAGATAGGTGTAAGCCTTTTTATGGCCAATGCTTCAACAAACTTAAGCGTGAGGGTGTATGTGTGACCCAATTTTATTTTATGAATGGGTTTGAAGTGATTATGGATATCAAACCTGTTACGTGCCTGTATGGTGTGATTCGCTATAGATGACGTTGGACATCTATTTCCGGGATTACTTGTGTCCGGAGATTGTATTTGTTATCGCAGCCAATTTGGAATATGTTCTGTAGCCCTAACCTGCAGAGACCGATCATTCCTCCTTATATATGTGTGTCCACATACACACGCGAATAGGTAAACACAATGGGATTTGACATTATCGTTCGGATGCTGTAACAGTTTACAAAACAGCATAGATCTGTTTTTCTGTGTGCACACAACTTCGGCTACATATTTAGTTCTATTGATTGCCATTCTCGATTAGCTAACAAGAATTAGTCAAATCTGGTTGCGTCATGTGAATTAACAAAGCACAGAGTACAAAACGCTCGAAAATTCAATTTATTCTGACTTTTCACTAAGTATATTATTGCACTAATTAGTGTCTATATTTTCTTGGAGTTCTATTGTGTATTTCGAAATTATGCATTTGATCCACTTATCAGATAATGAAATAGAATGATATTTATTTACGGTATGCATCAAGACATCAATGTTAATCCTCAGTTGAATTTTAGTGGTGTTTATTCTCAGGTAGACTAGTTAAGTGTTACAGAGGCTGAAAAAACGGAGCGTACTCGTCAGATGCTCATTATTTCATAACCTATTTCTGAACACTAACTTACCAAAAAAATAAGACTTTCGATTATAAGACGTAGAATTAAAGTTCTAGTGCATTATATGACTAACTCTAAAATATAACTCCTCAGAAATGCCTCAGTCTTTATAACTTCAGTTGACATGTGGACGTTGCAGAGGGACCTACTGAATAGTAGTGTCGTTAGGAGGGTGATAAGCTAGAAGAACATTGGAAAACCTTCGAATTCGATGTAACCTTATCCGGAAGCGTCTTCTCCTTATAAGCTCAAGTTTGAAGTGAATCTGAAGTTGAATTTGAAGAGTTTGGTTCCAACCGTGTAGTAGTGTACTTCCAGTATTCAAGTAAAACTGTCAATTTGACATTGTAGAATTTAGGAGTATCGCATTTTGAAGGAGTTATAAACTGGAAGAGAATAGTTCTTCACAACCCTTCACTTTTACATTGGATTCTCAAATTTGTGTGATTTGGTTATGAGAGAGGTTACAGTAAATCAGACAGTTCCCGAAACTCCGTAAAAGGGATGTTTGACAATAAGAATATGAATAGGGGAATGACAGTTTCCACAGCCAGTCATTTAGCTTCACTCACCAAATATCGTTAGTTGTCAAATCAGTTAAGCCTGTTCAAATATAATCCATTCAATATTGAGGTAGTCATTCGTCTAAGTTCGTATTACTATTCCTATTTTGATTTTATTCACTTGATTGTAACTAGTAGTAGAATCTTCAACTTGCTTTGAATTCACCAAACAGAGATTCTTTCATTTCAGCAAAGACGAACTTATTTTTGTCCAGACTTGAAATCACAGGCAATTGTTCCGAACACTCAACCTTAAACCACCATCATCATATAAGTAACTTCATGCATAGTGGATATCATCTTTTATTATTTGTGTATGCTATCAGCTTTTACTGGTTGATTTTACTAGGCTAAATGACTGAGCGAATGACTGGTTATCATCAAATTAATAAATTTGTGAATACTCGTGTCAACTGCTGCCGTCTTTGAACATCATCCTGTACCGTTGAGCAATGGACAAACAAGATCTATTCGTGGCTCACTTTGTGAACATTGAGCATCTAGTTGATGATGATAATACAGAATTTACAATTATTTATCGCATTTCAACTAATCCCACTTTAGCCTTACGAATTCGTCTTCTGCGTAGAGCTGAAGCCATCGGAATCCATCTGAATAAGCCACACTTCTGTACCCAGAAGAAATTAGTATAGCCTTGGTCATTTTACATGAATGTAAACACCTGACTATTTTGACCTCCACCTAAGCATTCTGCAATTTATTGTCCACCAGACTATTTATTCTCCTGACTACATCATTGTTAACTGCTTATTACGTGATCAGCCTGAACACTCAATTCCTCCTTACTATTTGTCTTTTCGCAAATCATGCATTATGTAGTTAACTTGTTTTAACCTTTTCTACCCTTCAATTGTTTGTACCGATTTTCTTGGAGAATTATCACCCCCAAATGACATGTTGACAGTGACTAATTATTGTTAACAAACTTATCACCACTAGATTGGTAAAATTATTTGTATTGTGTT
Organism: Trichobilharzia szidati; assembly: GCA_944472155.2. Classification (NCBI taxonomy): domain Eukaryota; kingdom Metazoa; phylum Platyhelminthes; class Trematoda; order Strigeidida; family Schistosomatidae; genus Trichobilharzia; species Trichobilharzia szidati. The sequence goes on along the minus strand of OX235273.1, from coordinate 86,716,644 downwards.
GGTTTGTGGGGATTTGATTTGATTGGTCACAGGATTTCATGATGAGGTGACATTGGTTAGAGAAGCATTGGAAAACGTGGGAGTACTGGACAGCTGTCTCGTCAGCCTAGTTTGCGACTCATCAACCGTACGCACCACCAGGCTTCGAATCCAGCACCTTCTGACTACTAGGCGAGCTCGTAGACCATTCACACACTGGGATATATACACATTTATACGTATACCAGTGAAGTCATTTCTGAGAAGTTACAAATAATCCTCAACATCCTCATATTCTCAATAAAAATTAGCATGTCGTTTCATCTGAAGAAATCCTTCCTATCATCTAATCAACTACCAAATGCATTTCTGTTAGTTTGAAGTCTTATTATCAGTCTACTTCTCTTGTGACGTCATTTACAAGTTGACTGAGATTTCAGTGTACATAACAGCGTTCCATATAGACAAGTTGTCGTAAATGTTTACAGAATGAGATGCATATTCTATTGACCTATTATTATTATTATCACTATCCATGTTTCTTAGTTAACACAAGATGAATAAATCGGCGCGATGTGTATAGGTAGGTATAATAGACTTTTCTTGAAATGTTACATTGACCGCGAAACATTCATTATTTGTTTGTTTTTTCTTTCGTTTTTTTGGCTGACCGTATATGTCTGTTTTGTGTGTACAAAATGTAACTAGTTTGATGTAATGATGACGATACTTACAGTAAATATAATAATTCAAATTACAAATTTATTCTTATTGTTACCTGAAATAATATCGGATGATTGTTAAGGTTAATAATATTATTATATAGCACCGTATTTAGGAAAATATTTCACCGTAATACTAAATACTTTCTATATATATATAGCCCTGTTAAACATTTCAGACAAATTATTTCATCATTCTATGAAAGTGTATGTGAAAGGTGTATGAAACTGTTTGTTTTTGTAGAAAAAAGGAATGAACTGAGTAAACATTTACAGCCAGCGACCTTGATTCGATTGAAGTCAGTTTGACTTGGAATAATCAATTATTCAGTTGACTTCCTGTGAAGTTGTTAGAGCACTGAGATGATTTGAAAGTGTAGACCTTGAGAAGACATATTTCTTTCATCTCACTTATTCATTTTACAGCAAGTCAGTGATATTAACAATTTCACATAACCCTAGTTGAAAGCTCTATTCTAATTTCTCTCTAGTTGTCATATTTGTCACCACCTCACCAACTGAGGTAAAGTGTATTTTCAAATGCACACTAATATTCATATCACACGATCTCCGATTTGAGGTGTCTTCTGATGGATATAAAGGAAACGTACTAATCCGAAAGGATGATTTGGAAATAATATACACCTTAAGTTGTGTCACTGATGTTACTTGTTACTGATCACTAAGACTGACTATGATGCTGATACAAAATCGGCAAACAAATTGTTTAGGATGAGGTTGTACCAACAACCCATCCATCAGTCAACACATGCAGTTGTGAAATCGAAGACAATAATTTGACAGGACACTCAAGAAATAATAATTGGCAAACGTGGAAAGAAAGTATAAACGTAATGTGTTAGACAAGGCCGTCGTTTGTTTGTGCTATGGACATGGATCGCCTACAAAGCGAAAATTCGTTTACAGTGCTCGACATCCAGTCAGGATATTGGCAGATACCGATAAAACACAGTGACCGAGTTGAGAGGGCGTTCATTGTGGATCAGAAACAGTGTCAGTTTAAACGCATGTCATTTGGACTAGCAGGACTAGCACTGTTCACCTTCAGACAACTGATGACCAATGTTGTTACTTAGATACTTGAAGAGTGTGGAAGTGTACGGTGATGATCTCGTCATCTACAGTCAAAACGAAAGCGACCATGTGATCCATGTCGAAGCCGTGTTAAGACGCATTGAAGAGTATGGACTGTGCATCAACAAAACAAAATCTCAGATAGCCAAACAGTGTGACGCTGTTGGGTGATAAAGTAGGCAACAGTGAGATAAAACCGCTTCCGGAGGAAATCTTGTCGATGTAGACCATTACGACCCCGAATTCCAAGAGGAAGCTAAGGCAGTTCCTCCGGAGTGAGCAGCGTTTTATAGTCCATTTGTGAAAAACTTCAACGAGATGGCAGTCTTCCTCCCCTCCTCATTATGTACAGACCATTAGGTGAGTTGAAGTTTCTTTGGTCGGAAGATTCGCAGAAAATATTCGACAGTACCAAACGGATTTTAGACCACCAGAAAATGACTCTAAAACTGACTGTACCAGGAAAACAGTTCACAGTGTGCACAGATGCGAGTGACTATGGCATAGGCGCAGTACTTAGACAGGCTGAAGCAGTTGGCGAATATGTCAGTTGTGTTTTAACAAACACGCACACGCACATCACACACACAGAACAGAAGTATTCAGAGACAGAGAAAGAATGTTTAGTAATAGTATAAGCAGTAGACAAACGGAGACCATGTTTACTCGGCCAACGGTTCCGCATCGAAACTGATCATAAGCCACTACACCTCCTGAGGACGGTGAGCGACCCTCGTGGGAAATTGTCACGGTGGATGTTGCACCTGCAGGAGTATGAATTCACGATCTCACACGTCCCTGGAGAAGAAAATTTCTCGCCAGACATTTTATCTGTACCGGAAGACGAAGCTGAGTTACTGGAGATTGTATACGGAGTGTTTGCATTGGAACCAGACTGATTAAGAATTGCCCGCACTCAGATATCAGACCACACCCTGAACACGGTCATACAGCTGATCACTAACAGAACAGAAGTGAATCAACAACCTACGGAGAATAAAGATCTGACTACGCTACTCAGACAGAAAGATCGATTAAGAGTGAACGCCTAAGGAACTCTGACTTGACGAGAAAACGATGGAATTTGGTTGACGGTAATACCTCATTCTCTACATCAGGAGATGATATGAGAATATCATAGCACAGCTAGTACATACACGAGTGGCCAGAACAACCGACCTCTTCAGACAAAGCATGTGCTGGCCAGATATGAGAGAAGATGTGGCAAAATATGTACTTGGATGTCAGCAGTGCCAGTTGATGAGAGGAGATGGGTGCATACGACGGCCTCTACAGTCAATTGCAGTTATGTCAGTAGGTGACTTGTGGTCCGTAGATGTGATGGATCCGTCTCGAGTAGCAGACATCCAGTGGCAACCAGTACCTCTTGGTGACGACCGAACACACTACGCGATGGGTAGACGCCGTCGTGATCCCTCATCAATGCGCGACAACTGTGACTGACGCATATAGAATATCTATCTCTAAGGTGATCCATCTGTTCCACTGTTAAAGCAATTTTCGACAAATTCATTTGTGTAAACATTTTTCGTGTTACATTTACAAGTGCATTTAAAAAGTTCTTTCCTCACCCTGTGCAACAGCCGACTACCAGATAGGTGTGTGCATTTCATTCTTATTCTATTCATCACTTTTAATCCACACTTGTTTGATATCATTTTTTTTATTGTGTTTATTAGTACTTTTTATATTATTTTTATATTCTACTCTTTGTAATAATAATAGTAATAATTATTAGAATATTGGAAATTTCTTGCGTTTCCGTCAACATTGACTCAATTCATAAGAAATGTATATCTGCGTTATTGATAGGCCTCTACCAGTTGAATGATTAGTCGCTTCTTCAGTTGGTAAAACTGGGAAGAGAAGTAAAGATGCTTATAAATACACTGATTGGTTATTAGGGTGTGATCAATCAATGTATTACGCCTAGTCCTTGGTATTTATGCCGGCTGAATTCTTTCAAGTCAGCTTTGTAATCCGTTGAACACTCGTTAGTTAGGAAGGCGCATCTTCAGTCCTGGAAACAGTGATGTCCCTTCTGAGATTATGACCAGCACCAACTGGTTCTACAGTCACAGATTTTACCATTGAGCTATTCTAGTTAAAGGTGGCCCTCCTGTAGGACTGCAATTTATTATTAATATTCCTTATGTCTTCATGTCACCAGAAGGTTTCCAAGCTGATTTCTGAGTGATGAACACCTGTCTTGTCTTTCCGATCCTGCCTGTAGTTAAATCGATGCTACCCGAGTAGGTGAAAGAAGTGACTTGAAATTTTTCTCGTCAACAATGGTTGGTGCTTGTTTTCGTCGGTCAGGTATCCTCATCAGTTTTGTCTTGTCTATGTTTAATTTAAGTCCTATCCCGTCTTCGCTGCCAGCCTCTTCTGATAACTGCTCAGTTTTCGCCTACACATTTTCAAATTTTTGTGAAATTAGACAGAAATCGTCCGCAAATCTTGTCCTAATCCTCCTGTCAAGCTGTCTAACGTATTCCTGTCTTAATGTTCCCCACAGTCTTCCCCATAATCCAGTCCATCACGATCAGGAATATGATTGTTGATGGTAGTCAGCATTGTCCTACTCCTGTCTTCATTTCACAGGCTTCTCCGAGTTTTCCGTTGTGAATCACTTGGCATATGTCATCTGTATTCATCTGTTGAATGAAGTTGATAAAGGTTTGCGTTACTGTAATCAGTGGTGAAGCAATTTGCAAATTACTTATCGGTCAACGCTGTTAGCCGAAGGCCTGTACAAGGTCGATGAAATTGCGATAGAAGTTTGGCCGTCCTTCTGTTCTCATTTCGATAATGATGATGTGTAATGTTGTAATTTGATCTGTACATGATTTACTTTTCGTGAATCCAGCTTGTTCCGGCGGGTGGAGTTTTCCATCCCCAGCATCTTTTAATCCCTCCAGGATGACGTCACTCAATACTTTGATTGGTCTGGACAGGAGCATGATTCCGCGCCAAGCATTGACTGCAAAGTCTTAAGTCGCCCTCCTTTGGGAGTTTCACAAAGTAGCCTTTCTTCCACACGTCTTGCAAAAAGTGGCATCAGCATATCCACTGCGGTCTCTGGATCCGTTTTCAGTGCTTCAGGAGGGCATAACCACTGAAATTGGGAGATATGGAACACTTGTCAGCTTCCGACCATAGATGTCTGCCTTCAATTTGTAGTGTCAGGTGTGTCAAGTGGTATTTATGGTCAGCAATAATGAGATTAGGTGTAAAGTGTAAGGAGGTGAGGAGTGTAAGTCAACAGATGAGGCTTTCGAGCTGTATTAACTGATATGACTAAGACATGTGTTACGCGCACCCTTCGTCGACTAGCAATGTTAGCTGAAATAGGAGTTACGGGATCATCATCGGACAAAACCATGGCGTCAATCCATGAGATTTCTCAGTGTTGGTTTAAGCCACTTATGGAGGTGTAGAGTGTCTGGATGAAGTGCTCAGTTTTGTAAAATAAAATTCAGTGATTAAAGGAGAGTAGAGACATGACACAAAATCGTTCTCAATGCAGTAGATGCGCATTCACTCCATATGACCCACCAGACTCTGAAAATCTTCTTCTAATTATTATTTCTCTCCTTCATTTTACTTTCACTACACTTCTTTTGTGTAGATTAGTCACGTGAATTGCTACATGTTTTGTGCAAAGTTCTGCGCTGATAATTCAGCCCATAGCATAGCACACACTGAATAATCCCTTTAGACTAAACTATTCACCCACAAAATACCTACCTGATGAATCTAACAAAATATAGTCGTTGATTATTCAAAGAAAACAAAATTTTATTTTCGTTGTTTATAAATAAGACTGAATTGTTCTCCTCCTTTACGTATGTTCTGATTATTACGAGGTACAAATGAAACAGAGGAACACAATCCAAATACACAAACACACACACGACCACTTCTTTCTATGCATATATGCTGGCTGGTTCACAAAAGAATGAGAGAATTCACAATCAAAATAATGTGTGCAACAAATGGTTAACTTCAGGAGAGAAGTTCCACAGGAACAACATGAAAACAAAGATGGATGGATAGATAGATAGATAGATGCATAGATATTGACGTAAACATTCGACAATGAGAATAACTGTATGTGTAAAGACAGTACCCGAGGAGGTATAGAAGACCGATCACTAACACATGGCAAACACGAATGTAATTTATACAACAACATAACAGATTACCATAATGATGTTTCTCTCCCTGGACGATAGATATCTGTATATATTTATATATATGTCCCTGTTATTGACTGCAATCACTCATGCATGAAGATAATAGGAAAAGACGGACATCTCGTTTATAAGTAGTCTACTCAGTAGTATATGCATATGAAAAAGTATAAGTAGGAAGAATTTCAAAATTAATTGTTTACAAATGGTTAGAAAGACAGAGGAATATATATCAAAATATAATAAATGATGAATAAATTGTTTTCTGATGTTCCAGTTGGCACTTTTCACCAACTACTACTGTATGATGCAGTGGTTTGTCTACACAAAATAATTGACGACGAATTCTATCTAACTGAATCAGTGTATACAATTGTTTACGCTTTAACTTTTCAGTCAACTTTGCATTTTTAGGCAATTGAATATCTGGTAGATAGACATGTTTCAATAGCTCGTATAAACCATAATCATGTATTACCAGTAGATTGAATTGTTTGTTGAAAGACTCAGTAGTAGTAGTATAATCAGTAGTTGTGTTAGTAGTAGCAGTTGAATCAATCGTAGAAGTATTTACAGGATTATTGTTATATTCAGTGTGTGTCAATGATAATAATAACAGTGAATTCATTATACTTGGTTGTGTATACTCTTTGAATAATTGTTGTAACCTTTCGAAGATGACCTTATTGTTGAGATATTCCAATGGAATAGTTTGATCATTCAGCATACGTGAATTAGAATCAGACTTTGTTGGCACTGTTCCACCACCGCGATCATTTGTACGTTTCTCCAAACGACTAACACTACTTGTCCGACTGTTGCCACTGTTGCCACCATGGAGACTAGCAATCCCATATAATAATTCTTCTAGAGTAGCAGTCTGTAAATTAATTTGTCTTTCATTAACATTTGGAGTCAACAAATGATGACTGGGAAGTTGAAGTGTAACTCTTTCGGGAGTCAATTTTGACTCAATTTTGTCAGTTTGTTCAACATTTGGAAAACGATTCAGTTGTAGTGAAAGTTTTGATTTCTAGTAGCATAAAACAAAAAGAGGGAATATTTGAATACAACTGTTTCGACTACTGACAAATAGGTTGTAAGAAACTGCTTTCAAGTTGTGACATCAAGATGCGATAAATAATGCTTTACTGCTTAGAACCCAAAATCACTTCATCATTTCAAATGAGAAACGAAAAATATTAATCCACTCAGCATGTCTCACACGAAATGGATAGTCCTTTCATGGATTTCATAGTATAGAAGTGCAACTTGATGCGTTACTTCACAATTGGTTCCAGAAGCATACAATCTGAACCGATATCGACCTATACAAACGTAAAATACACAAGAACTGGATAGCTTACAGCCCAAATATTCTTTTATTTGTCCACAAGTGGTTTCCACCACAGATGAAAATTAGTTCTAAAATCACTCACAGTCTAGGAGAATGGAATAGGTGTATCGATGTAGTCTGAGAATTTTCAATCGCATTAAGGACTACTTGCATATCAAAATATAACAGTTAACATCGCGTACTAATAGATGTGTCTATAATCCAGAATATCACAGGGTTTGAATATGTGAAGACACAGTTGATGAAGATACCCTCCCCCCAGCCAACAACAAGAAGCACCGATCACCATCGATGGCGAAAATTCGAAGGATGTCACCACCCTCACTTATCTAGACAACATCGTTTCAAATACAGTCGGGTAGGGTGGGGAGGCACGATGACGATGTCGAAGGCGTGATCAGGAAGTCAAATCAGACCTTCATTAATCCGAAATCAGTCTGCAAATCTACTGCATCAAGCACAAGGAACAAGATTCGGATTACCAACTCTAATATCAAGTCAGTTAGTGCTTCCATATGGTTCAGAGGCTTACCGTGTCACCGAAAGCATTTCCAACAGCCAGCCTTAGACTTTTGCCAACACTCAGCTTCGATCCATACTGAAGATCAAATGGCCAGAAAGGACTAGCAACAAGCAACTCTGACAACTTACTAACTAACTAAATAACTAACTAATCAAGAACTCATCTCTGGACAAATATGCAGGAGGAAGGAGATGGATCGAGAACGCGCCGAGGAGACCGTTGACTGACATCGCGCTACAGGCACTCCAGTGGAACGCGAATAGGAAACAACGACTTCAGTGTCCGAGGGTGACATGGAGCAGGAGGAGGAGATGAAAGCTTATGGGTCATCATAAAACAGAGAACAGGATGTGAAATGCAGGTGTGCTATTCAAGTCCTATGTTCCACTCAGAAACCAACGGAATAATAATCACAAATATCAAAAATGTAGTACTCACGCTTATGGCTTGATATGACTTTTTCAGTAACCTCTTCCGCGATTTGGAAATTGTTTCCAACTGTCGTTTTTGTTGGCCATCCATACAATCACGGAAGGATACGGGTGTTGATGAAGTCAGCAGCTTACTAATATCAGATTCTGAGTGTGAGTATTGCTTGGAGTATGCTTGTTTCAATGATGGTGAACATGACATCGCCTGCTTACATTGTAATGCTTCATAAGCACCATGGAAGGTCGACCGCCTGAATGCAGGATATAAGATAGGAATTTTAATAGGTGACTGATTGTCTTCAGAGAGAGAATCTTCATCACTCAGATCGATATCATCTTCACCATCGATTCTGTCACTGTTGTCAGTCGCCTCATCCTCTTCATCTAACTCATCATCTTCATCAGCATCATCATCATAATTATAGTCGTCATCGCCGTTGGAGACACGATTGTTGTTATTACGTTTTGACTTGAACTTGGGTGAACAGAATTGTGCACAATCTAGTATTGACGATCAAAAAGAAAGAGAGAGAGATGAACGACTCAAAGACTCGGTAGATCCGAATAAGAAAAATCATATAATCTACCAAATACCATGTGATGACTGTGAGGTCAATTACATGGATCAAACAAGTATAGTAGATCAGAGTCAATTAGATAATCGGAACATAGAAATCTAGCTAGACCTAGAATGATTAACCCTGATAAGTTAAATAAGCTGGAAAAAAGCGTACCCTTTGCAATGCATCCACTTGCATGTAATCACACAATAATGTGGGGGGATAGAGTGAAGTATCAAGAAGGAATATAGTTAAGTAGGCAGACAGAGAGAGTGAGAGAGAGGTTAATACCAATCTCTGTTCATCGAATCAACACTAAACACACATATAATTGAAATGACACAACGCCTACACTGGATATATGGGAAATTGCAATAAACAAGAAAGTGGAGAGAGAAGAAGAAATATATATAGACAGAGCAAATTATGAAGCCAACCTCACCTAGTTAACTAGCTTGCTAGTTTTCTAGCCGGTCCCAAGCCAGGGTAAACACGGAGGGTTGGGCGTGGGGCTAGCAATCCCACACCACTAAACCTATCAAACTGCTAGAGAAACTTCAACAGACAGAAAATATATTAAAAATACAAAAACTTCAAATAATAACAATCTTATTCTTCGATCGAATCGGAGGGGCGAAATGACACAGCGGGCTGGATGGTGAAAGCCTTCGAGAAGCCAGTCAGCCAGCTAGCCGATGTGTCTTCTCTCGATGAAAGCAAGAGTAAGAATGGGGACGTGAAATGTCCGTACAATGTACGAGACTGGGAAGGCTGTCCAGGTAGCCAAAGGGATTCGAAGATATGGCATAGAAGTGATGGGTATCAGTCTACGAGAGCAGATGGAATGGATGTGGATTATCCAAACTGTCAACTGGAGAGTCAGTAGTCTACTCCAGTCTGGTCATCCAGACGACAACCACGAGCACACTGAAGCGATGTCACCAATGGCAGTCAGAGCCCTAATGCAGTGGGAACCAATCTCCTCATGTAGGATCATGACAGCAAGATTCAACGAAAAGGGAAGGAAGGAAGCTCACAGTTATCCAATGCTATGCACGATGCTATAAACAACGCAGAACAAGAGAAGAAGGAAGACTTTTACAGACAACTATAAACAATAATGGACAACATCCCAAATGAAGACATCACAATCCTCATGGGCGATATGAATGCAGGCTAAACTGGGAGCAGATAATACAGGAAGAGAACTAACTCATCATGGGTGAGAGGCTCTGGGCGAAATGAATGAGAAAGGAGAATTATTCGCAGACTTCTGCTCGTTCAACGATTCTGTGATCGGAGGGGTCAGTGATCATCTAACTGTAGTACAATACCTACGCTAAATTTATCCACATAACTTCTTATAAAACAATAATCAAAATTTGTTATAATCATGATTTGCAAATATCAAATTATAGTCCTCTTGTTAAATGCTTTCAAGATAACCAAGTCAAGTATTTCTTTTTCTTTACACTCTAAATAATGACTACCTTCATGGTTGGTTATCCTGGAAATTATTTATCACTCTGATTATGTATGCACTCAGTACAACAGTACAACACAATCACTTAGTCACACATACACGCATACACGTCCATTCCACCATTCAGATAATTGTCTTCGACGCCTAGTTCATTCATTTAGTATATATTGGCAACATGTTGACTGTCATCAAACAAGTAAGCCTCTATCGGATATTAGTCATTGTGGTACTGATTACTTTCTTTTTTCCTTCAATTCACACTATTCTTCATCCACAAGATAATCTAGCGGTACAAATCTTGGAGCTATTAAATCGCTAGACAGATAGTGGAACTGATATGTCCCAATCAAACGACTCCCAGATACCTTCCTCATACCGTTACAGATAGTGACATGAATTATTCAGATGATGACTTGAAAAGTTGTCTTGTTTTCTCTCAGTAATGTTACACCGTACCCTCTAACTGGATGACGTCGTTGTGACATTATCACTCTCATTCTAAGAGATATAGTCAGATTCAAGTCAAGACAGAAAATGAGTCAATGATAACGATGTCATCTGGCCAGAAAAAGAAAGTTTGTCAGCTGAACCGTTTTAAATCAAAGAATTCAACGTTAAAAGCATTCAAATGAGCTACAGATGATTCACTTTCATCTTGAATATTCTTTTCCATTCGAATCTTTATTTAGGTAATTCATTTGTTCTAGCTAAGGACATATATCAATGTTTACCATACCTGGAACTTTCACCAATACAAAACAAAGAAAAGTTGGAAGACAATAATGATATTATTACTATTATTATTATTATTCCTCACCTGCAATTTCTGAATCTGGCTCACCACTGTCCTGTTTAGCATTGTTCGATTTTTCAGCGACTATCGGTGGATCCTTACCACGATTCTGTTCTGATGTTGATCTTGTATTCCGACCAAAATTAAATGTTAACTTAGGCAGCTTTACAATAGTTGATTGTCATAAATAAAGTAGATATGTGTAGATAAAAGAAATTGGATTAGATGTGTTCCGAGAGAGTAAGTGATCAATTTTAAAATAGTTTGCATAGCTAAGCGATAAGGCTAAAGTGATTATTGAAAACTACAGAGTACGATTTGTTTATCTTACTCTGAAAGTTCCTAATAATATGAAGACTATAAACAAAGTGGAATGTAAAACATTAAACTTTTACGGGAACCATATAGTCTAGAACTCACTCACGATCGATACACATCAACGTCACCGTATAGACGATTCGGACAGCCGATTGTCAAGCACTTAGTATATCTCTCTAAGTCTAACAGCTGTTTCTAGAGCACATCCAACTACTCACAGAATATCAAACAACATCCAGTACCACTGCATATATCACGACTATCTCCGCACAGCTTCACTTTCTCTTGTTCACTAAATCTCTCCAACTACTATCAATGTGAATGCGGTGAGCAGTCATCACTAAGAGGATAGCTTCTACATCATTTCCTTCTAAAACACCAGTCTCAATGATGTTTGTTACCTCGCTGAGGTTGATTCACATATTTTTGGTCTCAGTCAACACTTGTCGAAACAAGTTAACATTTTCCAGGTGCATTCGATCTCAACCACAAAGTTATTCTCTGTGTTTGAAGTGATGCTTAATCTGATTCACCACCCAATACATGACTCCTGTATGTGTTATCACCAAAAACTGGTGCAGAGATATTCTGTCCACAATACTCCTCTTGGTTAGCTCGCACTGGGGTCACCAGAATGATGAATGATTCTACCGGAATGTGTGCCAATGTTTCACCTGAACTTCGTGTAGCACTCATCATTATCCACCTTACTTTCTTCAACAAAAACACTTGCTTTAATAAATTTCGTCTGGCCGACACTTCTCTACAAATTCATGTTACTCAGAAACTATATGAACTGCTGTTATTTTACACATACACACACAATCGAGTGTATCAGTATACGTGGAAATGATGCTGAGTAAGCCACAAACCACTTCTTTATTAACAAGGAATTTCCGTTTCAGTGTTGGTCAGATTGGTGCAGAGGACGGACAACAGGTTTCCACGTAGATCCCAGGCAACCGTGATTTCTTCCCTTAAAGCGATGTTGGACACATCTGATTCAAAACAAAACACAGCAGATGACTTATAATTGGAAATATTATTTTATGGAATTTGGATTTCCTACAATTTCACCTTTTCAGTCAGCTCCATTGTACTTTACTCCATTTTCTTGCTTTTATGTGACATCATTCTGTGGTTAGTTTTCATTATACCACTTAATTTCATCTATCCAAATGTACCTGAATTGTATACATAGGTACAACTGCACCATATTTATGAACGACATTTACTGTCGGGTTTGAAACCATTTCTCAAAGCTACATTTTCTCAAGTAATGGTTACATGTAGTGATACTATGAACTCTATAAATTATGACCTTGGCGGCCTGTTTGAATTTTTGGGCCTGCTATCATAAAATCTACATATTGCATCCAACCTACCATTTACTCCATTTATTTATCACCCAAATATGAATTCCAAAAAGATTATTTACTCTCGCAACTTTATCATTCATTTACGACCCAAAGACTTTCATATTCCCAAGAAACCAAGGAGGAAGCATCGTAGTGGCTGGCAAAGAGCTCTTAAACGTACACCAATACACTTAACCACGGTCCCTGTCATAATGAACACCAACTGCCGCTCTCTGCCTAACAAAATAATGTACCTACAATCCTTGATGTCCACTGACACTTATCACAATACTGCGATAATCACATTACAAGAAACATGGTTACACAAACTGTACGATGACAATCTCATCTCTCTAAAGGACTTCATCCTATTTAGACAAGACCGAATATGTTGTAATAAGAAAAGTGGGGGTGGAGTTGCAACTTTTATTAACTCAAAATGGTCTATTTCTAATAATGTTTGCTTCTCATTCTCAAATGACTTCATAGACTGCATCACCGTCAAATGTCGTCCCAAACATCTCCCCAAATATAAACACATCTTTATCACAAACATGTACATTTCTCCAAGTTGCTCACTATCTAATCTTTCAAATTTTGCTGACGAATTCACCATGTTCGCCGCTGCCAACTTCGACAACTCTCTGTCTGTTATTACTGGGGACTTCAACTCGTCAGATTGCTCCTTCCTTGAAGCACTTGGTCACTCTAACATTGTCAAATTTCCCACTCGACTAGACAAAACACTGGATTTAGTTTTTACAAATGACGAAGGAATCTATGAAGCACGTAAACGTGCACCGATCCTCAACTCTGATCACTCTATTGTTCGTGTTCTACCAAAAATTTACAGCAAAACACATATTAAAGTCTTCTCGCATCTGTCTATGAAAGCACAACAAAGATGCTACTCATCCGAAAACTTACTCAATCTAAGGTGCATGTTACAAAATACTAACTGGGACTTATTCCATGAAAGTTCATTAGATGACACAATCGTCAATATAACGGATTATCTCAAGTTTTGCCTTGATATATGTTGTCCCAAACAAACTCTATTCAAACGTCTCGACCGCTTCTCATCTCCTTATCTCAAACCACTTCGCAGGAAAAAATAAACTTTGTACAAATCCAAAGACAAGTTAGGACTCAAAAAGATTAATGCTCAGATCAAATCTGAAATCAAAAATCTTAATGCTATATATAATGATACACTTTTATCATGTAAATCTCCAATCAGCATGTGGAAACTTTTTAATGAAATTACTGGTAATAGTAAGCGTTGTAATACTTTTCCCTCTTATGATGTTAATGCTCTTAATCAGTCTTTTATACGCTGTCCTTCTACTTTAACTACCTCTAATGTTACCTATCATGTTGCTGAAAACTTTCATGACTTTAATACTCTCGATGTTCTAAAATGTCTTAAAACACTCAAACCCTCACGTAGCCTAGGTCCTGATGGTATACCTGCCTATGTTCTAAAACAATGTGCAGATGTGTTGTGTTCTCCACTAACCAACATCCTAAATGCCTCTTTCTCCAAAAATATCGTACCTGATGCATGGAAAGACATCAAAATTGTCCCTGTCCCTAAACCTGGAAATGGCAAGAAAGTAAAGTTCAGAGCCATTGCCATCACTTCCCCGCTTCTAAAGGTTATGGAAAAACTAATACTTCTTAAACTCGAACCCTCCCTTAAAAACTTCGAAGACCCAAAACAATTTGCCTATAGACAGGGTAGGAGTACATTAGACGCTGCAGCTGTCTTACACAACAACATCGTCTCATCATTAGATAAAGGTGCCAAATACGTCCGCTGCACGTTTCTTGACTTCACTTCTGCTTTCGACTCTGTTCCTAGATGTCTCCTTCTAAATAAGCTCTCTTTGACGAAAACTGAGTCCTGGGTCACTAACTGGTTGCATTCCTACTTCTCTAACAGAAAGCAGTACACCGCATACAAAGCTACATCATCCTCTGCTGCACTCACTGAAGCCGGAGTCCCCCAAGGCGCTGTACTCTCCCCACTTCTCTTTTCCTTCTTTCTACATGACTTACCATCTTCAAATGACATTAATTTTGTCAAATACGCTGATGATCTGTCTGTATCTTTGCCTATCAAATGTGAAAGCGACTGCTCTAAACTTAATGGCTTTCTGTCAGAAATCAACCAGTGGTCCAAGGAAAATGGTCTTACTCTAAACCCTTCCAAATGCCAAACAGTCAGTTTCACCTTTAGGCATAAATCCGACCTAAACAAACTGTTTGGCTTTCACGAGGTATGCAAAATAGACGGCACTGAAATAGAAACTAAATCGGAAATTAAATACCTAGGTGTCATTCTATCTGCTGATCTCTCCTGGTCGTCTCATATCTTAGCAATTTCTAAGAAAATATTCCGTCTTGCCTTCTACATTAAGAAGTTAAAACATTCTGGTATTACCCAACCCCTACTCCTACAATTCGTTAATTCTCGCATCCTGCCTATTATTCTCTATTGTTCCCCCTTAGTTTTTCCTGGGCTACTGAAGAAAGACTATAACATATTACACAGGATGTTAAATGTTGTCAGCAGAGTAAGCAACGTGCCACTTAACCAGCTTGTTAATATTTTGGTTGACAGGCACATGGACTCATGTGAAAAATGGGCCAAGTCCATTTTATCTAACTCACACCACCCTCTTCACTCACAACTCTCCCCTTGCATCTCATCAGGTAAAACCAGAAGCCAATATAGAAAACTATATGCTCGCACCAGCAAGTACAAAAACTCAACCATACCCTACTTAGCTCGCGTTCTGTGTGATAAAGAAAGCATCAGGCGTGACACCTATAATTCATTAAATAGTCATTAGTACAACTGGATCTCATCTTTCCAACCCACTTCATCAATAGGTTCAACATTTCCTTTCTTTCTGTTCCTTTTCTCTCTCTTCTTTTTCCGTTATGTGCTGCTTTGTCTCTTTCTTTCGCTTACGCCAGTTAATAAGACAGCTCCCACTTTTCTAACACCTTCAAACACTGTTTCAGCTTTACCTTTGCTACTGAACATGCCAATGTATTGTTGTAATAATGAACTGTGGTTTCCTCAATCTATGTAGAATTCTATTTATTGACAATGTACTAACTGGATGCAATACTGTAGTAAAAATGCTGAGAATTCCATTCTGTATCACAAGTACTGTTTTGGAATAAAGCAAATTATTATTATTATTATTATGATATTAAATTTGCTAGGCCAATCCTAATATCGCCAGATTATGAGCGACTTTATTCCTACTTGGAAAATCAGAAAATCAGCCTCTGAAACTAGTTAGCCAAGTCATGTCCACTTCTCATATCAAAGCTAAAATCTTCTTCGTTTTAATTAATAATCTCAACGCACTTTCCTTCAACGATTTTGGGTAATACTCATCAATCGCAACTTTCCCCTTTCATTAAAGCTTGTTTACAACTTTCTTCACTTGTTCAAACAATAGGGCCTTTATGTCAGTCTGTCGTTAAATCTCTGACTGAAGTGTAGGCAAACGAAGATAGAAATCAGGCTGGTTGAATTGTTTCTTAAAGTTATAGTATAATGTGAGCGCCTTATCCACTTCTGGTACAGTCTAGATGATTGCAAATGTTCTAGTGCTTGCCTCTCTAGTCAACCTGAACAGTTGTGTCTTGTCACTTATCGCCGCTACTCTCTTCATCTTTCCACCTTCCACAGATTACCATCATTCAAGATGGACTTGTGATCTCTTCAGTTGCATACACTTCAATCACTTGTTCACTTCATTATTCTCAGGTCTTACACAGGTGCTAATAGTACATGGATTACTTCTACAGAAACCAGTGAGATCAACAGATCCTATCCAACTGCTTTCGCAGACTCGAAATTATACTTCTCACCGGTACACAAAACTGGTGAACACTACGATCACTAACATTACTGCTATATACGCATCGGACTCTGTATATTGAGGGGACCTAGATCGACAGCTTATCACACAAATCTACACCCTGAGTATTAATCAAGACGAGTTCGAATTCCCTCAAGCATCAATAAAAATCAAAGGTCAGACTGGTCAAAACTTACCTTGATTTGCCTCAATCTTTGTTTAATTACATTCTTATTCAATCTTCCAAATGGTGACTCATCCATTGCATTCTCATCCTCCATATTCATAACATCTGGATTGCTTACCATCATTGCTGCATCATCAGTATCCAATTGTGTGGGTTGGATTGAACTCGCCCTAGACGTACGATGCCTACTACTACGTAAGCTGACAGTAGATTCACGTCTTCGACCCAACGCACGCAGACCAGATCCAAGTGTGTGTAGGTCAACTGGTGGTTGATATGCTTTCGGTATATTAGCTTGACGTAAACGTTCCAGTTTATTTGGCGGTTTTGTTTCAGTCAACTCTAAATATCGACCTGGTGAGGGAAACAAATTGAGTATAGGTGGAAGAAACTGGCAAACATTTTAAAGTACAATTTATTCTCCCCATATGCATTTCTCCTCAACTCTCACTCACTACAGAATTTTATTTCAGCAAAAACAATGAAAAGAATTGAGAAATCCAATAGATCCGTGTAAACACAATCAACTGGAGTATTTCAGAATTCATAAAATTCCATTCCTCCTGGAATCATAGTAAATTACAAAGTATTTGTCAACCACTAGCCTTAAGCATATTTCTGTTGTTCTATTTAGAAGTAGAATTACGAAATGAATGAAGATGTGTGTACTAAGAAAGACAGAGAGCTGCTGAAATGTGAGGGACGGAGCTGATTTAGTGGGATGCGGTTCCTAGACTCACGTCAAACTCTCCAATTTTTCCGGGATGAATTCGGAATAGTAAACTAAGCGAGGTTAAGGAGTGCGGTAGCCAAAACTCGAACCTCTCATACATCTGTGGGTGGATAGCATTCTGTCATTGAATCAACGACGCAACATTATATTATTATTATTATTGTTCCCTTGGATTCCTAGTGGAACATAGGGCTTCAACTGCACGTCTCCACTTGTTTCTGTCTTCTGTTGTACTTTTCACCTGCATCCATGTTAGTCCATACTGTTTCAACTCCTTTTCACACGATCTCCTCCATGTCACCCTTGCACTGACGTCCCACTCGCCGCTTCCCTTTCGGGTTCCACTCGAGCTATGGCCTGACGCGCGATGTCACCCAGCGGCCTCCTCAGCGAGTGTCCAATCCATCTCCACTTTCTCCTGCATATTTGTTGAGCGATTGATTCTTGTTTTGTTTGTTCCCATAGTTTCTTGTTGGTGATCCTTTCCAGCCATCTGATCTTCTTTATTGAGCAAAGACAGCTATTGATAAAGGTCTGCAACAGGCTGTTGGAAATATTCTTTGTGATTCGCCAAGTTTCTGATCCGTATTGAAAATCCAAATTTTGTTGTTGATGCAGGCTGAGTGACGAAGATTTCCAGATTGGTTTCAGGTTGATGAATGTGTTTCTCGCCTTCCCGATTCTCGATTTGACATCCTCGTCCATTCCTCTTGTAGTTGAGACAATGCTCCCTAGATAAGTGAATGAAGTAACCTCTTTCAAATCGCTCCCGTTGATGGTGATTGGCGCTGGATGTTGCTGCTGTTGTTGTTGGTTGGTTATTTTCATAACCTCCGTCTTGTCTATGTTCACCTGGAGTCCTGTCTTTGCTGCTTCTTCGACCAGTTTGTCGGTTTTCGCTTGTAAGTCTTCGATTTTGTGAGATATCAAACATAAATCACCCGCGAAATCTAGGTCTTCAAGGTTCTTCACGTCGGTCCAGGATATCCCTGTCTTGACACAACATTATACTCACAAGCAAATATTAATGTTAGAAAAATATTAATGATGTGCAGTGACTGAAATTGGAATCAGTGTTTTGAGCCATTATTAGCTGTTGAGGTAGAAGATTTTCAAATTTACATATATATACTGTCATGTTGATGTATTACTTCTGTTCGACAATCTTCAACTTCAAAAAACCAATCAGAGTAAATCGTCCCATCATTGGACTTTTGCAGATTTATGTGTGTAGGCAATACAGATAAATGATGTATATTTAGCCAATAATGTCGTGCTCACAGTTACAGGGGTCAGTTGCGTCATGTGATATTTGTTTGACTCAATGAAATAGAAGGTCCTGAAACAGATTAATCTTATTCACCAGTCAATTGAGGCCGCCTATTCGGGTTTATTGCCGTCGTGTGTCTACACTCTAATCAACTCGGTCACACATCACTTCAATCTGTGAAACACTCTTTTCATTTAAGAAATAAACTTTTACGAATCACTTAATCACGAGAAATAAGTGTTCAGTTACGGATAGATGACAGGTAATACAGTCAAAATTGTGTTGTATACTTAATAGACACCGCTGACGATCTGTGCAATTCAACTGATTATCCTGTACTGTAAATTAACACATGCATGGGTGTCAACTGAAGCGAACCACCTTGCAAGTCATGAAAACAATAAGTAGTTTTATTCGCAACAGTGTTTATATAATGTACAGAATTTTCAATGGAGCTTATCGCATGACGTTTTATTTATGTACGGGATCTCCGAATAAAGTATCAATCGACACTAGATCTTGTGACACATTGCAATCTGACCTGCAGCCCGAACCAAACCATTATCATATCTCTTCTTTATCTCCTTCGTTAAATCCACGAAATTTGGCTTGAATGACAATTAGAAAAGTTTCACGAACACATTTTGAGAACCAAGGACTCAACTCATGAACAGTCATCTCTTGCATTGGAAGACACTGCCACTCACAATTATGCTTCTTCTCATGTTTAGTAGAAACTCGCGAATCAACAGATTCCAGACATTTAAAAAAATACTCGCCAGAATAAATGGTACAATTAGAGGTTATATTTTATTGCGTCGGTGGTGCAGCGGTTGAATGCTCGCCAACCACGTATAAGGTCAGGGATTCGATCGCCGGCCGACGCACACCTAACCCTCGCCTAGCCGGTAGTAGATGCGGTAAAGAGGGATGCTTGGGCGTGAGGCTAGCAACCCAACCCCTTAAATAATAGCTGCTACAGAAACTTCAAAGCTCTAGCTTCAAGCCCTGTGTTCCCCTTGGAATGTAAAGGAATACAACAACAAAATTTAAACAACCTGGACGGGAGGAATCACCTGAGAAATATCGATGGAAGTTTTCGGTAGCCCAAATTTAAGCAGGCCACCTCTGACAGATAACTGATTCGACTGTCACACTCTCACTTCACATTTCTAAACTGTTTCTCAATCATAATATGTGACAACCCTTCATTTGAATAGAAGCAGATTATGCATTCAAATGAACTAAGCAACTGACGACATAGGAGTGGTGTGAATCGATAGTCTTGTTTCATTTTGACACGTACGTATTGAATAGTGTTCACAAGTTGTGTTGATATATCAATTACTGGATATTCGAATATATTCTATGTGAAGTCTTTAGGCAAAATGACAAAGTCGATGAGTTGATAAGGAAAATCCCTAGCGAGGATATACAAAATGAGCTAACTCATCCATCATAAGCAACTTCTGATTTCCAATCTAACCTTCAATTGGATAAAATGCTACCAATGCTACAGATTGTCAGTGTGGATAAGTTTAGTTATTTCGATAAGCATAAAAAATAATATAGGACAAAATGTAAGTGTTCACTTACCAATCGAGTGAAGTGAAATGAGAATTGTTGAAGCTACAACGCGTAATGCTTGTATAGACTCGTCACCTGGAGGAACAGGGACGAGAACTGTATTGAAGAGTCTTGTATCTGGTTGAAGGAATTCAAGGAAATGATGTGTTACTTTCGGCATTTTAAGTGCTTGTCTAAAATTACGCATCCCAGTAGCATTGTTACCACCAACACCAGCGGCGCCACCACCTCCTCCTCCTGCAGCACATCCTCCACTACTGACATCTTTATTTTCAACCTCTGAATAATTTGGTTCTGAATTCCGCCAGTTACCTTGCAAGTTCAATTTGTATTGACTGTCTTCTGTATCTCTATCGTTCGTTATGAAACTTGTAGTGAATGCATGAGCCATTCGACCAATTACAACATCTGTTCGAGATATTCTTCCATTGTTACTTTGAATCTGTTCAATAATACAATGAAACATGTTCTATTCATAAATTATGATCATGATGATGATGATGATGATGAAATGTTGATGGATAGGAGGACAGAGTGACAAAATAACACGATATCATATTATCCTGATCGAATTTCTACTCTCGCCTCATTTAAGTTGATCATTGTAAAGAATAGTGTGAAATTCCATTAAAATTTCAAACAACATCTGTCTTCACATCTATTCATGAATTAGAAATTAGAAAGATGGCAAACTTTCCAGTTCTCACAGTTTACACCTTATAAGAGGATATCAGATATTTAGGAATATTTGTCTGAACTCACTAGTTGCATTTGTCAATAGTTTTGTTAACTCAAATGGTTGCATACTGTGGTGATTACTCCAGCTACCCAAAATGCAATGTGTGAGTTACAAATTATGTGTGGCCAATGAGTGAATACGTGGGGAAAAAAGAAGTAGAGCGAAGTGTGAGTATTCGACTAGGCGTATGACTCATAGTCACAACCATAATGTGCAGATCTGTTCTGTCTATTTGGATATCCAATACAACTATAGTATCATATGCAAAAGTTCAGGGGAATCATTTGTTTATTTGTGTTTTGCGGAAAAGTGTAGGACACCTGATACTTAATTCGAAGGCTGGCAATTTTCTGAGTCATCCTCGTTATTTGTATGACTGTCAACCAGGTCAACTGATAATAGATTGAATCGTTTGGTTTAAATATATTGTAACATGTTTACTAGACTTTCAGTAAAAGTAGTCAACCGAAGAAGTATAGAACACTGTGTTAAGGGATCAGCGAAGGAGCATGAAAATTTAAATATCTACCAAATGAGAAGCCGTTGTCAGCCTCCCTAGATCTTTGATGAACCATAATTCTAAGTGGTATATTCACATGTTCATGTTAATTTTTTACATTCACACGCTTATCGTGGAGATGTTAAACCTTAATCACAAGTTAGGACCAGTGCAGTGCGACCGCACCAATCACCTTGAGGCGCTCAGTGAGCAAGTTAGTGAGACCTGGTAAATAATATTGTAATCATGGATAAAATATTCTTAATGAAGTGTTATGTTATTGAATGGGATATCTGGCAAGTTTCAGGTTAGGTTTGGTAAAGATTAAGTTAAGGTTGAGGCTGAGGACAGATTAGGGTTATGTGAACCTAATGAGGGCGACATACAGGTTGGTTCAAACTACATTGGGTTTTGTTTCGGGATATTTTCACATTAGGAATAGGTTGAGGAAAGATTAGGTTTATTGTTAGGTTTAGAAGACCTAGATGATTACATGCATAGAATGTGGTTAGATTACTCTGTTGATACTCGAAGCTAAGACTCAGAGGTATTTTATTCACATGTACAGAGAAAGGCATGCTGTGCAACAGTTTCATGACCTCCAGTTCATTATTTTCATGAATATATGTATTTTATGCGCAAAATCGCCTTTATCAAGTGGTTGGTGCGTGCAGGGTCATTTGTCCGTTGGTACTTACTGGTGTTTGAAGTTTAACTTTGCCCTTATCATCTAATGTGTAGTGCATCAGGATGCATCATTTTTCTGATTGCTTCAAGTGAATACGTAACAAACATATATAGCAAACATTTTGCTTGTTGACATGCTTCATTTGAACTGATCTGGTACACATCACCAAATCATGCTTATAATTAGGGCTTACCTCGTAATATCTCAAGCCAAACAAATTACAACACACCATTGTGCAAAAGAGTATGGCATCATTGAACTTAAGGACACCACTGTTCATCCAGTTGACAAATTTCCTTCCACTAACCGACATAAGTAGACAACGACGGCGATTATTATCTTGTCACCAAATCATAATTATCGTCAAGTGCTTTAGTATTCAGTTGTGCTAGTAGTTGGAATATTTGACTACAATGGCAAACAGTAAAGAGCTTGGAGAAAGTGAGCTTCCTTTTTCACGAGGTGAGTTCAGAAATTATGCGAAAATATACAAACATTGAAGTTTTCGATGTTCACCAAGACTGACCGATTAGACTAAATGAACCAAAACCTGGTGTATCGAATATAAGTATGGACACTGCTATATGTCTCTCATGACTGACATCTCATTCATATACTGAGTAGTGTCAAAAGGCGAAATCTACAACATGCATTTCTCCATTTGGAGGAGTCATCAACTCGATGAACTTGTATTTCATTAGGACTCGGATCCAGTAGCAACCAGCACTACCAATATGTGTAAGCAAGAACTAACTTAAGACGATATCGAGGCGTCTGTGCAACAGACTATCAAGCATCCACACAAGACAGATTACTTGAATACCTCACTTTCAGTGGCAATTACACACACGAAATAATAATAATCATCATTATATGTATGCTGGTGTCACAGAAAACACAAATCACAAAGATGTTTACATTTTCAACATTCTTCACAGGTGACAAACTCAGATCTGATGATTGAGAACGCTTTTCTTGGTTCATTGAAGCCAGTGTTTGCTGACGATTGACATGCATATATTCACTGCCTACAACAATTGGTTGACTTCCTGCATCAGAAGGCTGATTGGAATTTTCATCAGGAGGTTTATAGAATATTCTCAGAACAAAGTACTTTGCACGAAAAATAGCCGGCTCCAATCCTGAAACATAAACAAAAGGATTGTGATTCATCGAATAGATACACGGTAGTAATAAACATTTCTAGCTAGCTGGCTAGCTACTGATACAGAGGACATTTATTTACATGGCGTTCGATATTAGCCTGTGAATAAACCAGACTGCTTAATTATAGGAGTGTCGGTTGGGCTGAGGTCTTCTTAAACACTTCAACCAACATCGATTCTCGTTCGAATTGTTTCTCCACAGAATTCTAAAGTCATTTACCTGATCAGGTTGAGTTTGGAAATGATGCAGAAGACATACAACTCCGTTGGATTCTGTTTCAGCTGCTGTTTCCTTTCATAAATCGATGTTTCGACTGGGAATCTTTCACTCCACTTCTGGACAACATCTTCACACATTTCCGCATTCTTATCGTTAACTGTCACTCTCACTCTTATGCTCGCAATACATTTAAAGAATGTCATGTATTTATAGATTGGAGTAATTCATTGTAATCACCTAACACTGTGTGTATTTACTGAGATGCTGTGAGACAAGACTGCATTAGTTTACTCCGAATGACTCGTGGTAACTAACTCAGTAAGAAGTGAATTGATAAATGGTGAGATTTTTATGGCGAGTCACTATCAGCTAATTATGCATTTTCTCCGTCTGAATTCAAAGGACACAATTCTGAATTTCAAGGTGTATTTCGTCATAAACCGAAATCATTTTGAGAACAGGGCTGAAATCAGAGCTCGGAAAAGCATTCAGAATTGTTTGTCTGAGATGGCTTACTCAATGTAAAGTAAATCTCCCACTCGGAACACACGGAATCAGTAACAATAATCAATACTAGTGATAATAATGTGAAGTAAAATATGATGTTCGATAATGATCTTAAAGATTACCGTAACAACAACAATCTCATGCAATTTGTCCACTGAGCATCTACAGATAGAATTATTGAAGACTAATTTGTGAATATCTCAGAAAAAATCCATAGGACGCATAAAATACTTCAACCCGATAAGGAAAACTGAACAACATAAACTTCGCCAGTGTCTATTGAAACAGTTTCGGTTCATGTTACAGTTATAGTACCACGTCCTATTCACTGACACATTATACACACGTTTTAGATATGTGAACATGCATATCAGTAAATGAAAGAAAACACATACCGAACTCCAATTTCTCTATCGCTTCCAAAGGTATTCGAATATACGCTGGACGATTATTTCTGTCGGTGAAATCCGTTCTGAAAATGAATAAAAAGGAACTCAAAATCTTTCAGCATACATGAAGGCAAAATATTCATAATTTCAAGTTCCAAAACGTTATTCATCAAGAAAATCATCTTATGTTTAATGACTGTCACACGTGAAATTCCAGGGTTAGTTTCCACACTGTAAATAACAGTTGAACTAGACACACGTTTTTCTTTTCATTCCACATTAATGAGATAATTCAGTGTATTGTAGCCATATGCATCACAAGTATGTCTCCAATCTCCTTTCATTTCTCCTCTCATCAGGCTATATCAGTTTCACCTGAAACCTCTTCTAGATGTCTGAATGAATATTTTTGCTATATTGAAATCTTCTAGATAAGTCGAAATGAATTAGGATTAATAGATTTCTATTTTATTTTTATCACAGTAGACAATGTCATTAACAGAAAACGACTCAGTGAAGAAACATTTCCCATTTAAACAGTGTCATTCCATGTATCTGTTTATTTATTTATTGTTTTGTTTGTGGATGTGAGTATTTATAGATAATAAGGGAATCTGTTATTGACTTGTATACTAGTATGCTCAAGAGTCGTAATAATGGAGAAATAACACTATGGCGATGATAGTAAAAGAGGCTGGATAAAGCGTTTCTGAACAAAAATTCAGGTTTCCCCTTATAGATTGCTAAGACTTCGACTGCGTGAAGAAGTAAGCGAAATCATTTCGAACGAATTGGTCGTACTTCATATATATCACTCTGAAGGAAGTCTCTACTGATGCTAAGTGGCCCGAAGTAATAAAATGCTCCAGAATTGAGTTGTTGACTGTTTTACTTTCACCTTCTGACAACCATGCTGGTACACGTTCATGGTCGCATCTAGACAATGTCCTGCTGTCAAGGTCTATGTACCTCGCTCTACCGGACAAAGTGAATTCGTAAATGCACATTGTAGTTTATATATAACTGATGTCAGCTCGTGACCAAACCTGTAACCAATCGAATCCCTGGAAACCAACACTTGAAAATTAATCTGATACCCACTAACGACTGGCTCTATACAGTAAGTTACCTGGAGTTCTAGTGAGAATCCTCGACCAACGGGGTTCACCACCAGGT
Source organism: Trichobilharzia szidati (assembly GCA_944472155.2). Lineage (NCBI taxonomy): Eukaryota > Metazoa > Platyhelminthes > Trematoda > Strigeidida > Schistosomatidae > Trichobilharzia > Trichobilharzia szidati. Next base: position 86,690,760 of record OX235273.1, on the reverse strand, counting down.
CAAGTGGTGCCTGGAGGTCGCTCTATGTATCGTGAATTGGGTCGAATCCCTGTGGCTGAATGGTATACGAGCTCGTCTTGCAACTGAAACGTCCTGAGTTCGAATCCCAGTAGGTGTGTCTTGTTAAAGTGTCCGAAACTAGGATGAAACAGCTGTCCACTACTCTTTCTTTTCCAATGATCTTTTCAAACGGTGAGCAAATCTGTAACCAATCAAATCCTTGGAAAACAACACTTGGAAATATGTATATCTAACACACGAATTAATCGTGAGATCGAATTCAGCTTGAACACTTCATTCAGCACTTATTTCATGCTGGATACTTTTGAAAACATCTTTGAGAAACTCAATTCAATCACCATTTTAGGAGAATGAATACACAATACAATGTAGATCGTTTCCCAACTCCTAATTCGACCATTCCATTTCTGAAGAATTATATGACAACTAGTAGAACTGTATAAACAAAGTACGAGAGTTATATAAACACCTTGATATTATTTATGAAGAATAAATTGTGACCGAAATGTCGTCTGTAAATAGTCTGCGTCTACGTCCTACATTAAATACGATTATTCCAGTATGCAAATATCTAGTGTTATGTGGACAATGAATGTATATTGTATGCTTAGTCTAGTCTGGTACATCCCGAGTTGTGACTGGTTGTGACTGAGTAATATCCACATGCTGAGTCATTCACAAAACTGTAATTATCGCATCGATGGCTGCCTGTCATAAGACGACTCATCAATTAGCAATTCACAAAATTAACCAAGTGAATAGAATCACTGACTATTGAACACTGACTAAATTGAAATTCACACATACAAATGAATACCGACTAAAAATATCTTCACAAATCATCATGGTGAAAACTTACTTGATAAAATGTAAACACTTGTCAGTTATCAGTGCAACTGTATCCACATAGTGCATGTCACGAAGAAATCTGTGAAGCAAAAAATGATTCGTATTGATATTATCAATAAAAATATGTATTCTTTTCATATGAACACCTTATTCACTGATGTACCTCTATTAAAAAGCCACTGACATTTTGTGTGATGGTAGGCAGTAGTGGAAATCAAAACTTACATGTCGACTTCAACATAATTTATTCATTGCATAACACAATGTGAAGAATATATGCATGTGTGAGAAACGCAGTACACGGTTTTGCAGCTAAGCGTATAGTTATAAATTAACTTCAAAACAGGGCTGTTCATCTATCCTAGATATATTGCTTAGTAGGAAGACGGCCTGACGGATCAATAACGCGATCTTTCTATAGAAAACCTAACTGGATCGGACAAGACAGGACAGTATCTTAATTACCATAGCTTTTGCTCTATCCGGTACAAAACAGCCTTAATCAAGTTTCTCTTCAGTAGAATCCAACCAATATGCACTGAAGACACACTTGATGATGAAGAAGGGAAATTGATACAGACTATGGTTGATGAGAATGATTATCCACAGAAGTTAATAAGCAGACATAAAGTGGTCAGAACACCAAGATTCACTTTCCACCTCGCCGCTAAGAAAGATGTATATATCAAGCTACCCTATATGGCTGATCATAGCAGCTTGGTAACTCAACAGAGATTGAATACTGTAGTTCAAAAGACTTTTCATATAGCCAAAGTTAGAATAATTGAGAATGTGAAGGCTATATACCCATCTAAGACCTCAGAACATACAATAAAAATGATGTCACATCTCACTGTATTTACCAATATCAACGTACGTGTGGAGTCGCATACATAGGGAGGACTCATCGACCTCTGAAAGTAAGGGCTGGCTTCAGAGCATATTCCTAAATGGCTTCACTAGCCAATCAAGTCCCCTGGACCCATTCATGGTGAGAACAGACGACCTAGATCCTCTATTGAGAAACGTAAATATAATGACAGGACATAAAATTGATGTCTGCACCTCTGTTATACCTGTCTATGAAACGTGTTTGGAGTGTATCCTAAAGTTTCTGGAAGCATTTAGGAAGTTCAAACTACCTTTATACCTTTAAAAGCAGTTCGTCATCACAATAAACTTTCTTTGGTAAACTTTGTTTCCCTCCCTGCATTGGTTTAGTGTTATTTTGACCTTACTCTTGACTCTTACTCGAACTTTAGGAGGCTCACTTCGAAGCTAGTCAATATTTAGATACACATACATGCTTTAGATGTCAGTCATTTTCATTCATATATTGAAAGAGCCACCAAATAACGCTCTTCCAGATTCAAAGTCAGTTAATGGAATAGTTAACTTGTTAACTTAGAGAGTGATGAACAGCCTATGAACTGTCCATTCCGTTTCGGAAGGAAACTGTGACACAATTTCACCTCGAACTGTGTAAATTGCAAATCGTGAGTTAATTTGCCAATTGCGAATCGTCGAGCATTTAGACGAGTTTCACAACACCAACTTTCATAGGCGAATAATACGCATGTGACACTCAACTTCTCATATATAGTTCATTTCACTCCATAGATTATGCAATCAGTTCTAAGCTTTAACATTAGTCTTCTAACTATGTCAACTGATGTAACACGTAGATCTAAACAAAAGGAATCCAATTTAGAATGGGTGGATTCATCAGAATTGAGAGGCTACAACCAACAATAGACGTCAACATGATTTCATTGTGATGATCGACGCAGTGTATTTTTGGCATTCCTTCACAAAGCATACTTGTCACAGATTATTATTAATATTTATTATCGCTTGTTGTGAAAATAAACTGAATGAAAAGACTAGTCAGTTGCTTATTATTTTTAACTGATAACATTGTTGTAGTTAGTCCCTTGTTTACTACTACTACTACTCTTCTCCCTCCGCACATACGCACACGCCCCCACATATTTAACATATTATCATCATATTTCCCGTTTACTATATGAACAGAAAATTGCCATCACACAAAAACGAGTTTCGCATGCTTATTATGCATTTATATGGCATAAAAATGACCAACAATATACAAATAACAGAAGCCTACATATTGAAACGGAGATGACACTTCATTATGATTATTATTTTTAAAATGTTGGCTTGAGTTCCGAGTGGAAGATAGGGCTTCAACACCACATATGCATGTTATCATGTTCCCTACAGTCCTCTTCAGCAGGCCCTATCAACGCTCATAAGCCTTCATACTCTCCTCATCACTACCGACTCATCGTTTCCCATTTGTGTTCCACTCGATAGTCTACACCTGGCGCGCGACGTAACCTGACAGTCTCCTCGGTGTGTGTCCGATCCATCTCCATTTTCTCCGGAATATTTGTTGAGCAATAGCTTCTTGGTTACTTTGTTCCACTACAGAGTTTCTTGCTGCCTATTCTTTCTCGCCATTTGATTTTCAATACGGAGCGAAAGTAGCTGTTGATGAATGGCTTCAGTGGCCTATCCGAAATGCTTTCTTGACGCGCTGGCCACTTTTCTAACTCATATAGAAGAAATGACTGACTTAACATTGCTGTTGAAAACCCGTATTTTTTTTCTTTATGCTGAGTTCAGAAGATTCCTACGCTGATGATTTCAGCTTGATCAAGGTATACCTTGCCTTTCCGATTCCGCCTATGACATCGTCATCTGTTCCGTCTATAGTTGAAATGATTCTGCCTAGATAAGTGAAAGCGGTAACCTCTTTCAAATTTATCCCGTTGATAGTGATTGTTGCCTGCTGCTGTTGTTGGTTAGTTATCTTCATCATCTCCATCTTCTCTGTGTCCACCTGAAGATGGTTTCCTATTCATCGCTAAATTCAGTTTGTCGATAAGGCAATCAAGAATGCTCACGGTCCCTTCATCAAAATTCAATTTCATTTGTAGATTTTATAAAACTTGAAATGGCGTTTGGAAAGCTCTTTTAAAAAAAAAAACTTTTAATAATGATAAATGTATCATTCACATATATGTTACATACTATAGGGTTGACAAATAAAGCCATTTAGTACTTCTCCTTCTATAGTTCATATATAAAGATCACGTACAAGTGAAGAAACTAGTAAATTATTGCAACTCCATTTATCTGACAAAATAGTTCGCTTTTGAAAGTAAACTATGTGGATTTTTCAGCCTCTCTCTCTGCTCAATGATGATAATTATCACTCAGAAGAGGTTAACATGTTCACCATACAATATTCAGCGCATATGAATAACTGACACAAACACATTACACACCGTGCAACGATTTAACAATGACCAGTTGACAACATCAACATGAATATGTATTTGATGACTAATCACATTTATTCATCTAGTACAAACATTTGTGGACGATTGACCTTTAGATGAGTCCACTTTAATTGATGCACTACTGATGTTTCATGAAATCTGAGTGATTCTGGTGAAGAGGTTGTGGTTTACACAGAGAAATGTTGGGAAAGATGATGTTTTTTGATTTTCTAAACATACTGGGATTATGTTAAATAATTTTATAATTATTCAGTCTGAATCAGAGCTGAAATTACTCCAGAAAATTTGCCACATCTAAGTTCCGTTATGGATAAGATTTTATTTTGATTAATCACACAGTGTTATACAGTAATACTAACTGATGACGTTTTGAGCACAAACTAGTGCTCATAATCATATCAACTTACTCACACAACACTTTTCCTTCATTTATATATATGTGGAATTTTTAAAATTTTTTTTTGATTACAGCTTGATTTCACACCGTATTTTTTGCTACAGGTATGGAATTTTCAGCATGTGATATCGGTAGCCCAAATTTTGCAGGCCGATCATAGATACCAGGTGTGCGTCGACAGGGGGTCGAATCCCGTACCATGTACATGGTCGGCGAGATTCCTAACCACTGTGCCACCGACACACTAGATTTTTGAATAAATATCAATATTGGATAACGTACATTCAGAAATAATAATATGAGTGTTATTGATCAATTACAATCAGATGCGAAATAAGACGAATGTTTTTATACTCATAATAAGTAACTTGTCAGCATATTGTGATGTGCTTGAATTGAAATAGAATTTTAAGATTATTTATTATCTGCTTCTGATTTGACTTGCGGTATTAATATCTTCCATATTTCTGGTCATTTCTGTTGCATGTGTTGGGTGTAGACTCAATGAACCAGGATTCAGTAATCAATCTCTCTCTCCACCTACATGGATTACTTCTTAGAATCTTAACCCTCTCCCACCCTATTGTGTGGTTGTGTGTTAATGCATGCTGTGCAATTGCTGAGCTTTTTTCTAAATTACTTATCTTCTCGGGGTCAATTCCACAAATGTATATAAATGAAGGAAAAACGTTGTGTGAGTAACTTGATATGATTATGAGCAATAGTTTGTGCTCGAAACATGGTCATCAGTTAATATTACTGTATAACAACACTGTGTGATTTATCAAAATAAAATCTTATCCATAATGGAGTTATACTCTACCACAGTGTCCAAGTTTTATACTTATATCTAAGTTCCGGATATTCATAATCTTATGTGTATATTATTTACCTATGAAGGCATCAGATTACCATACTATCTGGTTGTTCTTTCTACCTGAACATTGTACTGGGTAAAGTGAACTGAAATCGGTTGACTTCCACGAACTATATCTATCCTTCTGCCTTAAAATGAATTGTTTTCCGCCTATACGTAAATCTGTTAAGCGTTATATAATTTGTCTAGAAGATATTTAGACAAGGAAACTTTCTACGGGGTGTATCCTACTATTTTTATTCGTCACTTGAAAGCTTTTACTCATTATTATTATTATTATTCCTGTTATTACTAATCATTGCCGATAGACCAGTATAAACATAAAATAAAGTTATGAAACAGAGGATCAAAATAGAAACTTGTGTTGGAATAGAACTCAAAACTCTTGCCTCAAGGCATTTTAAACTATTGATTTCTCTTGTGCCTAAATCTATTTTTCTGTAGCGCCGCGTAGTTTTACACTGAATTCTTAAACCAACTACATCCATTATAAACTGTACTACTACTAATAATAATAGTAAAAATTTCAATAGAGAAAGAAAGACCAGATTTGCAGTAGAAAATGATATCATCATTCTATTTCACGAGTCCTTATCAGCTAACTGCAAACTACCTGAAATTACAATGGTTATAAATAATGACATTTCATACTTCAATGTTTGATAGGTAACAGAGAAAACTTCATAAGACGAACGCATCAGGAATATAAGCACTACAATTTTTAGTTTAAGTCACCATCAGTTTACATGCTATCAAACTATGAAAATAAAGGTGTGTGTGGGGAGAGGGGAGACAGAACACAGAAAAATCTAATAAACAGTGTTAGCTTGTACGTCAACATGGCAACTCAAGAAAGTTAAAGTTCATCAAATTGAAAACTTGCTTAGTGAGCTGAGCTTACTAGTGTGTATGACTAGTCAGTGTAATCAAAGTAATACGGTTACCAAGGGAGTGAGGGATTGACTACACTCTCTTTCTGTGTGCACAAGTTTCATCTGAAACGTTTGATTGCAATTGCTTCAGCAAATAGTAGTAGATTCGCTGTCCTTTGTACATTTATTATTCTGAAGGATGTGGAAATCTCAACAGAATGACGCGTATCCACAGGGTGTCTGGTAATTGCACTTTGCAAATATCTGCTTCCTTTTAAGCATAAGTTTCTTGCAATATGCTCTGACAACAGGATAAATGCTCTTCTTTCTGTCCTTCCAATGTACTTGCTGGTGCAGGTGCACGTAAATTTACAAATGCAGTTGGATGTAACATCAGCAGGGTACTTATCCAGTTTCGATTGGCTTATAGAGCATGTAGTGAATGCTGTATAGCGTCAGCAGCTCAGCTGCAGGGAAGCATCTTTTTATTGCTCCTTTCATCCTCTTGTCAATCTTTTGTGATACTGCTTCTCCTTTGAATGGGAGACAAATGAACACTTTCTTCTTTTCAACTGTTGGATACTTCGCTTTCTCATCTTTTTCTCTGCAGACGCATGTCGTTACAAACAACAAACGTATCATCGACATATCGGTGATAGTATGTTGTTTCATTGATAGCATCACTCAGTCGCGTCTGTTCGAGATAACCCATGAAGATATCGGCTAGAATAGGTCCTAGAGGTGAACTCATGGCGACCCCATCAATTTGTCGATAGAATTGGTTCCTGAATTTGAATTGGATGTCTTTTGTGCAAAGAGTTAAGGAGCTTCATCTCTGTTTCCAGTAATGGCAATAGATCTATTTAAACTGATTAAAAATGCCCATTAAAATTTTCAAAAGAATGGACACGGAACAAAGAGTACTCTTTTCGATAAATTCATCATCAGGTTCTACAAATATATATATATATATATATATATTATAATGAATGAATGAATTAGTCTTATGAACGACATTAATGTTTAAATAACATCGAATCAGTAATATTGATAAATTACAGCTGAACAGCATCAACATAAAATAAACTGAGTGTCAGAAGAATTAGGAAAGGTAATGGTACAAATTCATGAGTTTATAGTCTCTACTGAGGGCCGGGGCAGTAATAGGGGCTGAACTTGTTTCTTTTGGACACAGAGCACTGGTTGTTTGAGGCGAATTGCAATAGCCTCTGCTGTTTAGAGCATGCGGTGCTTCGACGATTTTGGTAGTTTGTTAGGCACCCGGTATATTATAGAGAAGGATTCTTCTACGCTGGCTTTGTGACCGGTTTGCACCAGATGGTGTTATTTAAACATTAATGTCGTTCATAAGACTAATTCATTCATTCATAATAATGTATATATAACTGTAGAACCAGATGATGAATAGATCTATTTGTTTACAAACGATGTCTATTGTTTCCATCACCGGTACATTTGTAAATAAGGCAGTCACGTGGTATGACACCATTAGTTTATTTGATATGTCAACATAGTTGACTTCTTCAGAAAATTTTAAGGTATCATCCAAGCTGTGATTTGCAAATTTCTGTTGTATCGGCTTCAGTGAATCAGCTAATCATCGAGCTAGTTTGTGGCATGGTAAGTTTATCATTGGCCTTGTGGGAGGCGTCTACCTTTTGACCTGAGTTCATTGTAAGTTTTGTTGTCAATCAGTTTCTTGATGAGTTTTTTGAGGCCTTTATTTATTTTATTTTCAAATGACATTGTTGCATCCTTCTTAGTTTTGTCAAACTGAAATTTTTCGGGATCGTTAAGAATTGTCAACATTTTATGTACATAATCAGTTGTATTCATTATAACAACTCCAGAGCCTTTATCGGGTCATATAATCTCTTTAGTGCCGCTGTATGCTCCTTAGTAAGCATCTTCTGTTTTTTCCGATGGTGATGTGTGGTATTGGTTGGCTATATCAACCAGTTTGCACTTTAGCTATCCTCTTTTGTCTTCGTCCACAGGTTTCAGCTCAGAAAGTTGATGGTATAAGTATTCAAGTTGCGTTTCTGTATCTATACGGTAAGGCTCTGGAGCCATCGAAATTTATCAAGGGAACCAAATGTAGGAAATAGTAAAAATAGTAGCAACAATAATGATAATGAAAAAATTTGATACATAATTGATGCAGTTAGGAATATAAAGTTATCTGATGTTTCAGAATTAATTATGTTCTGGGTGTGTGTGTGTATGATTCGCGATAAAATCATGGTAACGACATTTCATATCACTGATGTCTATCGAGATGACGCAGACAACATTATTAATAATAATAATAATAATTATTATTATTATTATTATTATGACATTCACTGTCAAAAACACAAGTTCATGAAGTTACAAGCGATTCTGTCAAGATGATATTCTATTACATAAATAAACAACTAAACTAACTGACCAAGGAGATAAATAAATAAATATTTTATTTCTTATTTACTGAATACACTAAGCTGATTATTTGTACGAAATCCATTCTTAAATATATATATATATAAACAGATGTCAATCGTATATGCATGTTATCATGCTTTATATGCATTTTTCCCTTATGGATTTCTCACAGTGAGTATACAATGACAGAAGATACATCATCTTGAATCTTATTAATATCTAATGTAAATAATAGATAATCTTTCCGTCCAAAAGATAGTTAGAAAAGAAAAATAAACAAATAATAAAACAAAAAAGAGGGCAACAGTGTCGAGTGATTTTAAAGCATTCATCTTCTTCCATAGATAAGTTTCATAGTTATTTTATCGCAATGAAGCAAAACTACTGTTGTTTTGTTTGTTTGTTTTTGGTAGTACTGATGAGTGGAACATTATTGCCTATCATGATAAGTTCACACAACCTTTGTTTCTAATTGTATTGTAATCTCGCATATATAAATATACACAAAAGATAAATCAGGCATTATACTGAATAATTACAGGTTGTTGTTAAGATGTCGTCAACACTATTATTGTTATTGTCTCGTTTAGTTCCTAGAGGAACATAGGGCTTCAGCCGCACGTCTCCCCTGCGTTCGGTTCTCCGCCAACGTTTTCACCTGGCTCCACGTCTGACCACATGCTTTCATCTCCTCTTAGCATGTCACCCTCGGACAACCAACTCGCCGCTTCCTCTTCTGGTTCCACTTGAGAGCCTGTCGTGTGATGTCACTTGATGGCTCTCTTAGAGTATGGTCAATCCACCTCCATAAGCGCACACATTATTATTACTATTCCCTTGGCTTCCGAGATGATAATAAGGCCTCACACGATCTCCTCCATGCCATCCTCGGAACAACGCGCCACTAGTGATTTTCCCATTTGTGTTCCAATTCAGGGTCTACACCTGGCACACAACGTCATCCGACAGTATCCTCAGAGTGTGTCCTATCCATCCCCATTTTCTCCGGGATATTTGTTGAGCAATCGATTCTTGGTTTGACATGCATACATACACTCTATTTTTCTTAGTAGTTATCTTCAAGTGGACATATGAAGTGAATTGCTTTGAGTTTAAGTAGAGTTGTGACTCATTAATTCAAGTGGTTGATTTTCAATCAGGGATTTATGTGTTTGGAACTGACTCCATCCAACAACTATAAGATATATATCTTATTATTCTGTGAATAAATATTCTCGTGGCGGCTGGTTTGAATATTCGCCTGTGTTAGTTTAATATCAGTAAGTACAGTTTCAGATTTAACTGATAAGGACTGAAATTTTTGAAACAGCTATTTCTTTCGTTATAAATTCTTTTCCTTAATGAGTACCGGGGAACGTGATAACACATTCTGGGTTCGAATCCCGTTGGGTGCGTACTGATGAAGAGTCCCAAAACTAGGATGAAACAGCTGTCCAGTACTCCCAGGTTTTCCAATGGTTCTTTAACTAATGTCAGCTCATGATGAAATCCTGTAACCAATCAAATCCCTACAAACCAACACTTGAAAATAACACATTCTATTTCATTACAACCGAAAACTAAACATTTCGTATGCTATGATATATCAAACTCTGAGTTTATATATATATGTATATATATTATAAGTTTTACTAATATTCAAGTATTGGTTTTGTAGGGATTGTGTTTGATTGGTAGGAGGGTTTCATCATGAGCTGACACTAGTTAGAGAACCATTGGAAAACCTGGGAGTACTGCACAGTTGTTTCACCCTAGTTCGGAACTCTTCGTCAGTACGCACCTACCGGGGTTATTATACGGTGGAAGAGTCCCGAACAAGGAAGAAACAGCTGTTCAGCACTCCCAGGTTTTCCAATGATCGTCTAACTGATATCAACTCGTGATCGAATCTGCAACCAATCAAAACCCTGCCAACCAACACTATATCTTACTATAAAGGTTATATATTCAATTAACTATAAAGGATGTCACTCATTGTTTAACCTAAATGGCGTGTGTTGTATGTTGCGAACGCATGAGTCATAAAATCCAAGATGAAGTCAGAAACAAAAAAAAGCAATTACCAGGATTTTATTTTTCTTGTTCTTTCCAGTTAATAGTTTATAGGTGTGAAAGGTGCAATCAAGTAAAAGCTGTAGGTACAAAAGTGTTTGAAGGTTATATTCGTAGTTATTAGACAATCACGTAGGGTAGGAGAAAAAGAAGCCTATTTTTAGACATTATAACTAGTAAAATATTAACACCTAACCCATTTGTCCTAATTCTCTTATTTAGTTATCACCACTTTTTAAACGTCAATATTGACGACGCACTCCATTACCTTGCTAAGTCAGTAATAAGACTAGTAAAGAGGGAAGGTTGGGTATGAGGCTAACAACCCCATCCCGTAAAAATAAACACCACAGTTACCGAAACTTCAAGCCTCCAGCTTGAAGTCCTATGTTCCACTGGGAAAGTAAAGGAATAAAACAGAAAAACTGAAGAATTATTGTTCACAACTTATGACTACTACAGTAGTAAATCATACGATGTATTGGAAAGAAGAATACACTAGTGAAGACCCATTTACAGGAAGAGAGGAATTAAATATCTTTTCGCTAGATTTATTTTTTTCTATATGTGTAAATATGGATTTTCATAGAATGAAAAGTCCATAGTGTTTTATGTAAACATGAGTAAGATTAAACGTATAAAAATGTACATAAAAATGAAAAAATAGGAAAAATCCAGTGTAGCCAGAAAAACATTATAATTCTGTGAAAGAATGGAATCAAAATTATTATACAGTTTTGACCCGTTGTTTCACACCTAATCACTACCTTTACTTACCGATTGATTACATATACATTCATCCATCTAATCGGAGAGGCAAGGTACACCTTCATCAATCTGAAATCGTCAGCGTAGAAATCTCCTTCACTCAGCATATAGAACAAAATACAGGTTTTCAACAGCAATGTTAAGTCAGTCAGTCATTTCTTCTATATAGGTTAGAAACTTGGTCATCGCGTCGAGAAAGCATTTCGAACAGGCCACTGCAGACTTTCATCAACAGCTGCCTTCTCTCTGTATTGGAAATCAAATATCGAGAATGAATTAGCAACAAGAAACTCTGCAGTGGAACAAACTAACCAAGAAGCTATTGCTCAACAAATATGTGGAAGAAAATGGAAGTGGTTCGGACACACACTACGGAGACCGTCGGGTGGTGACCCGAGCTATGCTGGTTCTCGAGAGGAACCTGAATGGGAAAGGACGAGTGGGGACTGAATCGGAGTAGATCGTATGAAGAGGAGATGAAGGCTTGTAGGCAATCGTGGGGCCAGCTAAAGGGAACTGTAGAGATGTGGTGTTGAGGCCTTATGCTCAACTCGGAACCCAGGGAATAATATACACATATAAACATTAACTTACTCAGAGTATGAAACAAGCAGGCATTCAGAAAAGCATTTTTCATTAGGTTGAATCAGAAGCTCTTGACATCGACCAATAAGTAGTTTAATGCGTTCTTCACGTACCTACGGACAAAAATAAGTAAAGTTGAGTCAAATAATGAATGCATCAAATTCAGGGCATAATATTTGTGTGTGTTTTTTAAAGTGAATGAAACAGATAAGTCTCCAGATTAAAAATAAAATGAGTAAGGTTATTGACAGAACTATGACAACTTTCGGGTGAGGGGAGGAGTGAATGAACAACTGTTTTGTCCTAATTTGGAATTTAATAGCAACTTGCATCTACCAACTAGAATGAAGCCGCAATAGGTACCGTAACTTTTACATGCTCATGTATTACGATAACGCATATTAATTCATGTGTAGGGTTTAAGAATCCTATTTACATTCAGTCCCTATTTCTACGTTGGTTTTATTTATTCTTCATTTTTTTAAAATATATATATATATATTATTAGTATAGTGATTATTATCTTCACTCTGAACAGTTTCCGTTATAATCTCACTTGCCATTCCTTATTAATTGAATTCAATATACTTATCTTATCATACCTTTCATCCAGTTACGTAATCTTCTATTTGCATACAGGTCTCATTAATTCTACTTACTACACAAGCTGTCTTATCACCTGCTGTTTGACTGTGATGATATATTGCTACAATTCACACTATTCTTTAAAAAGAATCATAAATGTACGAACGTATAGCCTGATAATAATTTCATTGAAAAGTGTCTCTTCAGTGAATCACTTCTTTTCTTATAAGTCAAGTGAATGAATTATTGAAGATAACAAAACGCACTGTTAGATTTGATAAGTTGTATGTTAAGTGTACAAACACATGCAACATTATTTTATTCCTTTACATTCCCAGTGGAACATACGGCTTCAAGCTAGAGGTATGAAGTTTTGGTAACAGTGGTATTTATTTTTACGGGATGAAGTTGCTAGCCTCATACCCAACCTTCCCTCTTTACTAGTCTTATTACTGGCTTAGCGAGGTAAAAGAGTGCATCGGCCGACGATCGAACCCTGAACCACATGCGATGTTAATAATGTTAAGTGTAATGAATGCTCAAGTTCTTTTTTAAACCATTCACAATCTGAACTTAGTTTTGACGTCTATATGAACAGCACAAGTAACTGATGCATTTCAGGATAAGAATAATGAAGCGAACATGACAATGTGAACATTTCAATAATTGAATTATATCGAAAACTTCTAAGATTGCAAATTACGTCATATTAAAGATAAAGTGGATAGATAATCAAACTTTGAATAAGTATTTGAAGAAAAGAAAAATTTCCTTATCCATGAAGTCACTTTTAAAGACTTTACTTGTTTGTATCTATTTTTAGTACGTTATTAACTTTTATCGCTCTTACATGCTCCACTTGGGCATCTTAATAGGCTTGTTTTCCTCACCATCTTGAAAACGTTTCAAGTAGACACTCAACCACTTTGCTTATCATCTAATTACAATTTTCACCTTATCGATTTTCTATTGTCCCACTCATTACTACTTAATTTCTTTTCATCTTTAGAAATCACTTCTGAGGAGTTGTATCAATTGTGTTACACCCCCAATTACTCAATAATAGGCTGCTACATGTTTTTTATGAAATATAAATATGACTGTATAGCCTCTGAAGATGACTTGGGCGATAGCGGAAATTTCCTTCACCGAAATGTCTTTAATTCTCTTCATTACTCACTAAGAATGTAGGTACATTCAGATGGTGAGTTCCAAAAAGGACGAAATGTACATCCTGGACTCCACTGCTCACTATCATCAACTAAATGACTTCAAATAAATATAGTAAATGTATAAAACAAGTGACAATAGCAAGTTTCAATTAATTCATTGAATTTACCTAGGCCAGGGAAGACACAACGGTAAGACGAACTTTTTGTATACGAAGACTAGGATTGTTCTCCTGAATTCCTATAGCTTCGGCTATGTATAACAGATAAGCTTGAATTCTGTTCGAAAGGTTTGGTGGAATGTGATAGATAACCTTAAACGCATATCTTCTTCCCACTATCAATCAAATGAAACAAAATCGAGCTTCTTATAGATTCTGTTTGACTTTTTCCGGATCATCAAGGAGGGTGCTCAGTAATGCATTTGTTAAGCTGCCTAGTTGTTCACCCTGTATAGCTTTACCCACAGGAATAGATAAATTTGTAAATGAACGTGGAAGTAGCATATCTAGGTAACTTATCTTGCACTTGAGTCGTCTTGTAGCGATAGAAGACAAGAGACTTGGTTAGGGTATGTTTATTCGAAATTGGGTATCGCTACATAGAGTAACTATGTACACCTTATCTGAAAATCGTCATTTGCACAGATCTTCAGTGTTGCGCTACTTTTGCTCTTCGTATTGTGTTTCTTTGTCTTCTTTTCGTGTCTCCCATGTTTTACCGCAACGCTGAATCATTTGCTTTCTCTGGCGTCAAATCTGTCTCCCCGTTATTTGAAGTTTTTCTGCCAATGAACTTCTCTTTATATACTACCGATAAATCTTATCAGTAGCACACACCACAGTCTGGAAAAATGATAAACATAGTGTGGTAGTATTGTTTTTTTTTATGGATCTAGACAACCTTTGGTCACGTCTGTATTGAATTAAAGTTTCACGATAAATAACTGTTTCATGCATTTTATGCATTGTACTTGTGTCTATTAATACTAATAATATTAATAATACATTTCGATCACAGCATTATGTATGTTTCCTAATTTCGTCAGTCGCTTTTTATCATTGAAATTATTATCATGATAATTATTATTATCAAGTATTGGTTTTGTAGGGATTTAGTTTGATTGCATGGAGGATTTCATCATGAGCTGAAATCAGTTAGAGAACCACAGGAAGACCTGGGAGTACTGGACAGCTGTTTCGTCCTAGTTTGGGACTCTTCATCGGTACGCACCCGCCGGGATTCGAACCAAGGGCCTTCTGTTTACAAGGCGAGCTCGTAGACCGTTGAGCCACTGGGACCCGATCCAATGGCCAGCCCATGAATTCTAACTTCTGCCAATTCACGATATAGCGCGACCAGTAAGGTACAGCAAGTTGAAGATGAGGCAGTAACTCATCGTATAAGACATTGCGAAATGGTCGTGCTATGTCGTGAATTGGCAGAAGTTAGAATTCAAGGACCATTGGATCGGGACCCAGTGGTTCAATGGTCTACGAGCTCGCCTTGTAAACAGAAGGTCCTGGGGTTCGAATCTCGGTGGGTGCGTACTGATGAAGAGTCCCAAACTAGGACTGAGGAAACAGCTGTCCAGTACTCCCAGGTTTTCCAGTGGTTCTCTAACTGATGTCAGCTCATGATGAAATCCTCCATGCAATTATTATTATTACGACTATATGTACAACCTCTAAGACAACTTTGACGCACAAATTTATCGTCATTGGTTATATGTATATATATATATATATATATATATATATATATACGTATATATATATGTATATATATATATAAATGAAAAATATGCTGTTTGCTAAAATATCATGTTTTGATTTTAACAATGGGAATATTTAATAGTTCATTATTAGAGTTAACAAGTTGTATGTTTTCCCTGTATATGTATCCACAAACATACGCACATACTAACATACACAGACTTGAACTGTGTCAAACAATTGTTTGCCTTCATCTAAGAAAAAGAAAGAACCTCCACAAGGTCATGAAATATTATTGAGATTTTGCAAATATGCTTCTATTATAAACTTAATGAAGTAGAATTTTAAAAAAATTATTTTGTAACTTCTTAATATTAAATCTTCGACCTTATAATAAATGATAAGTTTGGGATGACAAAAATAAAAATGATAATAATAATAATAGCAGTGGTCACACAGTAGTGCTTAACGAGTTACCTTACCTTAGATGAGGAGAGATAAACAAAGTTATAAGAATGAGCAAAACAGGAAACTGATAGAAACACGTCACGATCACGAAAAAAAAAGAAAAGAAAGTATAACCTCGTTAAGATGATAAGATGAACAGGAAGTAGCATGAATTATAAGGTGAATATATAAACATGAAGAAACGACTGAATGAGACAAAAGTAAGGAAACAACTATGAACAGGATGTCATTCGCTTACTGCCACTTCCATCACTTCTATCAATGTGTATGTAAACTTATTGATTAGAAATGAGGGATTTTCACCTTCTTAAATTTAAGCATTCCATAAGACAAGCAAAAAGAAAAGGCAACACGGAGAAGACAAACTGATAGTAGTGATCACAAAAATGAAAAATAATCTACAGAACTGATAGTTGTATATGTGTGGAAAGAAATAATCCTAATAATCGTTTGAATTACAATTTTCAATAGCCATTTCATATCGGTTAGGGGTAGGAGGAATAGACATTAATACAATTGAATTCATGCTGATTAAAATAGATCCCGAATTCTACACAATATATACCGCTGACTTATACGGTGAGTTATAAATCATTCACAGTAACCAACAGTGCTTGCTAACCAGGCTGAATAGTTGTGGGTGACCTGAAGGTCCCTAGGGCAGTCGCAGGTAGACACTGGTGAAGAGTTTCAGCGCAAAACGAAACACTTACCGAATGCTCTCTGGTTCTCAACGGCTTTATAACTGACTTCACCTCAGAACATATTATCCGATTTTAATAATAATGTCATTTCCTGACATTGCGTAGATTATATTTATTCCGTTCCGACTGGTAAACAGGGATTCCGCACAAGGTGTCACCAGTCTCACGCTTAGCCTTCCCTCTTTCTCCGGGCTTACTACCAGCTTGTAGACTAGGCTACATTTAGGAGTAGTGTATCAGCCAAGAATCGAATCCCGAGGCCACGTGCGTAATGGTGAGCATTCAACCATTGAACCATCGATAAACATTTTTGACGTAGAAATACAGAAACAAATACTCTAGAAGGGATTAGTTTCTGCTGTAAACATTAACAAGCACGCAATCTAATTGAAGAGGATTGCTTCACAGTCACTATTTGTGCACGTCATCATTCCTGGTAATGGCAATTTTATTTAGTCTAGTGATTACTCTTCACAAAGGCAGGTGAAAAATGAAAAACATAATGTTGTTGTTATTTTCCACTAGTGACTGATGAAATTAATACATACACACACAGAGAGAGAGAAAAAAACAAGAACTAATTTCTGCACGACATTAAGCGTTGGAAGACAACCAATGGGAAGTGTTGGTTTGTAGGGATTTGATTGGTTTCAGGATTTCATCATGAGCTGACATCAGTTAGAGAATCATTGGAAAACCTGGGAGTACTGGACAGCTGTTTCCTCCATACTAGTTTGGGACTCTTCATCAGTACGCACCCACCGAGATTCGAACCCAGGACCTTCTGGTTACAAGGCGAGCTCATAGACCGTTGAGCCACTGGGACCCGATCCAATGGCCAGTGCATGAATTCTAACTTCTGCCAATTCACGACATAGCGCGACTCCTAGCCAATGTCTTCGGCGAGTATTTGTCTAGTGAGAAGTCGTGACCAGTATGGTGCAGCAGGTCGAGTGTGAGGACAAATACTCGCCGAAGACATTGGCTAGCGGTCACGCTATGTCGTGAATTGGCAGAAGTTAGAATTCATGCACTGGCCATTGGATCGGGTCCCAGTGGCTCAACGGTCTATGAGCTCGCCTTGTAACCAGAAGGTCCTGGGTTCGAATCTCGGTGGGTGCGTACTGATGAAGAGTCCCAAACTAGGACGAAGCAGCTGTCCAGTACTCCTGCAGGTTTTCCAATGATTCTCTAACTAATGTCAGCTCATGATGAAATCCTGAAACCAATGGGAAGATTTAAACAGCGATTACTTATGAGCTGGATAGGTCAATTGTAACATTTTTAAATATAGCTTATGGGGATGCAATTAGTACTCATATTGGGAGAGAAATAAAGTTCATAAACATATTTACTAGTTTATAATCAAGCATCTTATTCTTTATCGAAGTGAAAAATCACCGGAAATCTTTATATTTATTATGTATTCAAAGTGAGGCTAGGTGTAAGTGTGAAACTGACAACTAGATTTGGGTGTATCTTCAATTAGTCAATGAATTTGAAATTCCCCCCTCCCCCCTGAGTATTTTAGTTGATTGGAACTTCATGGTTCAGTCAGTGATGGAGTCTCACTTATAGTAAGAACCTATAAGGTGTCAAATTCAGTCATTGTATCGATGAGAGAAAAAAAAACAGTTTCTGTCACACCATCACACTCGATAGTTCGAAAAAAATTCAGGGAATTTGGAGAAAGGAAGAAGGGGAAAAAACGGATCAACTTTTCATTACATATTTACACTATCCATTTTGTATTCTGGGAAAAAAACATTTTTATGACCTATGCACATTTTACTCTGATACATATATATCGAACATAATAACAAAAGATCAGGTGTCTCCATCACCCACCCTTTCTCTCCTTTCATCGAGGTGGCAGTAGCAACAAAATGCAGGAGACTAACTGTATTAAGTAATACAATAAGTTTTATTGACTTTATCTGTGTGTATATATATGCAGGGTGCATCAGCATTCCAGTGAAACTTTATTACCTTCTTTAAAAGAATTTATTTTCCTAAACAAAACTACAAATAAGGCAGATTAAAAGGCAGAAGAAAACAAACAACGGAAACAATTGACAAGTCAAAAAAATAAATAAATAAATAAACAAAAAATAATAATTAAAAAAAGAAACAAAAAATAATCAAAATCTATATTTCAAAAAAAAACAAAGCTGAAAATAAACAAAACAAAATAATATTTTTACTCACTTGCAGTGAAGTAGATTCTAAACCGGATCCATTGCAAAACATTGTCAATTCAGAGCTTTGTTCATTACCAATGAATAAGTCAATTGCAGCCTGACGAGTTATCTCACGAAGACGTAAATAGTAACTATATATTCAAGAATTGCCCAAAATTTTGAAAAAAAGAAAAGAAAGAAAGAGAAGCAAGCATGAAATGAGTTAAGATGTTGTTGTTTCTTTTTTTTCTACTTTTTTTATTCCAAAGGAGGAATATTTTGCTCATCAGATAAATTTATGTGAACCGGGAATTTCAAATTACAGATCATGCTATTATGATTGATTAGCACCGGCACTTTCATGCCTAGTTATATACACAGTGAATTATATTAAATATTCCCATAGTAAAATTTAGAACAACACATTTAAGCGAACAATATTGTGTTTTCAATTAGATCTCATCAGGCTTAACTCTAATATGTATAAGTTTACAAATAAAAATTCAAATATAAACCAATCATGGTGTTTTGTCTATAGGATAATACGATGGTGAATATAAATTGTGCAATTAGTCATAATAGTAATAATAAAAATGGTCTTATCAATAATAAGGATGAAAAAGTGCATTTATCAATTCAACTGCACCTGCGGTGACAGTTATATTGGGCGTACTACTAGACAGCTTAGCCAACGTGTCACTACTGAACATCTCCCATCGTGGTTTGGCAAAGGACAGACAAAAACAATCCGTTTTGTCACACTTAATTGAAATCGAGAAAACGAGAGCCTTCAAAGTAATTCATCGTATCCCACCGAATCTTTCCAATAGACTTCGTATTCGTCTACTGCACACAGCTAAGGCGATAGGCATTCGAACTATTAAATCTAAACTATGTATTTAAAAAAGTTCGTACAGCCATTATCCCTCCCTTGGCCTATTAAGACGTAACCAACTAATCACTTCTACACCACCCTTTGTTTATATTTTCAACCCCTTTCTTATCATCCCTTAATCTTATCACATCTTCATTATAAACGTGTTTCATTTCCTTCCCTTACAATCTAACATTACTTAGTCGGTTCATTTGTTTTTACTAGCCTTTATCGACTACTTCCACCTGAACAGTTGTTTGTTTAATCATGCTGTTTTTTCATTATTCGTGTTATCACATATTGTCTCACTTTTTCATCCTTATTATTAATAAGACCATTTTTATTATTACTATAATTTACTTGCTCGTGTGGAGCAAAGTATATTGGCCGTACGCAACGTCAAGTCCAAAAACGTATTCTGGAACACTGCCCCGCTTGGTTGGCCAGAGGAGAAAAGAAGAATAGCAACAGCTGGATCCTCGAACACCTTGTCATCTCTGGACATCGAGCACCCCCACATGAATGCTTCACAGTGTTACACAGAGTCCCTCAATATCGTACAAAGGGACTTCGGATTCGCCATCTGTACATAGCTGAAGCATTAGCTATTCGAGATCTAAAACCGGACCTCTGCATACAAAAGCGATACATACATTCTCTTGCCTTACCATGGCCAGAGTAAAATTTCTTATCACAATTTTGCTTCTTTCCTTTACTATGTAAGTTCACTATTATTACCATTATTATTATTTTATTTTACTAATATTTTTATTATCATTTTGTCCCCATCATCCACATTTTATTACCACTCTATTACTGTTTATTAATAACATTGTTTCCCATACATATTTTATACAAAAACACTTTATAGCCTTTCCACTAGTTCCTGTCCATTTTACACGAGATTATTGATTATTCACTATCTCACACTTATTACGTCATGCCAACTTCTGTCTCCTTTCTAACTTACAATTAGTCATCCCTTCTTACACCTTACATTATGTAATACAATTTTCCAAGGACAAAATTTACCATTATCTGATTGGTCTAAAGTATTTCTTTGTTAATTATAATTACGATTGTACAGCTCATGAAAATGAATCGTCGAAAAGAAAATTTTCTTCACTGTTTGTGCCTTTTTCTTATTACTATAATTATTATTATCATTACTACTATTATGACTAATTGCACAATTTATATTCACCATCTTATTATCCTATAGACAAAACACCATGATTGGTTTATATTTGAATTTTTATTTGTAAACTTATATATTCAAGTATTGGTTTTGTAGGGATTTTGTTTGATTGCATGGAGGATTTCATCATGAGCTGACATCAGTCAGAGAACCACTGGAAAACCTGGGAGTACTGGACAGCTGTTTCGTCCCAGTTTGGGACTCTTCAGCAGTACGCGACCACCGGGATTTGAACCCAGGACCTTCTTATATATATTAGAGTTAAGCCTGATGAGATTTAATTGAAAACAATATTGTTCGCTTAAATGTGTTGTTCTACATTGAATTATAACATTGATGACACACTTGATGTGTCAAAGTTAAATGAATGCATTTATTTGAAATCCAATTTCAAGTGTTATAAAAAAAAACACACAATAAATATTCATTGAGACTAATTTTCTTCGAAGTTCTCAACAATTATATGATACTATTCATGTGTCATCGTTATCATCCTTGTGACAGAATGTTCGATACAGTAAAGAACAGATAAAGTGTTACTGATTGGCAGTCATTTTGAGCACAAATTATTATGCATAATCTCATATCACAGGCATTCAAATATAATGTTGACAGCGAATTTTATTCCACTGACATGAAGGTGAATTTTTCGTCAGTTAAAAGATGCTTTAATACGGAAAACCTACTCATGAATTTTTTTGTTTCAAATATCAAAAAATCCCATCACTTGTCCATCAGTCGAGTGCTCATTACTGACTAACCCTTCCAATTGAATTTCGCCAGAGTCTAGTGTAAATTTATAGCTGCAAGGAATTATTCATTCAACCGTTAGCACAGTCAGTCATTGATTATACTGACTGATTTATGGTGTATAATGTGAATTAAGAAAACTAGAACGCTGATGAGATTCTGCATGTACATTGCTGAAAAGATCTAAACAACTAAGAAGAAACAACTACCCAATGTTTGCTTACATTCTGTGATCCTCGAGTAGGGAAAAACTGCATTGATATTACAGTCAAATTTAATTATTTATTATTGTTCCCTTGGGTTCCTAGTGGAACATAGGGCTTCAACTACACGTCTCCACTTGCTCCTGTCTTCTGCTGTACTTTTCACCTGCGTCTATGTTAATCCATACTGTTTCAATCCCTCTTCGCACTATCTCCTCCATGTCACCCTTGCACCGACGAACCACTCGCCGCTTCCCTTTCGGGTTCCACTCGAGCGATGGCCTGACGCGCGATGTCACCCAGCGGCCTCCTCAGCGAGTGTACAATCCATCTCCACTTTCTCCTGCATATTTGTTGGGCACAGTCAAATTTAAACAACCAATGAATTATGAATGACATCAAAATGACACCAACATTTTAATGTCGACATTGTACACGGATATCATTCATACACACTAGAGGAGATAGTTAATCGATTTAATCCAGTAGAAAAAAATATATATAGTGAAATTTCTCAAAATTAAATACTATCTTCAAATGAATTTAAATGAAATGTTTTATGAGGCATAAAAATTCATGAAATAACCTTGAAGAGTAATACTGTTGATTTCCTCTCCTTTCTTCACCCAACCCACGCACACATTCCGGTTATTCGAAAAATTCATTGAAACGCAATGAAAACTATTCAACTTAACATCACTCTACCGCTTATACGCATATGTATGTATCGCTTACCTAAACATAAAATTTTTATCATCAATAAACTTTTAATTCTGAATTTCCATTTTTCGGGTAGAATGATTATTTCCATACAAACTTGCCTCATTATATTTTATAATTCTAAGTATATGATTTTTCAGGTTACTTTCATAAGTGAATATTCTATAAGTTGTTCATATATATTGAATCAATTTTTAATGAAATAATCTATGAAACTTTAATTGTTTTAATATTAAATGAAATTATCTTTTAAATGAGTAATTTGTTTCAATTTTGTCCCTATATTTCATATTAAATAAAATTTTGAGGAATTTTCGGAAATTGATTTTATTCGATTACATTTGATATCAAAACAGATAAATGACATGTAGATTATTTTGTTACAAATAGAAATGAAATAAATAAAATATTGAAAACTAAAGAAAACAACGCTAAATTCAAATGTTCAGTCTTATTCTAAGATTGTTCACACTTATAAACTTTATTTGAGTGTGCGTGTGTGTGTGTGTTGAGGTTTTGTTTACCTTCAAAGAAGTGCAATGATCTGTAGAAAGGTGATAATTTATTTTCGAAGAAAATAAGGAGAAATAATAAGGCTGAATCCAGTACTTTATAAATTGAAAACATTTATTTCCTGATACGAATTTAAAACAAGCAACAAAGGTTAATAAAGCAGGATTTAATGAATTTTTCAAAAGAATGGATACTGAACAAAGAGTTCTCTTTTCGATAACTTCATCATCAGGCTCTACAGAGAACGTGCTCGAGAACATCTCCCACTATGGCTAAGTAAAGGTGTAGTTAAAACCATTAACAGTTCGATATTGGACCACCTGGTGCAAACCGGCCACAAAGCCAGCCACCATTGAAGAATCCTTCTCTATAATCTACCGGGTGCCTAATAAATTGCCAAAATCATCGAAGCACCGCATTCTCCAAATAGCAGAGGCTATTGCAATTCGCCTCAAACAACCAGTGCTCTGTGTTCAAAAGAAGCAAGTCCAGCCCCTACTACTGCCTTGGCCTTCAGTAGAAACTATAAACTCATGAATTTGTAATATTATCTTTCCTAGTTTTTCTGACATTCAGCTTATTTTATGTTGATGCTATTGAGCTGTAATTTATCAATATTATTGATTCGATGTTATTTAAACAACATTAATGTTGTTCATAACACTAATTCATTCATTCACTATAATGTATATATAACTGTAGAGCCTGATGATGAAGTTATCGAAAAGAGTACTCTTTGTTCAGTATCCATTCTTTTGAAAAATTTTAATGGGCATTTTTAATCATTTAATGAATTCATCAAATTTCGGTAGAACTCTTCATCTGAATACTCTACATACAGGGATATTTCAGGTCATGTTCAGATAGATAAGGGGAAGGGAGTATAAGAAATTAAAATTAAGATAAAATGCATTGCGCTTCAATTACATCACTTAGACAAAAACAATCAGTCATTCGAGAAAGAACTTATATACGTCGAGAATTGTGGACTGAGTAATATGAATAGTAATAGTTATAATAATAGTGCCGAAACGACTTAAGATAATGCTGTTGATCAAAGATATTTTTAAATGAATCAGGAATAAGGAATAAGAGGTAGAAAAGAGTGTTAATGATATTAATAATAATAATGATAATAATAATAATAATAATAACAGTTAATAGGCAAAACATATTACCGTGGTAGATTCAGAGTGACGACCATCTTCCTTTCGTACACAGAAACCTGGTTTATAAACTCGAATTGCACAAGCCTCCACAACTGCAAGCATGTTATCAGTCGATAGACTGTAACATCCTTATCCCTTTTATAAGGGATAAACAGATGACCAGCGCGATATATATATATATATATATAACTGATAAGAATGATAGGAAACTGCTCGCTCACCAGTCATAACGTAGTGATTTAGGTAGTGATGATAAGCCCTGTTTATACTTATAAGTGATATTACACATAAAATAGTGCGATATATGGCAAGACGTTGAAGATTCAACTGGGTTTCTTTGTGTCATGGAGACTGACTCTACGTTACATCATCCAACTCACCATATTCTCCAATCATCAACAGTACCTCATGGACACGTCTGCACAGTCAAGTACTGTAGGAGTCTGTTTACTGAAGGAATCATTTACATTCCAGGCAGTAATACTTAGTAACGTTGGTCTGAATATTTAATGGACAATAAGTCCTAGTTCTGGTTCGATGAGTAATAATATCAACGTCACTTTTCCATTAGAATAACTCATTGAAGATTTACAATTGGTTACAACTTAATAATCGCTAAATAATCAATATGAGTTTCAACAGATATCACGATAGGCTTAAAAAGGAGTGTTCATTGTGAAGTAGTTCATAGCATACAAATGAGAAAAGGAAAGTGTTTCGAATAAATTCAATTGTATTGAACTGATTATGCATTACAAACTGAAGTGAAACTGGAAAACACTTTTTATACAAAAACATATTTTAAAACTTAGTTTATTAAACAGTGGTTTCAATTCACATTACATATCTAGCAGAACGAATGTAGTTTAAATAACTAGTTGGGAGGCTAGTTATTTCAAAGTTGTTTTCTTAGCGAAATGATAACCGATAGAGAATTATGTGAAACGAAGGAGTATCTTCACTAATCTTTTTTATATATTTTAAGCCTGTCTCCTACCATACTTATCCAGTATATTATTATTTATTTTATTCCTTTACATTCCCAATGGAACATACGGCTTCAAGCTAGAGGCTTGAAGTTTCGGTAGCAGTGGCGTTTATTTTTAAAGGGGTGGGGTTGCTAGCATCATGCCCAACCTTCCCTCTTTACCAGTCTTATTACTGGCTTAGCGAGGTAAAGGAGTGAGTCGGCCCAGGATCGAACCCCAGACCACATGCGTGGTCGGCGAGCATTCTACCGCTGTGCCACCGACGCACTTATCCAGTATAATACTATTCCATTTCTTTCCTCTTGTTTCGTGTTCCATTTTTTCAAGGTGTGATACTTTTCTGCAATATTTTTCTTTGATATGTCAGTTAGTCACTTATGTACTGTTTGGTTTAAGTGTACAACTTTTCAGCAATGAGAATCAAGACCGCGTACAAAACATCAGGTTCTGTGGTTATTTAGCACCAGCTGGTAGAAATCGAATTTCAAACTTCCGCCCAACTAATAATAAAAACACAATCACCATTTAAATAACTAACTGCGGTGCATTAGTCAACGAAGTTTCAAATTTCTCTCATATCCTTGCATCATTTTATCGATTAATATTGACAAGTACAAAATCCATTTGGATTATCCAGCTTCTGAGAGTCTTAAATTACAGGATTTCATCATGAGCTGACATTGGTTAGAGAACCATTGGAAAACCTGGGAGTACTGGACAACTGTTTCGTCCCAGTTTGGGACTCTTCATCAGTACGCACCCACCGGGGTTCGAACCCAGGACCTTCTGGTTACAAGGCGAGCTCGTATACCATTAAGCCACTGGGACCCGATCCAATGGCCCATGAGTTCTAACTTCTGCCGATTCTGTCTTAAATTATTCGGCAAAATTACCTCCTCCCTGATTAATCGATTTATGTTTATTCACAAGTACAATTTCAAAACAAAAGAGTCTTTTAAGACGAAAATATACAAGCAAGCAAGCAAACAAACAAACAAACTTCTCTCACATGATTTATTTACAACAAAATAGCTCTCTATAAACACGGAAGTCATTGAGTAGCCATAATCACCTGTTTATTTCAATATTTGTCAGTCAAGATAAATCAAGATTTAAAAAAAAGAAGTAAACAATCTTTAACTTAGGTCAATTTACTTCTAAAATTTCAAGTGTTTTTGTTTATTAAAACTAATCGAATTTAAGGAATCCCAACCCTAATGACAGATCGAATTGCTTGTTTGAATTGAATAGTGACAAAACTTGTCAATGATTTGAAGATAATCTTGTGTCAACTCCCTTGTCAGTTAGAAGAAAGCGAATCCATTGACAGGTTATGTAACAAAATAGAATGTTATGTTTATTGAATAGATTAACACTTAGTTGGGGAATTTACGACAGAACACTTCAAGGAACTAATAGAACACGGAATACAGTTATTTATTTGTGGAGTATATGGTTAGAAGTAAAAATTTCAGCATAATTTCCTTAATAAAATCAAAGTGCGCCACAGAGTTTTGTTAACTTCCTTTCGGTGTCATTTATGGTATCAAGCGAGTTATATGTTGTGATCTGAATACTTTTGGTTTTCAAAGAAAACCGTCGACATCAAGTTTCACCTCTCACTAACTCGCCGAAACACAGATAAGCATCAACAGATGACCTAGGGCTACTGTGTAGTCAAAAAATGTCTTATTTCGTATTTGCACATCATAAAGAAGGTTGCAAAAAGAGAAGCAACAAAACAAAATCCATGCAATCAAAGATTGCGGAATTCTTTAAGACAAACAGCAAAATAGATAATGTAAATAGAGATATTTTGATGTAGTTGTGTTCTCTGAGCTGGATGGTTTGTTTGCGAAGCTTTCATTGACCTACTAGGCAACATCTTCAGCGCATACCTCAATTTGAAGTGAACTTTTAGACTTCTCCATGAGTTTATAAGTCATCTCTCCTGGTGACCACCTAGAACGTGACTGGTTGTTTTTGTGTGTTTTCACACCCTCTGGGCTACTTGTATTGGCACTGATTGTTTCCTTGGTCTGAAGTTTAACCCTTTGTGTATGAGATTTCCTTCTTATCGATTGGTAAACTTTTCCTATGTCCATGTGTCTATTAATTGACGATTCACTGAAATACCAGGCTTCTAAAAATTATCTGGCATTCTTGGTGTTTCCTTAGTCTAATATTTGAACGCTGTCCCAGTCGAATTGATGTCCAAAGTTGTCTGTTAGCAGCGATATGAGGGAGTGAATGTCATGTATTTTGAGGGCTAGTTTATGATCATGGATACGAAGACGAAAAGGACGTCCACTTTGGTCAATGTAGTATTTTTCGCAGTCGTTGCAACTTATTTTGTAGATGATGTTGGTTTTATCTTCTTTCGCTGTTGAGTCTTTTGGTTGACACAGAGCTGAGTGAAGTGATTTTGTTGGTTTATGTGCTACATCAACTCCTAAAGGTTAGAAGAGTCTTGCAGTGATTTCTGAGATGTACTTTATATATGGTAGGGCGATTTTCTTTATGCTTTCCTTGGGGGCCTTTAATTTGATAGGTTGGCTTGGGAGTAGATGTCTTTTGATGATGTTCCGTGGATATCCATTCTTTTGGAAAACGTCCATTTCTCTTCAATTTTCCTTAAGGAAAGCTCATTTCAGATTGAAGTATGCGCTGAAGATGTTGCCTAGTAGGTCAATGAAAGCTTCGCAAATAAACTATCCAGCTCAGAGAACACAACTACATCAAAATCATCTACCCGAGCTACAAATCTTCTCCATTATATCTGGATATGAACATGCCTGAGCTACAGTAATCGACTCTGTTCTGTATAACTAAGACTGTCTAATCACCATTCTCGGTTGTTTCTTCACTGCTAGCCAGATAATCTAAACACTACCCATAGGACTAACATTGAGATCTAGCCTTTGTCTGGCTACTCTTTGAATTATTTTAGGCTGGCTAATGCTAACTAATTCTCCATCTTCTTGGTGCCTATATTGCAGCAGGTTTTGTGTTTTAAATAATAAATAAATAAATGATTCTCCAAGTTAGTTATTTCATTTCTGTAGAATTCCGATAGCTCATTTGATTTAGAAGTAAGCGCTGAAGACATTGTCCAGAAGGACACTGAAAGCTTAGCGATTCAACCAATGAGACCAGAGAGCATAACGACACCAAAAAAATCCGCTCGAACCACAAATCTTCTGTGTTCTTTTAAAAAGCATGACACATGTATTTCTCTCTTCAAAATATCCTGCATTTGACAAATACTCATCCAATATATCTACTTTGCCAATCTGTTGTAGTTTATCTTACATGGCGCTAATAGTATTGTCTTCGTTTTCGTGGTTCATTTGATTGTTTAATTTTGTTGTGGGATGTCGTGAACTGACATGGCTTATAGATAATATTGTAAAATTTGAAGAATGTAAACACATATAATTTTCATTTATGCTCTGTCATTACGCAAAGGAAACACTGGGCTGAACACTTCAAAAGACCCCTAAATCGACCACCACCTACAACGCGCCCAACAATACCAACAACGGAGACAGAGCTACCAGTGAACACCAACCCCCCGACGAAATCAGAAGTCCTGAAGGCAATCAAGATGCTAAAAGCTAGAAAAGCAGCAGGACCAGACGGAATCCCCGCAGAAGCATTGAAAACGGACCCAGAGACAACAGAGGACTTGATGACGCCACTACTGGAGAAGGTGTGGAAAGAAGGCAAAGTACCTGAGGATTGGAAGAAAGGATACTTATTCAAACTACCAAGGAAAGGAGATTTAAGTCAATGCAAGAACTGGCGCGGAAGTATGTTCCTGTCCATCCCAAGCAAAAATACTAAGCCGCATCATCCTGGAGAGAATCAAACAAGCCAATCTGGATGAAAAACTTCGACCTGAACAGGCTGGATTCAGGAGAAACAAGTCTTGTATTGATCAAATCGCCACATTACGGATCATCATTGAACAGAGCTTGGAATGGCAGTCAGCTGTCTCTCTCTCTTAACTTCATAGACTTTGAAAAGACGCCTTTGACAGCTTCGATAGAGAGGTGATTTCGCAACTACTTCACTACTACGGGGTGCTACCGACAATTATACATCTCATCCAACAGTTGTACGACAATGCTTCATGCCAAGTTATCCACAATGGGAAACTCACGAAATCCTTCGAAGCAAAGACAGGAGTAAGACAAGGCTGCCTACTATCGCCAATGATTTTCCTGACTGCAGTAGATTGGATAATGAGACAAACAGTGGACAGCGAGGAAACAGGCATAAAACGGACCCTGACGAAAAACTTGCAGGATGTGGACTTTGCCGATGATATATGTCTGATTTCCCACAAACTGGAAGGTATGCAAATGAAAAGCAACAAGTTGGCAGAAGAAGCATCCAGAGAACATAGGACTTCAAGTGAACACAGAGAAAACAGAGGTGATGAAGATTCCTGGGCAACACCACCAACAGCAACAACAACAACTGACAACAATCAGCATAAATGGGAGGAACCTGAAAGAAACAACCTCCTTCACCTACCCACCTGGGAAGCATCGTTTCAACTACAGGCAGACAGAACTGACGAGGATATCAAAGCAAGACAAGCTTTCACTACTCTCAAGTCTGTGTGGAGGTCAACAGCCCTCAGCATGAAAATGAGAATAAGATCCGGATTTTCAACTCCAATGTGAAGTCAGTCACTGCTACTATACGGATCAGAGACTTGCACTGCACGTCATAAAGAGCATCTCAAACAAACTACAGACCTTCATCGACAGCTGTATTCGCTCAATACTCAAGATCAGATGGCCGGCCAGAAAAGATCAGCAACAGAGATCTCTGGCAATGAGCGAACCAACACAGCAGGAACCGATTGTGAAACAAACAGACAGGAAGAAATGGAGGTGGATTGGCCGTACTCTGAGGAAACCATCAAGTGAGAGACATTACTAGACAAGCCCTCGAGTGGAACCCGAAAGGGAAGCGGCGAGTTGGTCGTCAGTGCAAGGGTGGGGGTGACTTGGAGGAGGTCATGTGAAGAGGAGATGAAAACGTGTGGGAAGACTTGAAGCCTGGTGAAGACTCTAGCAGAGAACCGAACGCAATGGAGACGCACGGCTGAAGCCCTATGTTCTTCTAGGAATTAAAGGAAACAATAATAATATAATAATAATTACGCAATGAAAAATATATCCTCACTCACTCTTATTTTTTGCATCACCGCTTAGTGACTTCCCATAATAAGTACAATTACATTTCGCTACTCTGTAACTTAATTTCACCTAACTTTCTTTTAGAGTAGATTTGAATATTTTACTTTCAGTGCCTGTTAGCAATAGACTTAATCTGACAATAGTTAGAAACACGCAAGGCATCTCCATGTACAAAGAACAAATTGGACTCACTGCCTGTTATGCTTATATCACCTAAAGGGTATCCACCAACTAGTACAGTACACTACTCTCCAATACTGTCTGATGATGAGGTTTTGAGCACGACTCATACCTCATAATTTTATGAAAAATTATTTTATTATGGAATTACACTGCACCATGGTACATTGCTTTGATTTTTACAACAATGGAATCAAATGGCTGAAACGCTACTACTGATTAGGCTGGAAAAAATAGATTTCGGTACATTGTAAACGAAATATATCAATATCGTCTGCTCTACTACCATGAAGCCGAAGGAAACAACGACAACGACAACACAACAGCAACAGGTGTTTAGATCACACAGACAAGTGTAATAAAATGCACATAACAATAACAATTTACAAAAAGAAAGAAATAAAAATTTACCGGCTGACTGAATAAACACCATCACGCATCAGACCGTTAACTGTCCGTGAACCAGTTCTAGTATAATCACCCTACAAATAAAAGCGCAATATAAAAAAAATTTGCCTCAGGAAATTAAATGCAGGCAGAGTATTTCATCTTCTTGTGTAATCAAGTGATGAAATACTATTCAACATTTTCATCAAAATAATTTTATATGACGTTTTCACGAGCTGATGTCAGCTAACAAACCAATGGAATCAAAAAACATCTAACAGAAGATTATCAAACTAAGACTGAACAGCTATCCAGTTCTTACTGGCAAACAGTGAATTCCTATCTGATAACCGTTAGTGACGAAATTTACCTTGTAATCTGAACTACATTTGTGTAAGTTAATTAAAATTACCTGTTGACTGATTTATATAGGACCGAAATGCTCTGTCTCTATTAATATGTTGCCTCCTCGAACAGAGGTTTCAACGATGTTTGATGGTTAACATGAGGTCATCATCTGAATTCCACCGCTAGACATCACCAACCAAATGAAGTCCGAACAACAACTAAATAAACTCATGCTAAAAAAAAACTCTACAGACTATATGCTATTCTCGTGAAATGCAAATGAAATACACCTTATTACCCATTCAAGTGATTCCGTCTACTCTAGACGGTTAGATTCAATGATGTTATTGAAGTTCTGTATGACAATACTTAAAAAAGTTAACTTAATATCGGTATGTATTACTTTATTGAAGGAATATTCATGTTTTCCTAGTACTTGGGAATCTATTTCTTAAATTATGGTGTACAACTGTGCTCAGAACATCACATCGACAGATCGAAATTTTCAGGAAAGCATCATACTGTATGTGAAAGATGCACACATACACGATGACCTGTTGAAATAACTAAGCTATCTATATTTCCAACTAGTATAATGCATAAACTTTTCTCCATTTTTAGTTGTTTTAGTCCACCAATTAAATTCTTGGATTGCATCATGTACCCAAGCACATTTTTAATTAACCTTCAGTCTACTGAGGTACGTTTATCAAAAGAAAATGAAACAAAATTATTGTAGCCGATTGGTTTATACTTCAGATAAAATAACGTTGTATCATGCGATACCCTGTCGATACACTGCTACCTTGGTTGCAGGATTTCATCATGAACTGACATCGACTAAAGAACCACTGGAAAATCTGGCAGTACTGGACAGCCGTTTCGTCAGCCTAGTTTGGGACTCTTCAACAGTATGCACTCATCGGGGATCGAACCCTGGATTTTCTGGTTACAAAGCGAGCTCGTAGACCATTAAGTCACTGGGACCCTCTCCTGTATCTGGTCCTTGGTCCGAACTCCGGTGGGTGCATACTAGTGAAGAGTCCCAAACTAGAATGATGAAACAGCAGTCCAGTACCCCAAGGTTTCCCAATGCTTCTCTAACCGATGTTGGTTCTTGGTATAATCCTGTGACCAATCAAATCAAATCCTTGAGAAGCAACACTTGAACACTGCTACTTTACTTGAAGATCCTGTATGAAAAGTAGATGTTACATAATTAAATACACTGAGAATTCTATACATATTATCGGAAATAAAGGTGTTATTATTTATGTTATTAATCCCTAAACAATTACAAAAATTAGCCTCAATTTATGTTGATATCAGTAAGAACAAAATGTCAATGCCTGTCTATACACTATCTGCTTTTATTTGACGGTTTATACATTTTGGCATAACACAGAGAACCAATTCAATTAGACATTGTATTCCATACTGATAATGAAATAAAAACTAGTCAGAAAAGATTATTTCTTTATTTCTTCTTCTGACTGACTGAACCAAAATGTCCAACTTCTATTGACATGTTGGCTCCTAGTACAGATGCTTCAATGACATATCAGGATTAACAATGATGTTATTCGGTGGAGAATATTTGAATTCGCATATTTTATCAGCAGGAACGGTGCAATCCGATGATAATAATAATAATGATTGGATGGAGGAGTTCATCATGGGCTGACATTGCGAAATGGTCGCGCTATGTCGTGAATTGGCAGATGTTAGAATTCATGGGCTGGCCATTGGATCGGGTCCAAGTGGCTCAAAGGTCTATGAGCTCGCCTTGTAACCAGAAAGTCCTGGGTTCGAACCCCGGTGGGTGCGTACTGCTGAAGAGTCCCAAACTACGCTGACGAAACAGCTGTCCGGTACTCCCAGGTTTTCCAGTGGTTCTCTAACTGATGTCAGCTCATGATGAACTCCTCCATTCAATCAAACTAAATCCCTACAAAACCAATACTTGAAAATAATAATAATAACATTAATAAAATAACATTTCCCTTTTCAAGCGATATATGTGAATAGTTTGCGTCTTTTTCCAATATTTCAGAGTTTCAGTCACATGTATGAGCATATACGACGACGTATATGTACATGGGTTTAATTAACAGCACTTTCATAGGATGAACGAATAAATAAATACACAAACAAACAAACACACACACACACACCTTAAGGGTATAATTCTTTATAAGAATATTACTATTTTAGTAGACTGTAATTAATGTAAAGATCTCAGAGGAAAAGAAAATAAGAAGATTAAACATGTTCACATGCTACTAAAGAAAGCTAACAAAATAATGATAATGGAAAAGAGGAAAACGTGAAAAGAGAAACAGACCCATCGTTGAGAGATAGATAGAGAGAGAGAGAGAGGAGGGAAACACAAAGAGGAAATAGAAATTTTGATAACAGCTATAATAATAATAACAACAGCAATGAAAAGCTTAAACAGATTCCAAAATGTATGTTGTATAACTCACTCACTTTCATTGCACCTGTGCCTGCATATATTTGACTGATAGCATCACCATTTGTCGCCCACATATGCTGAATTGCACGTAGAAATTCAGTGGGTAAGCATTCCTCAGGGCCTAATAAACCAATTTTTTTCAACTGTTGTATATATTATATATATCGTTGAATGAATAAAGGAAAGAAAACAGGAAACACCGAATCAAACAGTCAGTAAAACTATAAGACGTAGGTCCTGAAGTAAGTGCACTTTTTTGAGCATATAATAAGTATAATGATAACAACAATAACTCAGAAATAATTATTCATTCAGACATACATGCAGACATAAAAGAAAGTATAAATATTGAACTTTAACGCTTCATTTATTATTATTATTCCTTCAAGTTCCAATTGGAACATATGGCTTCAAAAGCATATCTCATTTCACCCTCTTCTCCGGCGTCTTTTGAGCTGGCTCCATTATGGCCCAAAAGATATCATCTCACCCTTACACACTCTCTTCTATGTCACCCTCAGATGTCAAGCTCATCACTTCTTATTTCGGGTTCTACTCAAGGGCTTGCTCTTCTGATCCTGTCTTTGACATTCTCATCTATAATGCCTGTAGTTGAAACAATACTAACAAATCATCTAAAGTGAAAGGAGTCACCTCCTTCAGATTTCTCCTGTTGATAGTGATTAGTGGTTGTTGATCAGTGGGTATCTTCATCACCTCCGTTTCCACCTTCTCTATGTTCACCTGGAGGCCTGTCTTCTCTGACTGTTTCTTCAGCCAGTTTGTTGGTTTTCGCCTGCCTTTAGGTCTTCGCGTTTGTGTGACATTACACATAAATCATCTGCGATATCCAAATCTTCTAGAGTCTTTTCATCGGTGGCCCAGCGTATTCCTGTCTCCTCACTCCCAATGCACAGTCTGATGCATAATCCAGTCCACCACAATTAAGAATATCATCCGTGGTGATAACAGGCAGCCTTGTCTTAATCATGTCTTCATTGCAAACGCTTCGCTGAGTTTTCCGTTTTGAATCATTTTGCATGCGGCATCCTTATTTAGCTACCAATGAGCTTGACAATGGTTTAGGGCACTCCGCTGTGTTGAAGCAGGAGAATAATATGCTTCATTGACAAATTGGAGGAGGAGCTGAGGATCGTAGAGAATTGTTTACGAGACAACGGTATCTGCAAAGATTTGAAGACAAATTTGTGTGGAATGAAAACTCTGAGCTGAGTCAAACCTTGTACACCTATGATGAACTGGGCCCTAAACAAGAGAAACGATCGTCCGGTGATTAGATCAATACGATCCAAATAGCAAGCACTACTGGTTGCTGTGAGTGGTTTCAAACTACCAAAGTCAATCAGTCGGTAATATTTAGCATCATGAAAATCTCCTGGATTAGTGTTTGTCGTATATAGTGTCTTCTTGTAATGAAAGCAAAAATAAAGATGAGGGCGTGGAATGTTCGTAAAATGTACGAAGCTGAGAAGGCTGGCCAGGTAGCCAAGGAGATGCGAAGATATGGCATAGAAGTGCTGGGTATCTGTCTGCGAGAGCAGATGGAGTGGATGTGGATTGTCGAAATTGTCAACTGGAGAGTCAGTAGTCTACTCCAGTCTGATCATCCAGAAGAAAACCACAAGCACACTGAGGCAGTGAGTGGTTATCATGATGGCACCAGTGGTAGTCAAAGCTCTAATGAAGTGGGAATCAATCTCCTCATGTAGGATCATGACAGCAAGATTCAACGAAAAGGGAATGAAGGAAGCTCACAGTTATCCAATGCTACAAACAACGCGGAATTAGAGAAGAAGGAAGACTTATACAGACAACTATAAACAGTAATGGACAACATCCCCAATGACGACTTCAAAATCCTTATGGGCTATATGAATGCAAGCCAAACTGGGAGCAGATAATACAGGAAGAGAACTCATCATGTGTCGACTGGCTCTCAGTAACGAATGACAACAGCTAATTCTTAGCAGACTTCTGCGTCTTCAATGATTTGGTGATTAGAGGCAGCGTGTACAAACACAAGGATATACACAAGGCAACATGGATTTCGCCTGACAGACACACCAAAAATCAGATGGACTTCATCTCAATCTCAATAAGTGGCGACGTAGCCTGCTAGATATAAAGTCGAGAAGGGGAGCAGATGTGGGCGGGCTCAGACCATCATCTAGTTCAAGGAACTTTCAAGGTAAAGCTGAAATTCATGAAAACAAATGGAGACAGGCCACTGTAATTCAAGTTCAACTTTCAGAAAGTGAAGGAAAAAAACTACGATGGATGCCTTCACTACAGATATCAGAGCAGAGTCGGAGACACTACCTGATATCTCCATTATGGATAAGATTTTATTTTGATAAATCACACAGTGTTATACAGTAATATTAACCGATGACGTTTCGAGCACAAACTATTCCGCATAATCATATCAAATTGATATCAGACGGATGCTGATTCTGAAGAGAACAAAATTAGCAATAGCAGACGAAGACTAACATCTCCCTAGTGAAGAACGGTTAGACTTATTCGCAAATAATGAATTAAATACAAGGTTTATTGTTTTAATAATGTTGACTTCATTTTGCCATTATCCTCACCAACCTTATTCCCTACATGCTTATCTTTAGATGTGTGAAGACAAATTTTAGTGATCTTTAGACGATGAAACAAAATTAAGGCTTATCATTGTATGTGAACATCCCATACTTACAGAGCTATTATTAGCAGTATCATCTTGCTAGACTAATCAAATACATTAGGAAAGATACGTCCGAATTCTAGTTCACGCATCAATCTGTCAGATAGCATCAGCCAGACACATATATACAAATATACTCAACATTGTGAAGCATATTACACGTGAAAAAATCAATTACACTTAATTGATACATTCATATAAATACAACAACAACAAAAAACTAACCTGAGTTGTAATCATGACAACAGCAAACATACATTGAACTAAATTTGTACGATCTAAACAATCTAAACAGTTCACATGAAATATCCACTTCTGTTCGCATATCATACCATTACGAGTAAGCCTAGGTAAAGCAGTGATAACAATAAAATGGAGAAAGTTACTGTTGAGGACGACAATAAAATGCTGCATAATACAATAGAATACATTCACCTTTTTGGTAAAACTTCAAAATAACTAAAAAGAATAGTTGAATAAGCAGAGAATGGATTCATCATTGTATTTATATATATATAGACAGAAGACAAGTAGTTCAGCGAAGAGTCTCTTTTCAGCGGCGAATTCATTTTCATAGCTGTACAATCGCAAATATATATATGGTTGTTTTGTATGTGTGTGTGTACATTAAATTTGTCAAACGAAAATACAATTAGTAAGTTCAGATGAATTGGATGTTGATATAAGAGGGTAGTAACAAAAGTGATGAGTTGTCACCCTGGTCATTCCATCTCAACAAACGCCTCCTTCAAAGTAATCTACAAAGTGAAGAACAACCTTCCAAAGACAGAACGATTCCGTCTTCTTTGCATCGCAGAAGCCCTAGCCATTAAGCTAGAGGAACCAGAAGTGTGCATACAAAAGAAAATTATTCAACCACTTCTACTCCCATGGTAACAACTCTGTTGATTTGACTTAACTTTTGTTTGTATGCTTATTTTTCTAACTACTTAAAACCCTTGAGTAATTCCGTATATTTTGTTTCCATGTACACCCTGAGTACAACTCTTTCATCAAACTATTCATGTTATTACTTAACTCTCCTTTAACAATCGTTTGTGACAACTCATCACTTTTGTTACTACCCTCTTATATCAACATCCAATTCATCTAAACTTACTAATTGTATTTTCGTTTGACAAATTTAATGTACACACACACATACAAAACAACCATATATATATTTGCGATTGTACAGCTATGAAAATGAATTCGCCGCTGAAAAGAGACTCTTCGCTGAACTACTTGTCTTCTGTCTATTAATGTTCGAATGGGAATTTTTCATGAATATATATATATATATATATCATTTGCCTCAACTAAACTTTAAGGATGGTGATTTTGTGAAAACGAAGGTAAATAAATGCTAATGGCATGCAGAAGTAAATATGTCAACTTTTGTATAATTTGCTGACCCACTGACTGAGTTACAACGTATACCTTGCACAGAAGTACAGCAGTTCAAGATACCGCATTTCATTAAGCAAACACAGGTAGAAAAAAACAGCTTCAAAATAACTATAAGGAGCGGAAATCTATGTGAGAATTTCTTAGATATGAGAGATTATAAAAACTGAATACATCTGCGCCATTGAGAGCTGTTCTGAACCTTATCACTAGCAGTCTCAAGTCATTAGTTCCTGGCATCCCGAAAACGCCAACCAGACAGTCTACACTAAACCCTACGCGGCTTAAACCAACAGTGAAAAATCTCATGGATTGATTCCAGGTTTTATTTCACCATTACCAGCTCTTTTCTGTGACAAAATCTTACTTTAGCTAACACTGGTCGGAGAAGGCGGTGGACCAGCTAATCACCTGAGGTGAAATTACGACGTGATAACGAGTGAGACTAGTAAGTCGACTGATAGAGTACCAGACTGAAAAAAACAAGAAGCTAAACGGTCCAATGCCGTATTAACTCAAGTTTTCTTTTGAATTTCAATAATCGCCTACAATATTAAATGCATCTATCTATAAAAGAAGGAGAACGGTCTGATACAATAATTTGAACAATTTCTAGGAAACTTTAGCTCAATAGAATCAAATTATTTTAAAAGTTCAGTTCCTAAACATCTATTAGAAAGAAGTTAGCATGCAAATACTTTGAAGTCATTCTACCTAATTCACAAAACAAAAAAAAACACTTTGTAATTTCTTCTTCTTGGATTTCCTGAGCTTGTAGCAACTGAAATCGAAAACTGACTTCAATTTATTCAAAAAGAATTCGTCGTTAGCTTACACCCAATTTGTAACTTCATTTCATTAACATAAAAAGGCTTTTAATAGATTTTCAATTTAAAAACTAAACCTTAATTTGAATCCTTTGAGTTTTCTATATTTTCTGATTGTTAATAATCCACTTACTTATCTATGGCGATCTATCTGATCTCCATTATTCATTTGGCTATACCAAACAATTTGCATTTTATGAAAAGCTTCGACTTATGATGATGCATACTTGTGATACAACGATGTAAATTATCAATGATGCTCTAATTTGTATATTTTCACTTTAATTTAACATTGTATTGTTGACTTATTGATCTGTCAACTGCTACCCAAAGAAGAAGTACACTATCTAGGAATCCTATCATAATTTCATTTTTTGAAACTATATATATCTTTACGAGTTGATCACGGACTGATATCAGTTAGAGAACCATTGAAAACCACCACTGGAGTACTACCAGACAACTGTTTCATCCTAGTTTGGGAATCATCGGCAGTACGCACCCACTGAAATTTAAACCCAGGACCTTCCGGTTACAAGGCAAGCTCGTATACCATTCAGCCACTGGGACCCGATTCAATGGCTCATGAATTCTAACTTCAGTCCGTGATCAACTCGTAAAAACATAACAAACCCTTACAAACCAAAGTATAGAAAATTAATCTGATGCTCGCTAGTGACTTGCTACAGGATGGAGTTTCCTGGAGTTCTAGTGAGAAGTCGTGACCAGTGAGGTCCAATTACATGTCACGTGTGTGGATGGATGTCCCACCAACGACAATGGTTGGGGTCGCGCTAAATCACGAATTAGTAGAAGTTAGAATTCATGGGCTGGTCATTGAATCGGGTCCCGGTGGCTGAATGGTATACGAGCTCGCTGGCCTTGTAACCGGAAGGTCCTGGGTTCGAACCCTGTTGGTGGGTGAGTACTGCCGATGATTCCCAAACTAGGATGAAACAGTTGTCTGGTAGTACTCCAGTGGTGGTTTTCAATGGTTCTCCAACTGATATCAATCCATGATCAACTCGTAAAAACATAACAAACCCTTACAAACCAAACTATAGAAAATTATATATATACCCAGTGAGTGAGATTCTGTGAAATAAAACAAGTTCAAGCATTTTACCCTACTTCAATGGCGATTGCTGATCTTTCCAAAATACTGATAGTAATAGAAGTATTATTCTAGTATTCTATTCTTTTAGTTAAAAACGATACAAGGCATACGAGATCAATGAACATCCTTTCAAAATCAATCACAGTAAATTAGTTTATATGACAATAACAGTTATATAATCCAAAAATAAACAAAATAAGTAAAGCAATATTTATTAACAGACAAAAGTAACAGAAATAAATAAGATAGGGGATCATAATCATCCTAATCAGTTTGTGACATTTCATCAAAAACACTCTAGAATAAAAATTTAATTCATTTTATT
The DNA here is from genome assembly GCA_944472155.2 of Trichobilharzia szidati. NCBI lineage: Eukaryota > Metazoa > Platyhelminthes > Trematoda > Strigeidida > Schistosomatidae > Trichobilharzia > Trichobilharzia szidati. The sequence continues at coordinate 86,650,308 of OX235273.1, read as the reverse complement.
TACTGTACCGAAGACCTTGAACAATGTGCGCCAGTTTTAAAATGTCAATATCAAATGGAAATAACTTGATTTAATTCAATAATAAAATCATTTCTTTTTATATTTATAAGGGACATGTAAGATCTTTATTTCCAAATTGACAAACCATTCAATAAAATTAATCAAGAATGTGTATGTGGCAATACTAAGTGGGATTTTACCACCATAGTAAATCATTCGAATTAACGAAGGGATAAGGATTCAATTAATCTCAGGGTGTTTTTTTCTTGCATAGTATTTAACAAACGACGCAACAGATGTTCCAGATGTGTAAAAAATACGACAAAAGATCTTCAAAACGAGTGAAGATTTAAGAAGTCAACATACACGCTTTTCTTCCTGAGAGGGTGGAACAAAGGCGGTCAGTTACAGTCTGAATTTTTTAAGGTAGTCGGTGTCGCTCACCGGCTTACATGATTTTGTACTGCGTGCTTAAAGGAGTGCTGTAGTCAATTAAGATGTTACATTTGGCTGTTTTAAGGATGTTTTATTGACTTTTTATACATCTACACTTCTGAAGTTTCAGTAGCAGTGCCGATATAGATCACTAAACAAGGCGAGGTTTAGAAGTACGTTAGTTAGGAGTCGAACCTGGATCACATGGGTGGTTGGTGAGCATTCTAAGATTAAACCCCCGACGCATTAATGAAGTACGTGAAAATTCTAAACTTGGCGCCTAAATTATACATTTATTTCACACAACCATAAATGAGTTAAATTAACTACACTGCTTGAACGGTAACGGCTTGCAGTTATTCAATAGTTCAGTGAACGAAATTAAACTTCCACCTCCGATGCTATGATATGAATACTACGAAATATTTTCAGCATTATTAAAGAACTGAAATATAAGGTTCTGTTTACTACCATTATTATAAATACGGTTACCACTGTGGCGTGTGCTACATATTGGTGTCTTCTACAAGAATCTTTAATCAAGGAGAAAAGAGGAGATATGAAGATAACTGTGATGCAATATAGAGAGAGCATGAAATGAAGCGAAAAGAAGCATAATACGAAGACGTTTTGAAAATTTGACTTTTACTGTAAGGTGTTTATATTTTGTCATATAACTGTACGCCATTTTACCGAAACAAACAATTCTGGTATTTAAATGCCACTGTTTTCTACCGGTTACACTATCACACAAGTATGTCACCGTTCTAATAAAAGAATAATTTCAGACAGATTGCTGAGAAAACACAAAAAGCAAAACAATAACATTACGCAAAAGTCGCTCAATTTAAGTTACCAAACTTCAAAACAATTCTGAAACAGACAGTTGACAAAACTAAAGGAAAATATTCACAGTCGGAAGATTATACCAAATAATAATGTTTTTAAAAAATATTATCACTAATCCCCTTGTATATTATTTTCAATTACCAAATATTGATACCTCGAGAGTTCTATACAAAAATCTGTAAATTTAAGTAGCCAAATATCAAAACAACACTGAAACAGACAGTTGACGAAATCGAAGAAAAACAAAACATTCATGGATAGAGAAGAGAAGAGGAATATACTGAAGATACACAGGAATGCGACGAAGAATAAACAAAATGCAAAAACATTGTGTTCGATTCCCAAGTGTAACTTGGTTGGTAACTCGAGAATTCGACTCATAATGTCTGCAATCTTCTACACTTTCCGGAGCTACCAGGAATGATTCAATGTTCTGATACGTAAACACTGACACACTAAATGTAATATATTATACAACAATCGTAGTGGCATTTACACTCTTACTGGCTGAATGCCTAATAACCATTACTGTGCATTGATATGCTCTGACTGAAAAGTTTGATATTAGGGTGATTGACTCTGTTGATGAGCACCTCCAACTAAAGCATGTGTATCGAAAAGATTACAATTCCCTAATGTTGACAGCTTCCAAAAGAGCTACCTAAAGACTGAATTTAAACGTTCACGGATACACCTAAACTTCAACATTCTTCAATCACTGGGGTTTCACTAGCAATACAGAAGAAAACCTCTAACTTTAATTGAATTTGAGATTTTCCCGTCGATTGGTTGGACCGAAGTGATCGGTCTCAGGCTGACATGTCGGCTTCTTGTGCAGATGCTTCGACGATTTGTGGATGGTGACTAGCAGTACATCATCACTCACTGGAAAATGCAGGTACATCCAGATGACGAGTCACAAATAGGACGAAATGGCATCCTGGATTCCACTGCTAGTCACCATCCACAAATTAAAACCTCTAACTGTTCACTGAGATATTTGAGGAGTTTTTAGGAATAGAAAACAATAGGAGCAAAACAAACTAGGAAGCTTCAAGTCAGCTGATAATTAATTCACATTTCATTTTGCTTTATCGAAAAAGATTTAGAAAAAAATGAGAGTAAAAATAGAATCGAATAAGTAAGATATTAATGTCTAAAAGATGATATTTGCATCACAAGAAAACATCCTCATCATTATTATATACAAAAATAGATAGGAAATTTGTTTGTATATGTCAAAGCATGACTAGCTAGGATCAGTGGTGGATAAATTCAAAAGGAGAAATACATTTATACACTACTTATACATTTTTGTACTGTACATTTATTTCATTTGTATTTTCATCCGCTTTACTGTTAGCTATCTGTCTACCGAACCACCACCCTACCTGTTTGTTCTTATCGGATCGTCTGTTTCGAAGATTCATTTGTCTTTATCGTGAGCAAAAGGAGTAAAGATAGAGCAGGCATCTATGAAAATGCAAAGCAAAATCAATGGCTATGCATTTCCCAATTTATTAGACATCAAAGATTTAAACTATGTAGATCCATGAGAATGAACTAGCATAAATACAGTCCTGAGAATCAGACAAAACAAGACGAATTGATATCTTCTCTACATATAAAATATATGCATGACTGATTGTAAAAGTGATTCAAACCCCCCTCGTAAACACCTCTACATAAGACAACTCGACAATCACTTGGCAGTTTTCTTTATTCATAGAGAAAGTTCTGCTCTCCTAATAATGTCAGGTAGCAAAATATCTCTACCTTACTATACAAATCCTGAGCTCTAGGTATTCGACATCATTTCATACCTTGATTCTCCATATCTACATGAAACGACCGATTTTCTTTCATTATTACCACATGCAACTGACATTGTGATTATAGCCGCTTTGCATGTTACAATGTTCATCATATATTTCAACGTATCTAGAATATCGTTAGAATTAGGATAAAGTCATTGGCTGACAGCACAAAACATGCTGTTAAGTCATTCAAACATAAACGATTATGAGTGAGCGAAAACTGGACACATTCTGATAAATGTGAATAATCTAATAGAGTATTTTGAACTACCAGTAAAGTAATTTCAATTGTTTGTATTCTTCAGAGTCTGTGAAGCACATAATGAAATATCAAAACTCACCAATAAGAAAGTGTGTCCGCCCATCGTGAGGAAATATTTACTTTTCAATTAGATCCTCATCTCTGGCTCTGCTACAATATACATAGAGCTCTTTTAATACAATACACAACAATTTACCAATCTAATGGCGATATGTTTATTAACAATAATTAGTCAGTGTCAACATGTCAGTGGGCCGATTAATTAACGAAGAAAATTAATACACACAATCAAAAGGTAGAAATGGTTGAAACATGCGAATTGCATAATGCATAATTTTGGAAAATCAAGAGTAATTAAGGAATAAGTGTGTGCTTAGGTTGATTACGTAACCGATTGTTAAAGAAAAACAAAACGATTTGGACAATGATAACATGTAATTAAAGATGAAGTAATTAATTTTAAAGATTTAAGGAGGAGGGGAAAGTGGCTGTACAAATTTCTTCTAATCTTAATTTTGCTTTACAAGTTTGTCTTCTACAATAAGTTGAAGCAATAGGAATCCACCTGAAGAAGCCAAACTTGTTTATTCAGAAGAAATTTGTACAGCCACTTTCCTTACCTTGGCCATCGTAACATGAATGTATAAACCGGACTACTTCTCCCCCCTTCCCCTTAAATCTTTAAAAATTATAATTGTCCAAATTATATTATTATTTTTCTGACTACTTCATCTTTAATTACATGTTATCATTGTCCAAATCGTTATTTTTCTTTAACAATCGGTTACGTAATCAACCTAAGCACACGCTTATTCCTTAATTACTCTTGATTTTCCAAAATTATGCATTATGCAATCCACATGTTTCAACCATTTCTACCTTTTGATTGTGTGTATTAATTTTCTTCGTTAATTATCACCCCATTGACATGTTGACACTGACTAATTATTGTTAATAAACATATCACCATTAGATTGGTAAATTGTTGTGTATTGTATTAAAAGAGCTCTATGTATATTGTACTAGAGCCAGAGATGAGGATCTAATTGAAAAGTAAATATTTCTTCGCTCAATCCTTTTGCTTTCTAAATGTGTTAATGGGGATTTTTTTCATACTAATTTGTAATCCTTCATCCAATCAAACTAAATCCCTACATAACCAATACTTGAAAATTAATCTAATGCTCACTAGCAACTGGCCCAATTCAGGCAGTGACCTGGGGTTCCAGTGGGAAGCTGTGACCAGTAGGTACCCAGGTACAGCAAGTTGAAGATGAGACAGTAACTCATTGAATATGACATTGCGAAATGGTAGCGCTATGTCGTGAATTGGCAGAAGTTAAAATTCATGCACTGGTCATTGGATCGGGTGCCAGTGACCCAATAGTCTACGAGCTCGCCTTGTAAACAGAAGGTCCTGGGTTTGAACCCCGATGGGTGCGTACTGATGAAGAGCCCCAGACCAGGACGAAACGGATGTCCAGTACTCCCAGGTTTTCCAGTGGTTCTCTAACTGATGTCTGCTCATGATGAATTCTTCCAACCAATCAAACTAAATCCCTACAAAACCAATACTTGATAATTTGTAAACTTCTAAACAAACACTACCAACTTACCAGCAGTATTTGAAATTACGAAATAAATCAGCGATACCGGATAGAAGAACTGAAGCATTTTGAAATTGAGAATTTCGACTGTTTTCACATATACATCCAATCAGGTATATCAGCATTGGCAGCAGAGATAGAAAACAAAAGAAATACGTTATACACAGAAGAATATAATTGAATATCACAAATACCAACATTGCAATGAATGTATCACTGTTATGATAAATTTATATATCATAATAGTAAGTTTCAACTCGGTAACTGTCTGCAAGTTTACGTAGTCAACAGTAAGTCAGACTTCCTGTATGAGGACTAATAGTATTATCTGGTTACATAGACCATTTGGTTGAAAATCCAAATTCTATGTTTTAGTAAGAATGTTATGAAGAATCATTGCTTTAAAGAATTAATAGCATGAAAATCGACGTGAATCACAATGAATGAAATAATTCATTGCAAAATCCACAGATTATCTCCTTCTTCTGTATATCATTCGCATTCTACAACTTCCTCAGCTTGACTGTATCATTCATCTTTTGTTAATGACATTTCAGAATACAGTTAACTCAGAATGAAAAGTTGTTTAAAGACTCTAAAAGAAAAACAGATTACTATGAAAAGTCTAGTAAATGAACTGAAGTGAAAGTAACATAGATGTCAGCTATTTTCTATCCTAACTAAAAGAACACTTAAGTGGTAACTTCATGGTAGTTAGTTCAAATATCGGAAAGGCTTCATTTATTCGTTTCGATATGACGCATTATAACAGTATATTTCAATATTGCTCACTTCCTTCTTTCTAGGCTATTGTAAGGTCTATGTATCACTGTGAAATAACATGAACCTCTGTGCAGGTAGATGAGGTTCACCATTTTCTTATCTACCTGTGTGTTTCTTTGGTAAACTTGATACTTTTTTTTTCCTTCACGTTCCCAGTGGAACATAGGGTTTCAAGCTAGTGGCTTGAAGTTTCTGTAGCAGTGCTTATTTTACAGGATGGGGTTGCAAGCCTCGTGCCCAACCTTTCATCTTCTCCAGCATTATTTCTGGCTTAGCGAGGTAAAGGAGTGCGTCGGCCGGGGATCGATCCCCGGACCATGTGCATGGTCAGCGAGCGTCCTAACCGCTATACCACCGACGCACAAACTTGATACTTAGTAAAATTTTATGTGATATATACATATATATATATATATATATATATACAATGAGTTATTCTACAAAGTGGTTAACTTTGAAATATATCATGATATGCAGAACGTCCTTTCTAGATTTTGTTATTACTAGTACTATGACTATGTAAATAAACGATATAGTGATACCAAAAACAATTTACAAGCAACTGTCTTAGAAGCACACATCACAGCACACACTGATCTATTCATTCTCAGCAAAATCACGGAGAAATCAAAAGTATCAATCGAAAACAAATTAATACATATTGATACAAGATGTCTAAAGTTGTGATCTGCCTTTAATCTACTGTATAAACTGAAATATATCTACCTCACTTTGATTACTTATCATTTCATCGATATGCTATTGACTATAATAATAATAATAACAATAATAACTTTGCGCAGAACTACAGCAGTTTGAGTTGTCACACTCCATACAATAGAACAATCAAGAGAAAAACAATCATCAACAGAAATTTGTGGGAGAAAGAATAGTAAGTAACACGTAAGACATGACGGTTTAGTGGATATGAGAGATTACAAAGAGTAAATGGATCTGCACCATTGAGAACGATTTCGAGCCATGTCACCAACAGCTTTAAGCCATTGGTTCTTAGAATCCCAGGACCCCAACCAGACAGCAGTCTACACCTCCCAATGTGGCTGGCTCAAACTAACTGTCAACGTTTTCACGGACTGATTCCAAGTTATGGTTTGGCCACTACTAGCTCTTTATCCACCTAATCCTATGTCAGCTAACATTACCCATCAAAGAAAACGAAGAGTAGGCATGCGTAACACACGGCCTAACCATCTCAATCAATGTAGCTTCACAATCTTGTCAATTGACTTTCCCTCCTTATCTAGCACTCGACGCCTAACTTCAATATCACTCACCTTATCGTACCACCTAACACGGAAGATAAAACACAGACATCTATGATCCAAGACAGTTAGTCTTTTCAAGCCTTCAACACTCAACGGTTATGTCTCATAGCCAAATATGAGGATGGAGCGAACTGCTTCTCAGTACACAAATCCTTTGGTCGATAGCAAGATGAATATCATGTCTACATCAGAGATGGCATAAGTTGGAAAGTGCCACACGAGCCTTTTGTTTCCGTGCTGAAATTTCATCAGCAATCAGCCCGTTGTGGATGATGCAATTTCCCAGATAAGTGAAGTAGTCAACGCGCTCTACCACTTCACTCTCCATTTTTAAGCTAGTAGTGAGTTAATTTAGTCCACCCCTGTAGAATCATCTTACATTTGATAGGTGAAAATCACATCCCAAACATTCGAAGATTGCTTTTCAAGGTGTTCAGAAGACTACATTTTATTAGCACCTAGGAGGACAAGTCAAAGATTATTACAACGATTATACCCTGGTAACAGTTCAATCCCTAGGCACTACTGGTTGTCATCACTTCAGGTGACAACTCAAACTCATGAGTTCGAGTGGAATGCCTTGATAAGTGTGATATACTTCCTTGACAGCTTTCGGTCGACAGAGTGAAATTCCGCCTTCAGGTCAAGAAATTGCTGAACGCCAGTAAGTATGCCTATGGTTTAGAATCTGTCGAAGTCTGAAGATGTGACCAATGTACCCTCTTCCTGGTAACAGTAATAATATTCTCCAATATACTGAAAATATTTTATCATGTCGACTTATTTACTGGCAAGTATATTTATCTGAATTACGATGGAATACCATAAGAGTTATTTGTAAATTCCTAATCACCTACTGAGTGTTCAAATAGAGACTAACAGTGTAACCGACGACATCTGTAACTAAAAGGGTGACCAAATCATTATTTATGTACATACTGAAATAATTAAGTATCATCCAATAATTAATTATAATTAGTAAGGATAGTCAAACCAAACGAAGAACATGAAACAATCACATTCACTATGTATATATAACGAAAATCTGAAATTGACAAATTCATCTCGTGTCCATCTTCCTCCTCCTACGCATGATCCATTTTTAGCTTGCTTGCTCGCTTGCTTCTACATGCATTAGCAATTAATTCCATTTCATTCACGTGAATTACATTGATAAAAGATAACAGAAAGATGTATAATTTTATCCTTTTTAGAAGACAAAAACTATAGAGTTGGTATTTATTTAAATAATACAATCCCCCACCACCACCATCTTTATTTTTAGACAGAATATCCATTATTTTCAAGAGTTGGTTTGTAAGGATTAGATTTGTTAATACGAGTTTGCCCACAGATTGATATCAGTTAGAGAACCATTGAAAACAAGCCAGGGAGTACTGGCCAGCTGTTTCACCCTAGTTTAGGAGTCATCAGCAGTACGCAGCCACTGGGGTTCGAACCCAGGACCTTCCGGTTACAAGGCAAGCTCGTCTACCATCCAGCCAATAAGACCCGACTGGTCCTCTAACTCATATAGGTCAATGGTCAAACTCGTAAAAACAAATCTAATCATTACAAAGCAAACTCTTGAAAAATAATCTGATGCACGCTAGTGACTTGCTACAGCACGGAGTTTCCTGGAGTTCTAGTGAGAAGTCGTGACCAGTGAGGTCCATCCAGATGTCACGTGTGAGGTTGGATTTCTCACCGACGACATTGTTTGATGGTCGCGCTAAATCACGAATTGGTAGAATTTAGAACTCATGGGCCATTGAATCGGGTCCCAGTGGCTGAATGGTATATGAGCACGCTGGCCTTGTAACCGGAAGGTCCTGGGTTCGAACCCTGTCAATGGGTGTGTACTGGTGATGATTCCCAAACTAGGATGAAGCAGCTGTCCATTGCTCCGGTGCTGGTTTTCAATGGTTCTCTAACTGATATCAATCCGTGGTCAAACTCATAAAAAGAATATCATATAAACAGTGAAATGCAGGGATTTTTATTTCACATAAAAATAAGAAGTAATTGAATACAAACAATGTCACACTTTCATTACCTTTGACGTTCCAAGTGGAACATCAGGCTTCAAGCTGTAAGATTTGAAGTTCCAGTAACAATGTTGTTGAACAAGTATGACAATGAGTGAGTGAATGAAACATACTTATTAATTAATTTAAGCGAAAAAACAAACACAAACAAACAAGTGTACTATAATAACACACCAGTATTCGATGAGAAACTGCAATAACAAAATTGCACTTGTCAATGAATGATTTCTGTAAACAAATGATTAGGGGAATGTCATATTATTATTATTCCCTTGGGTTCCGAGTGGCACATAAGGCCTCAACAACACACTTCTACTTTGTTCTGTTTACTGTTATCCTCTTCAGCTGGGTCACGATTGCCCATAATCTCTCATTTCCTCCTTGTCGCACGATCTCTTCCATGTCACCCTCGCACCGCCGACCCACTCGTCGCTTCCAATCGGGATTCTACTCGAGCGCCGGCTTGGCGAGCGATGTAATCTGACGGCCCCTCAACGTGTGCCCAATACATCTCCATTTTCGCCTCCATATTCGTTGAGTGATCAGCTCTTGGTTTGTTTGTTTGTTGCCCAAGTTTCTTGTTGACAATTCCTTTTAGCTGGTCATTTGATCTTCAGTATGGAGCCAGCGAAAGTGGTAGCTGTTGATAAAACTCTGTAACTTGTTGGAAATCCTTTTCGTGGCACGAGCGCAGTCCAAGTTTCTGACTCATATAGAAGTACTAACTGACTGACTTTACATTTGTATAGACAAACCCAAATCGTGTTCTTTATACTGGGTGACAGCAGAAGATTTCCAAACTGGTTTCAGGTTAATGAAGGCGTATCTTGTCTTTCCGATTCTGGCTTTGACATGTTCATTCGTTCTGCTGCCTGCGGTTGAAACTGTGCTTCCTAGACGGATAAGTGAAGAAGGTAACCTCTGTTAAATCTCTCCCGTTGATGGTGATTGGTGCTGGTTGTTGTTGCTATTGGTTGGGTGGTTATCTTCATCACCTCCGTTTCCACCTTCTCTATGTTCACCTGGAGTCCTGTCTTCTATGGCTGCTTCTTCAGCCAGTTTGTTGGTTTTCGACTTTAGGTGTTCGAATTTGTGTGAAATTAAACCTATAACATCCGCGAAATCCAGTTCTTCTAGAGTCTTCTCATCGGTGGTCCAGAGTATTCCTGTCTCCTCGCTCCCAATGCACAGTCTGACGCATAATCCAGTCCACCACAATTAAGAATATTAGCGGTGATAAGGGGAATGTTATATACACATACTAAAAAGTGAGTAGACGAATTTTGCTATGATTATAAAGAAGTTAATTTGATCAACTGAATGTTTTAATTTTTTCTTTTTTGATGCTGAATAGCAGCAAATTTCATAAACATACACATATATCATGTTGTTTAGTACCTGCTAGTTGGATATACCTGAATCCGAATCATTGATGGATGATATTGACCACAAAGACTCGAATTCAAAATTCACTGCTTCAAATTATAAAATAATATTCGCTACACTATTGGGAAGAATCTTATAGTGAAACATGATACTTTTTTTTCTCGCAAAGTGGCACTGAATTTTTTGTCCTAAACTAGTTATACGCAGAAGGTGAAAAGCAACGAAGTCACAGGATACTGTCCTCATTTACAAATTCATTCATTCTTGTATTATTGCACAAAGAATAGAATTCATATTTCAAAAATTTATAGCAAGTAACCCTACAATCAACAAATATACCCCTTTATAAAAGCAATAATAATGTCAGTTTTTTCCTCAAATCAACCTTCTTTTTTAATGACGTTTATTTGTATTACATAAGTGAGTGTTAAATGAGTGCGATTCACTTTTTTTAAAAGTGTTGTACTGTTACACTCGAAGAACGTCAAGTGATAACAACAATATAGAAAGATCAGTGTTTTCGTCTTGTAAGTATTGGATAATTCTTGAAAATAAACACATAACATTGGAAGAACAGAAAGAAGGGCATCCTCCATACTAAAAAGCCTATATCTAAAGACGAAAAAATGCTTGGGAACAGTGCCATTGACAGACATCTCCTTGATACGAGTCATGAGGTGGACGCTACAAGATCCTTCAAAATTATCAATAGGCAAAAGAGTTCAATTCTCTTCAAGTTTGCGGAAGCAATCTCCATCAAGCCGCCTGAAACCCGACTTATGTGTGTATTCAGAAAGAAGCGGTTATGAGTCTTTCCTTGCCCTAGTAATTGGATGTTTTCATTTTCTCTTTCATGTGATCGCGTAACGCCAAAAGTTTCCATTGTTTATGATTATTATTCTTTGGGATAAAGTGTTTATTATTATTAGCATTGTATGCATATATTGGTTGATTGATATTTTTGTGTCTACAATGAACTCTCTGTGTGAGTATGTTAAAATTTTTTCTGTAGATATACTTAATAATGACTTTGGACTGTAAGCAGCTGATGAGAAGTCAATGAAATAAATGATGGTACCAATTTTATTCTGCGAACAAAAACTGTTGTTCTTGTTTTATTGAAATAACGTAATAACATTATATTCATGGTAATTTCGAATAGTTACGTGACGAGCATAATAAACTTATATTGTGGTGAGAGCAAGCTGCTAGCCAATTGGTAGACATTGATCTACGCTGATTGGTAGAAATTAATCTAGGCTGATTCAACAACCGATCACAGCTGACCTAGACGTGGACAAATATGATTCGCAGACAAGTGGCTCGCATTTCCGAGAAATATCGAAAACGAGAAAGCAGAAGACTGCGTTTGTTTGCAAACAACCAATCAGAAGACCGCCTTCTTTCTGCGGGCAGAAGCCTATTAATGTACGTAAAATACATATAAATACCTGTTGGTTTTCGTAATAAAACTGATCTGTTGCCAGCCTTGTCTTCTGTTGCTACAATATAGGTGAATAAATTATTCAGCCCAAATGTTAGGAATAGTAATAATAATGTGTAATAGTGTGAAAAACAGACAAATAGTAATGATGTTTCAAGTGATGTAGGTTTAAAATAGCACATAACAATCAGATAAAAGGATGTAGCCTGTGATAAGAAAATAGACTACACTCACAACCGTATCATTTCAGTCATCTATAAGTAGCCATCACATAGAATGCATTTTATTAGGGTGTAAACCTTCCTTAATGCTACTGGTCAACTTATTAATGAAGATTCGAAATAGGTGGAACAATACTAAATATCTGCAATCAGTGTTAGATAAATTTGCCATAGTAAATGAAAAATTAGGTTGGTGAATGTCATAGAAACACGAATGGTATTATAAACTATTAGGATTGCGAAAACAACAGCAAGACAAGTTGTAAATAGTTACCAACAAGCATGATTTCCAGTTTAAAGAGTTTCCTGTAGACTAACTCTTCCCAACATCTGTTAACAAATTAAGATGAAAGGCAATTTATTGTAATTTCATCACATTTAGTGTCCACATGGCACAGATGACTGCTTGATTTTGACCAACACATTTATCAAGAAGGAAACGCGTTATTTACTACTATTCAAAGACTAAATCGAGTGTTACGTGTACTATTTAACAGTCATCTAATCAATAGTATTACGTCACAACATACTTTGTATCAAATAAACTCTTTTGGTAGGTAACTATATGAAATCCCATCATTCAAGTTGTACTTTTACAGTACTGAATGATGGCCTGTAAAATAACCTCAACAACATATGGATTTATTTTTAGACAGGTAGCTCTAATAAGGTAAATGTTTGTATTTAAGGTTATTAATATCTTGTCAGTTTTAATACTCTTGAAGCTTAATATGAGGAAACTAAAGCATGATGAACACGAAAGCTGAGATAAGTATGAAAATGGTTTACGTGCTAACTAATTCTGCAAATTACTGGCTGAAATAACAATTCTGACTACACAAACGAAATGACAGTTCCCATTGAAGAATTAAGAAAGTATCTAAGGATTGACAGCGAAAATACGTATACATTTAATTTAGTTAACTTGACACTTGGCGTGTCACGAAAAGCATTTCCAACAAGTTACAGACTTTTATCAACAGGTGCCACCTTCGTTGGCTCCATACTGAAGATCAAATGGCTAACCAGAAGGAATTAGTAATAAAAAACTCTGGCTGGTAACACACTGACCAAGAGGCGATTGCTCAACAAATATAACAATAATGTGCTTTATTTGAGAACAGTACTAATGTTACAGTGTGGAATTTTCAGCATTGTGTAGGAGAAAATGGAGATGGATCGGGCACACGTTGAGGGGGCCATCGAATGACATTGCTCGCAATGCAGGTCATAGCTCCAGTGGAATCTCAATGGGAAGCGACGAGTGGGTCGTCAGTGCCACCCATGTAAGTGCGAGGGTGACATGGAGGAGATCATGTGACAAGGAGATGAGAGATAATGGGGAATCGTGGACCCAACTGAACAGGGCAGCAGGAAACAGAACAAAGTGGAGATGTGTTGTTGAAGCTCTATGTTCCACACGGAACCCAAGAGAATAATAGTAATATTATCATAATAATCTAATTACCTAACCCTAAGAAAGGTAGTTTGATTTATATTTTAGGAAGTCAAGAGTATGCGTAAAAAACCTACTTAAAATCTTGGTTAGTTAATTACTTGAACAAACTTTATGAAACGTATCAAAATATTTACTTAGGAATCAACAGAAACTTAATTAATTTCTTTAAATAACGAAGTTGGGGAGTAAAATAGATAAAGAGAGAGAAAAGAAGGCTCACACCATTAGACCTGATGAGTGACTTGTTTTTGTTTATATTTTTTAAAATTTTCGCTTATATACCAGCTAATGGAAATTATTATTCTGAAAGCCATCTAGAGATTAATACTCTTTGAAATAAATGGCTTTATGAAACACTTCAACTTTTCCTCTTCTAATCTGACAAATACTGTCTTGGGAATTTTAGATATAAAACAAGTATATCATACAGTTATACACACATGGGCGCATAAAAATTTTATTAGCCTCAGAGAAATTAGGTGCATTCACATATGCGCAATAGCTGATATTAATACAATTCAAAAGAGAGAGAAAAAAAGGAAGAAGTGAACTAAAGTGAAGAAATATAGTAGATAACTAGTTAACGATTGTATGAAAATTCGGATTACACTAACACTCGAAATGTATTATCATTGTTACTATTCACGTAGATTCCCAGAGAAACACAGGGCGTCAAGTGAAGATCTTCATTTCATCCTGTTCTCCGCAGTCGTCTTTAGCTGGTTCCATGATCGCCTATAGACTGTCATCTCCTCCTCACACAATCTTCCCCATGTAGCCGTCGGATACCTCACTCGTCGTTTCCAATTCGAGTTGCACTCGAGGATCTGCGTGAAGTGCGATGCTACCCGACAGTCTCCTCAGCGTGTGTCTGATCAATCTCCTTTTCTTCGACATATTTGTTTGGAAATAGATTCTTGGATCTTTTTTGCCAGAGTTCTTTGTTGATAATCGTTTCTGGCCATTCGATCTTCAGTAGGGGGCGAAAGCAGTTGATGAAAGTTTATACTAGTGCACTAGTTATACTAGACAGTCCTAGGTCCGGAAAAAGAAGGAAAGTTTGAACATGGAGCTAGCGAATCTGCCCTAGAAAACCAGCGCAGTCGCTACAGGACTTCATCGGACAACACCGAAAATAACACCGATTGGGTGAGTTTTCTATTTCATTTCAGTCATCAAGGAGTTCACCATAGAATGCTGGTTGAAATCATTCAGCGATTCAGATTGTTGTTTTATTTACAGCTATCCCAAATGCACCGGTGACAGCCTATCTTACTACCAAAAATGATTAAATGATATTCACGAAAGGAGAAGGAAGAGGAAGGACATGAACGTCGGGAAGAACATGTACAAAGTGAAGAGAAAGTCTCTAAATTCAGAAAAGGATAAATAGTAAATTAATCTTCACTGTTATGATCAACTTTGAATGACAACAGAGTGATTAGTAGCATCAGTTAAGAATACGGCTGAGAATTATTATCAGGATTACATATTTAGAAGAAAATAAACAATATAAAAACTAGCGTTAAAATAATATCTATTCTGAAAATCAATCAACTTTCAACGAAACCAATATTAATAATATGGGATAAATAAGTAAACAGATTACTTGAAATATTCTTAAAGAACGTTGAGTTTTATCACAGTTAATAGCAATACGAGCTATTTTGAAGAAACACCAGAGACAAGTTATTCATTGTTACAATAAAGAGGCACCACTCAGCATAATTGACACAACAGTAGAGTAATCATCAAATGGACATACAGCTAAAGCTATTCTGACAGTAACACTGAAGGAGTAGATTAGTTCTCACCTAACGGTGACATCATGATAACCATCCTATCAGTGTGTTCGTGATTTTCGTTTACGTAATCGAAAAAGATTACTGAACCTACAAATAGAAATTTGGACAGATAACTTCCACTTTATCTGGTTTTACAGATACCTAGTATTTCTACACCATATCTTATCATGTGTTTTGCAATCTGAGCAGCCTTCTCAGCTCCAAAAATTGTTCGGACACTCCATGTCTATATGTTTCATTGAAAGGAGACACACTGACCAACTAGCTTCCCTAAGGCTTTCAGCGACCGAAGTCATTTCACTAACCAGATTCCAGAGAAGAATACATTTATTTTTTGTAGTTTTCTATGCCTTAGAGTATCTTCAACAATCGGATTTATTTTCAGGCGTAGGATAGCTAAGGCCACACCTAACCTTTCCGGTTTTTCCGAGCTTATAGCTGACTGGTAAACTAGGCAAGGTGACACTGAAATATCGTTAGTGTATGCCACTTATAAGAATATACGTAAATCACATAGAATAAGACGTCATCGGAGAAAGTAATAGGTTGATTTTCAAAGGAGAGGACTTTTGGATACAGACAGAGCGATAGAGAACTCTAAAAAAGAAGACTGAAGAAGGAAAGCCGAGAAGTGATAAAAACTGACGGGCCACTCATTTCAGGAGCAGAACGTAAATATTGTCTGCATAGACTGATTTCAAAGCAAAGTTATCAGAACATATTGTACTAATCTATATCAATAATTTCATCCGTCCTCAGCAACTTTATTCTCCTCGCATAGGCTTACAATTTGTGTATATCAAAAGAGAAAAAGAATTCATTAAGTGGAAAGAAAGGAAAAAAAGTATTGTTACCTTGGAAATCCAGTATCCATGAGCAAGTAATTAAAAAGTATGAAAAATAAAAACTCAACATCACAAATGCACGGAATATCCTAACACGATAACGAAAAACAAATACACTTGTGTTGTAATGTACTAAGTATACTTAATAGACAAGTAAATTTTGTGTTCTAACATACCTGTATATACATGATTATGATACCTAAGAAACCGAGGGACTTTATTCAATTCCTTTCCGTTTATTAGTATGCATACCTTTAGTGCACGTACGTGGAAAGAAGTAACGTATATGGATTTATGAAATTTATCACTGACATTGTTGTTTAGAAGGACAATGTAGGCTTCTCAGTCACAACAACCAGCTCAGAAAACACAACAACACAAAGAAGACATCCATGCGACCAACAGATATTCTACATCATCTCAAGGATGCTGCAGGATTGGACTTAACCGACCCCTAGATTAGAAATAGGAAGTGAAGTGGTAGAGCACGTTGACCGCTTCAATTACTTGGGAAGTAACCATCAGCCCCAACGGGTTGATCGCCGACGAAATCTCAGCACGAATACAGAGGGCTAGGTTCGCATACGCCAGTTTACGCCATCTCTGGCGTAGACGCGACATCCAACTATCGACAAAAGGGCGTGTGTACTGCTCAACAGTCCACTCCGTCCTCCTTTATGGCTGTGAGACCTGGCGATTGAGAGCAGAAGACATGAAAAGATTAGCTGTCTTCGATCATAGGTGTCTGCGTTCTATCTCCCGTGTGAAGTGATATAATAAGGTGAGCAATATTGAGGTTAGGCGGGGAAATCAATCGATGAGGCTGTGAAATTACTTCGACTGAGATGGTCGGGACATGTGTTACGTATGCCTAGTCATCTCCTTCCTCGACAATGGGCAATGTTAGCTGATATAGGGCCAGGCTGGAAAAGAGCTACCGGCGGTCAAATGAAAACATGGCACCAGTCAATGAAATCCACAACAGTTAGTCTAAGCCACGTAGGAAGGTGTAGACTGGCTTCCTGGTTGGGGTCCTCGGGACGGCAAAAATCAATGGTTCGAAACAATTGTTGATATGGCTTAAAATCGTTCTCAATGGCTGGCGCAGATGCACCCACTCCTTGTGACCTTTGATTTCCAATTAAACTGTTTTGTTCTTCGTTATTAGTATCCCTTTGTCTCACACCTCTGTTTACTGTCTATATTATGCATTTCTCCTACTTTCTTCTCTTCCTTTGTGTGCTACATGGAGTGTGGCGACTTGAACTGCCGCACATATGTGCAAAGTTCTATGTCGAAAACAGACAGACAGACAGACATCATCTCAAGACAGTAATTTCCATTTAAATCACAAATGTTTCTAAATTTTTTGTTGCATTAATGATGAAAAATACAATAATGTAGATTTTTTTCCCATGGAATGACATCAGCTAGAAGAGCCTTAAAAATCAGGAAAAATACAGACCAGCTGTTGAGTTTAAGTATTACACTTCCACGACAACATCTCCACAATACCGAAAATCTGAATTTACCAGTCATCAAAAGGACTGAAATTTAACCAGGTCTTAAAAAAATCAAGTGCTAATTTGCAGGAATTTGATTGTTCCTGGCTTTAATCATGAGCTGACATCAGTTGGAGAAGGATTGGGAAACTGATGAAGAGTCCCCAACTAGTACGAAACATCTATTCAGTACTCTCAGTACTAATGTCATCTCCTGATCAAACCTGTAAGACTTAGAGTGTCAATCTATCACAAACATCTTGCATAAAATGTTTGTTAGAAGGTGAATGCAACATGATCCGATAAGAGGTTGTGTAAAACATAACACATAAAAGATAAGAAAGACATCATATTGATCAATTGATGTATATACATTACAACAACAGAGACCCCGTAGACAAGCACTGGAATGCTTTACGATATTACAAGTTGGGTGATAACTAGAGTTAATTCAAATGGAAACTATACAAATACGTGTTTGTACAACAATAGTGAATATCAAAACAATATTGCTAACAATCTAAAACTATTTAGAGTTGAAAAACTATGTTGAAAACTTCCAGAGGACTAGATCTATGTGATAATATCCTGCAGGCATGTTTGTATGAAATAACAGTCGACACGATTGAATACAAAAATTGTTTAGCGATTAAGCCATCGTTTGATATTTCATATCAGACGAAAGAAGCACTATAGAATCATGTTACGTGACAGAACAACCATATGATATATATGTATAACAACGTGGTAATTCGCTACACGTAGTACACAAACACAAAAAATAGATGATGGAAATTAAAAATTGTTAAAATAAGTAAGTAAATAGAAATAAGTATATGCCTGAAGCGGAAATCAATAAGTAAACAGTGATAATTCAGTTTTTGGCCTTATGAGAATTTAATTGATTTTGTGAAAAAAAAGCTAAAATAGCCAAAGATTGAATAACTCTAGCCTGAGAAAGATTGGATAGAACACTACTGAAGACAGGGGAAGCACATTTTCATTTTCAAATAAGTGTTAAATCTATCACGAATTTAAGGAAGACTATCAAGTTTTAGGTTTGTTAAATACAATTAAATAAATGATTTCATTAGGTAACAGACTATTAAACTGCTTTTAAATAACTACAGCGGTACAGTGGTAGAAGGCTCTTCAACCACGCAGGTGGTTCGGGGTTCGATCCTCGGCTGACGCACTCTTCTAACCTCATTAAGCCAGTAATAAGACTGATAAAGAGGGAAGGTTGGGCATGAGGCTAGCAACTCCATCCCGTAAAAATAAACACTACAGCTACCGAAAATTCAAGCCTCTAGCTTGAAGCTCTATGTTCCACTCGGAACGTAAAGGATTAAAAAAATTATTTTCAAGTGTCGGTTTGCAAGGATTTGATTGGTTTCAATTTAAGTGATGGATTGACATCAATTGGAGAACTACTGAACACCACGACGTAATGAACGGCTGTTGCGTCCCAGTTTGAGTCCCTTCAGCAATAAACACCTATGAACCTACCATAGATCGAAGTAAGCACCATCAGCTTACAAAGTGAGGTTCTGTTCTTCATGAATTTCAATGGTCCTCTAACTGATGTCAATTATTTGGCCTAAATTGAAACTACTACTTATGTGTATGCTAGAAGAGAACGATACCAAGATTAGTCAACTGTCGTTGTACTAGACTGGTGGACTAGACTAGTGGAAATCATTCCACTAATGCGTAGTCTTCTGAACACAGGAAAGTTTAAACAATCCAGCTAAACTGATAAAAATGTAGAAATATTTTGATTTGTGGACATTATAGACATACTATAATATAAGCATATAACAATTGAAAGATAATATCATAAAGAAGGCGTGAAAGAAATTAAACCAGATAGTCAAATAACCCAAATAAATAGAAAAATAGTTTTATTATCAGCATTATCAACCATAATCACTAGATAAATACATTGATAAAAAAAAGCATCGTCAAAGTAAATATATAGGCAAGCCAACACATCCCTATTGAATGACTATACATAACATATTTCCTATGCAGTCATTTACTTATTATGAGAGACTATTCTTCCAATAACCTGATAGGTGTCACGAGATAGTCTCTTTTTTCACAGTTATCGAATATAAATAGTATTAAGAATTTTTCATCGAATTAATATGTCTGCAAGTTATAACATTCAGTCTCCTCTAGGTATCGACAATATACAAGTTCTTTTAGAAGAGATAAGAGATAAGTTAAGCTTGTAACGACAGAAGACAAGGGCCAAGCAACAGATCGTTTATTGAGAAAATCAAGAGATATTTTACGGATTTTTATGTACATTATTATTAGCGTTATTGTTAGCAGAAAAGCACCGTTTGCTGATTGGTTGTTTTCCTGGTGAAGATTATTCTGTACTGCTTGTGACCATTTCTTATAAAGTTAAGCCACATATCTGCGAATCGTATTCGCACACGTCAAGTCTTCAGGGATTGTTTGGTGAGTTCCTCAAAGTTAAGCTTTGTTATTGTTTTTTCCTCGTGACCCCGATTCGGGACGTCTACAATTTTGGCTTAAAAGACAACTCTCACCACAAGCCTACGTATTTGGTCATTTTCAGTTGTCGTACTGATAGAAAGGTAATCTTCACAGTGAATTGTGACATGAATTCGTACCACCCTCAGCCTGCTGTTAGCCTCATCCTACTGAATTTAGTAGTAAGCAAGGGTGAAGATTGATATGCATGAAACAATAGCTCTACCTCACCTGGTGAATAAAGACATACACCCAGTATTGGTCGATGTGTCTTTCTCAGTCACCACTAACTTATGGATTGTCCATATGCAGTTTTAACACTATACACTATACAAGTAATGTTGAAATATGATAATAATAATAATAGAGCACATAAAATTTTCTCAAACCTTGTAACTTCATTGCTGTCGTTTTATAACTATGTAAAGGTGAATACTGCACGGATATGCATTACATACAATGCTGGATGAGCAAAGAGGTACATAATGGGTGCGACAAATGGTGGAAAAAACAGACGAGACTTTGTATTCTTGGAAGAAATTTATAAGTCATCAAATTATCACTACCATGATGAGATTTTACAGGTAGTTGTCATGGATGACAATTTGAACAGCTTTATAACTTATAGTAGGATGCAGACTAGTCTTGAAATAACAATTTTTACAATCAGAAGTTGTTAGTGGAAATAAAACTACACTTTGGATCTTACTATGGTCTCAAAGCAGCAAAACTATGTTATCGGATGAATCTACATCAACTGAAAAGTCTCCTAAGAACACATATATCCCGACACAGACTCAAGAGATGAGATTACCCAGAAGTTATAACATACACTAGCAAATACAATTCGAGTAAGAGTCATGTATTTTACTTGTGATGTGAAAGACAAGTAGGTATGTTTGATAAACTCCATGTATATTGTATACCGAAGTCTCTAATTATTACTGTAATAAACATGAATTGAGAATTCATGTTTTCAGGGGAAAAAACAGAAGGACTAAAAACATGTTTGTAGTAAATTAGAATTTAAGCCTAACTATATTTAGAACAGTGTTTTTAGAAACAATTGATTTGTTTTACGATTCGAAGTACACATCACACTTTTGTATCACAATCATAAAGACGATTCATTAGAAACCGAATAAATATTGGACAATTGTTTCAAACTAACTACCAATTCTTCAGTAGCACGCAACAATGCTGCGCCTCAACTGTATAGTTGTAAGCATTGCTTCCTGTCAAATGAAACGCCTGGGTTCAATTATTAATCGGGGAGCTAGATTTTCGCCTCGATGATTCAATGGATGAATGCTCACCAGTCACACAGGAGGACCGATTTCGATTCCCGGATGATGTACTTCCGAACCCCACCTAGTTTACTAGCCAGTAGGAGGTCGGAAAAACAAAGGAGGTCGATTGTGAGACCAGCAACCCCATCCAACGAAAACAACATCACTGCTATTGAGACTTCAAAGGTTCAAACCTTATGTTCGACTTGAAACACAAGGAATGAGAAAAAAGATACTGAAAAGGGAAAAATACTCAGATGATAGGTTTTTGTTACAAAGACTTTTAGTTGATGACACCATTTTAAACAAAATCACTAGGGCAACTTCACGTGGGAATGAAGTAACGCGGTTGAGCACAGATATCTACAACGTTATTAAACATTTATTCAACCGGGGTGACCGTTTTCTGAATGTATGAACACATAATGTTGAGTCAGTATTAGAGAAATTAACCAACAATCAGATTCAACATACAACCACATACTAAGAGATTACGTAATCAAAATGAATTCAGATAAGGGAAGAAGAATGTTATAAGTATCTGTGAACAATTATACTATTTCATTTCCTCGTAGTCTGCATTAATGTTGATGCTCCACATGGTATTACAGAAATGTTAAAGTCACAACTCAACTCAAACAACTAACTTTTGAGCCAGCAGAAATACTGTTACATATAAACAGTGAGCTAAATGAAAAGTAAAGGTCGTGGTGGCTCTGAAACAATTAGATAAGAGAGACCTTAGGATTCACTGCCGTTTATTTTTAATAGAAAATCAAATAGCGACTTTCTCGTGAACCTTAATTACTATTATTGGTACACTGTATAAAGAAACGTTGTTAGGTGCGAATGAATTTCATAACTGAAATTTACATTTCTTTGAATAAAGCTAGAACATCAGTTTGTGCAAAATAAAATGGTACCATCATTTATTTCTTTGACTCCTCATCAGCTGCTTACAGCCCAAAGACATTAAGTTTATGTAGAGACGCTATTTTAACGTTACACAGAGAGTTCATTTTTAAACAAAAATCATAATATGCATACAGTGGTAATAATAATCACATTATCCTAAACAATAATGACTAACCGACTGGTTTCAACGTAGAACCTTGCACAGATGTGCACCAGTTAGAGGTCTTACACTCCTTCCTTGTAGCGCACAAAGCCAGAGAAGGAAGCAAAGAGAGATTCAAAAGAGAGATAATAAACAGAAACATGAGGCAAAAAGAATAGTAATATGAAAGAACAATGGAATTTTATCGTAAATAGAAAATCACAAAGAGTGAATGCTTCTGTGTTAGCTATTGAGAACGATTTCGAACCATTTCGCTGATTGTCTCCAGCCATTGGCCTTTACCGTCCCGAGGACCACAATCAGGAAGTCTACACCTCCCTAGGTGACTTAAACTAATTGTTGTGGATTTCGTTGACTGATGACATGTTTTGGTTTGACCACCACTAGCTCTTTCCCAACCTGATTCATCCTATGTAAGCTGACTTTACCTGTCGAAGAAGGCGATGGCTAGGCATACGTAACACATATATTAACCATCTCAATCGATGTAACTTTACAGGCTCATTTATTGATTTCCCATCCTTACCTAGCAATCGACGTCCAACCTCAATATTGCTCACCCTATTATACCACTTCACACGGGAGATAGCACGCAGATACCTATAATCAAAGATAGCTAGCCTTTTCATGTCTTCCACTCTCAATGGCTATGTCTCACAGCCATAAAGAAGAACGGAGCGAACTGCTGAGCAGTACACACTTCCTTTGATCGATAACCAGTCGGATATCACGTCTACGCCAGAGATGGCGCAAGTTGGAAAACACCACACAGGCCTTCTGTTTCTGTACTGAAATTTAGTCACGTTAAACAAATGAAAGATGGAATGAAAACATCTAGTTACCAGGGCAAAGAAAGACTGATAACCGCTTCTTTCTGAATACACACATAGGTCGGGTTTCAGCAGCTTGATGGAGATTGCCTCGGAAAACTTGAGGAGAATTGAACTCTTTTGCCTATTGATAATTTAGAAGGATCATGCAACGTTCATCTCATAACCCATGTCAAGAAGATGTCTGTCAATGGTACTGTTGAAAGCACTTGGTGCCTTGAAACGTAGGCTTTTTGGTACATGTTCAAAAAATCGGAGGTATGCCCTTCTTTCTGTTCATAAACTTAATAATGTCTTTGGGCTGTAAGCAGATGATGAGAAGCCAACGAAATAAATGATGATACCATTACTTGTTGTTCTTGCTTTATTTAAATTCATAAAAGGCAATAAATGTATGAAGTTGCATTTCTTTACTATATAATTAATATAAGTAATAATAGCATTATTATCATTAGACAATTTTGGTTAAGTGAATTTTTTTTCACGAACAAGAAAATGTGAACAAAAGGAGAACGATAATGTCAAGGGAAAAATGTTATTGCTATTATTGTGAAGAAGATAAGAAAATATGAGACAGAAAGTGTTCTAAAGGTATAAATTAGTTTTCTTTTGAAGAATAACAAGTTGGCTGGGAAAAATATTCTTTTAAATGAAAACCATGTTTATGAAACATACTCAACAGGATACTTGTGTACGCATGTAAACCTCACACACACACATACACACACACAAGCATACATCTCCAACAGGTGTACACAAGTATCAGTGTCATATGTAATAAGTAATGTGCAAGAAATGTGTAAGCAAGAACAGTGCTTTTTTCAGCTGATGTAAACTGAACAGGTAGAAAATGATGGAGAGACAGAAAAAGGGGAAAAAAATGTCAAAAACAGCATGTTTTCCCCTTAACAACAAGTTATTGAAACATTTACAAATAATTACACGAATTATACTTGTCACAATGTGTTTCATGAAACAAGTGACTCAGTTCTGAATAAAACTTTTGACAGTAATTAAATGGCTTAGCATAACTATACGTATGGTGAATACACTTTTACACGTTGAAAAAGGAAACTAAAGGTTGAAATTTAAAGAAATGAAAATACCACCACAATTATGTCGACCCTCTGTACAAAATTTTACTACGTTACTTAAGTAACTTAAATTTCAGGCATTATTACTGGGTATTTTAACCAAGGTGATTTACCTTATGTACAAACTAACCACCAGTCCAAATTTGTTCTCACACACTGTCACCAAATGTGAACTAATACATTGACAAAATATTCAAAAGTACGGGATTAGATGATTACGAATAAAATCAAAATGTCTACTAGCACAATCCATTAAACATGATTTATGTTTAATGTCACACAAACGCGAAGACTTACAGGTAGGCGAAAACCAACAAACTGGCTGAAGAAGCAGCCACAGAAGACAGGATTCCAGGTGAACCATAGAGAAAATGGAGGTAGTGAAGATAACCAACGAACCGCAAGAACAACCAGCACCATTCAACATCAACGGGAGGGGTTTGACAGGGGTTACCTCCTTCATTTATCTGGCTAGAAAGCATCGTTTCAACAGGCGGAGCGGTTGAAGATGTCAAAACTGGCCGGATTCAGAAAGATAAAGTACACCTTCATCAACCTGAAACCAGCTTGAGAACCTTTTCCACTAACTCGGCCAGCATAAAGAACAAGATTCGGATATTCAACAAAAATGTCAAGTCAGTAAGATAGTACTTCTGTATGCGTCAGAAACGTGCACTGCGTGTCATGAAAGAGATATCCAACAAGTTACAGACTTTAATTAACCACTGCCCGCTTCGCTGGCTCCATACTGAAAATCAGATGGCTAGCCGGCCGGTCAAAATGAATTAGCAACAAGAACTCAGAAAATAAAAAGACAGTTACAGCGAATAAAATTTTCTTTTTGACGAAATCATCAACTAGGCTGTACATTCCTGTATTTATAACAAATGGGTAGGAAAGTTCCAGAATAATTTCTGATCAAGGGTCAGATTAATAGAATTACAATTGGGAATTAAAATGCCATAATAAACAGGGGGACGAATAAAGCTCAGACAAAGTAGCATCATAATTACTGAGAAGATTGACATATTGTGCAATTAGGGGTTAGAAATGTAGAAATAACAACAATAGACAGGATGTTTGGATAAAAAATCTAGTGGGATCACAACTAATGTGACGAATAATTGTTTATGCAGTTAGGGATTAAATATGTAGAAATAATAAAATAACAAAATAGACAGGAAGTTCGGATATGAAAATATGGTAGTGTAAATAGGGATTAAGAAAAACGTAAAATAACATGAATAAACAGGAAGTTTGGATAAGAAAGTCAATGGGATAGTCACTATTAGAAGAATTACCTGTTTATGATGGCCATGGCAGGGACAGGGGTTGGACGTATTTCTCTTGGATACGTAGAGTGGATTTAAGCTTTTGGATGGCTAGTGCCTTGGCTATGCCCAGATGTCTAAATTTCACTCCCTTTTGACAGGTTTGATCGAATGTTGTATATTATTTTGAAGGATTTTTCGAATTGCGCTGAATGACCTGAATTGACCAGATGACCAGATGTTGAACCATATACACGTTTTCGTCCTCGTTTTACTAGCCACGCTAGATAGTGTTCACGAGCGTGTTTTTCAAGTTGGCGCATGGTACGGCTGACAATTATCATCAACTATAGTTGATGATAAGGGGTTGTTTTCGAAGCTGGCCATAAAACAGTCTGCTAGGAGGGGTCCGAGTGGAGAGCCCATTGCTACGCCATCTGTTTGACTGTAGATTTCGTGTTACGTATGCCTAGTCATCGCCTTCCTCGACAATGGGCAATGTTAGCTGATATAGGATCAGGCTGGGAAAGATCTAGCGGCGGTCAAACGAAAACATGGCACCAGTCAATGAAATCTACAACAGTTAGTCCAGGCCATGTAGGAAGGTGTAGACTTCCTGACTGGTTGGGGTCCTCGGGACGGTAAAAATCAATGGTTGGAAACAATTGGTGACATGGCTCAAAATCGTCCTCAATGGCTAGCGCAGATGCATCCACTCCTTGTGACTTATAATTTCCAGTTGAACTGTTTTGTTCTTCGTTATTACTATACCTTTGTCTCACACCTCTGTTTACTGTCTATATTATGCATTTCTCCTACTTTCTTCTCTTGCTTTGTGTGTTACAAGGAGGGAGTGTGGCTACTTGAACTTCCGCACATATGTGCAAAGTTCTATGTCGAAAAGAGACAGACAGACAGTAGATTTCATCGTTGAATCTGAAGTATATGTTGAAGGTACAATGTAGTAACAGCTCCTTTAGATAATGGATCGGTATGCCGACATCTATGCTGTTGCATTGGATGAAGTCACACAGAAAACATACAGTTTCTGTCAGTGGAACATTGGTGAAGAGAGAGACGACGTCTAGGGAGACCATCTTTTTATTTGTCGATCGCACCATGTGCCAACTTGAAAAACACGCTCGTGAACACTATCTAGCGTGGCTAGTAAAACGAGGACGAAAACGTGTATATAGTTCAACATCTGGTCATCTGGTCAATTCAGGTCATTCAGCGCAATTCGAAAAATCCTTCAAAATAATATACAACATTCGATCAAACCTGTCAAAAGGGAGTGAAATTTAGACATCTGGGCATAGCCAAGGCACTAGCCATCCAAAAGCTTAAATCCACTCTACGTATCCAAGAGAAATACGTCCAACCCCTGTCCCTGCCATGGCCATCATAAACAGGTAATTCTTCTAATAGTGACTATCCCATTGACTTTCTTATCCAAACTTCCTGTTTATTCATGTTATTATATTTATTTAAACGCATTAAAACTTGGTACAATATGGCACCAAGAAGGATGCGCCACACAATAATAATAAAACAACATAGATGAAAAAAAAAGGAAGGCAGGAAAAGAAAAAATATATATAAGTAGAGAACGAATAATGAACTTCATCTGGAAGGAAAACACTCATTCTTAACAGGTTCAAACAGTGTTCGTTAACTATCATCGGGAATGGAAGAAAGAAGGAAATCGCAACACATTCGCCATTGATTACGATTCTTGGCCATATCCGATAACGTTTCTTTTTTTTTTTTTGAGCTATCTCTCAGACCCCAACCAGGGAGTCGTGACACACCAACCGATGCTAATCTAGCACAGAAATCCTTCATCCCACGACGCCACGTCATGGGCTGACCACCTCTCCGCCTTTTCCATCCCGTCCCAGGGCTAGCGAACAGAGACCTGTACGGAAGCCTCTGGGGTGACATTCGCAGCACGTGTCCAAGCCACCGGAGCCGGTGTTTCCAGATGACGACATTCAATGAATGGTGATCTCCACTGTGTTCAAACACACGCCGCCGAACCTCAGAATTACTCACGCGATGATGCCATCGAACGCAAGCAATCCTGCGGAGACAGCGGTGATCGAACACGCAGAGTCGCCTCACATCCTCAGCTCGGACAGGCCAGGTTTCACAGGCGTAGAGCAGCGCAGCCCGCACCGAAGCATTGTATACCCGACCTTTGACAGCCAGGCTAACGTCGCGACGGCGCCAGAGGTGGCTCAAGTTGATGTATGCCACCGTAGCTTTCATTATACGGTTGGAAATCTCATCCGTCACCCCTCCGCCAGCACTCACACAACTACCTAGGTACACAAACTTATCGACAACTTCAAGCGGTTCACCCGCAAGAGTGAGTGCAGGTACAGGCTCCTGCCAATCTTGTAACAGTACTTTGCATTTAGACGGCGCAAAGCACATACCATACTTACAGACACTGATCGCCAACTGATTGAGTGCGATTTGGGCAGCCTGCATGCTATCGCACAGTAAGACGATATCGTCTGCATACTCGGGGTCGAAAAGTCTATCTCCAGGTAGCAGATCTACACCACCTTCACGCACATCCTTCAGAGCTGACTCCAGAATGTCATCGATGGCAAAGTTAAAGAGAAATGGTGAGATTGGGCAACCCTGTCTAACCCCACTGTTGGTTGGGAACAGTGGTGATAGTTGGTTGTATGCCCTCACTCTACCTGAGGTGTTTCTGTATAGGGCTTTCAAGATGTTAACAAATTTCTCAGGTACACCTCTCTCTAACAGACAGTTCCAGAGCACAGTTCTGTCCAACGAATCGAAGGCAGCCCTAATATCAAGAAACACAACGATCGTTGGCCTGCAATACGTGTGGCGGTGTTCCAACAACTGACGAAGGGTGAACACATGATCAATGCATCCACGACCTGAACGAAACCCAGCCTGCTCTTCGCGAATCAATCCTTCGCGTATTTTGCACAGTCTGCGAAGCATGACAGCAGCCAATATTTTAGACGCAACTGGTAACAGACTGATACCCCTATGGTTGTCACACGAATTACGTCGACCCTTTTTAAAGATGGGGACGATAATGGCTTCGTTCCACATTGATGGTACGCTCTCTGTCTCCCACACCCTCCTGAACAACCCAGTTAGAGCCATTATGAGAGTCTCGCCACCATCTTTAAAAAGAGCCGGGGGTAATTTGTCTGGGCCGGGCGCCTTATGGCGTTTCAGAACTTGGAGTTCCTTACGGACCTCCGCTTCGGTGGGTAGGTCGGTACTAACCGACCAAGGAGCACTCGGGCTAATGATAGTAGACAATGAAGCTGGTGGCCAGCTGAACTGCTTCCCGAAGTGCTCTGCCCAGCGTTCCAGGCGTCTCTTCAGGCTGGTAATTGGAGTGCCATCTGCCTCACAGACCGTCTCGCTGACACCTTGTTTCTTGCTGCCGGTGGCTCGTATGAGTTGGAACAGCTTCCGACTGTTGCCAGATGCAGCAGCTGACTCCATCTCATACGCACGTTCTGGCCACCAGGCTTCGCGGTCCTTACGTAAACACTGTCTAATCTTGCGCGTGAGCGCCTTTCGCTGATTGTTGTATTCACTGCCAGCCGGAATGGACCGGCGTTCATCCATGAGTTGCAAGGAACTCGCAGAAACCCAGTGGTTGTTAGCGGAACATTCTTTCAAGCCGCAAGCGGCTACACTCGCCTTTTGCATGGCACCTTGCACATGAAGCCAGTGTTCATCTATACTACTGGGGGGGTTGCTGGTAAGCATTGTTTTCAACTCATTCTGATATTTCAAAGAAGTAGCAGGTGCTACTAGTTTGCTCACATCAACGCTTAGACGACGGTTTTTACGAACCCCACCAAATCGCAAGACGAACTTGGCACACACTAACGCATGATCGGAGTCCAAGCATGTGCTCCAGAAGGAGCGACAGTCTTGTATGCATCCTCGCCACCGGAAACTGACCGCAATATGATCAATCTGAGTCCAAGCTTGCTTCGCAGAGGGAGGACGCCAGGTAGCGCTACGGCGATGGCTGTGCCGGAAGTTGGTGCTGGATAGAAATAGGTTGTGATCCGCGCAAAGCTGCAGAAGACGGTCCCCATTATCTGACCTGCGACCATGTAGTCCCCACTGACCACCTAGACGACTCTCCTCTGAGCTTAGACGCCCGACCTGTGCGTTCAAGTCCCCAGCTAGCACTACGATATCCCTCCGACCCGCCTGTTTCAACAGATCGCTCAGTTGGTAGTAAAACTCATCCTTCATTGCATCCGGGCTGCAATCCGTCGGTGCATAGGCAGAGACAACAAATAGACACCGCCTATCTGGCCTACTACTCCTTACTTTCGTATAACCTTCCAGCCTCACAGCACATAAACGACTGTTAATGGGAATCCAGTCGAGCAGTGCAGCTTCGGCTCTAGCACTCAGTGCGACACCGACACCAGCTACGCCGGATGCTGATGCCACAGGGTCCCCGGATAAGCGCAGGTGGTACATACTACTAGAACTTCCAGATGGAGAGGACAGTCGAAGCACTTCACTGGGATCTTGAATGCGGGTCTCCGAAATGCAGCAGACATCGATAGCGAGGCTTTCCAAAGTTCTTGCCAACCCTGCCTGTTGTCCGATTTGCATCAGCGTCCGAACATTGTAGGTAGCCAGCTTGAACGCAGCACGCGGTTTCAGGATATCTGTGTTAGAAGTCACATTGGGGACAGCCATTTTGAGGACAACTCACTAACATCTCGAAACGACACAGATAGGCTAGGAATCCAAACAAAGGTGAAAGGCTGTCGAAGGTTAAGAAGTCAAGGCTAGGAAAGGTAAAATACAGGAAACTAAGTACAAAAATAAAAGTAAGGTTGGAAAGAGATATACCAACTGGGACATCGTTATTGCTTGAGAGCATTGTTAAGAGCGCGCGATGAGTTTCACTGATAGTTCGTTGCTTCATTTAATTAATTGTGTGAGGGCTGAGATACTGCCCGGGCGCCCAAACCGAAGCAGGTGGTTTTCTTAAGGGACCACCCCCCGAGCCTTTGACTTGGAGTCTAATCCGCAAGGCAGCGGAGCAGCGTCAGGTGCTGCGTTCCCATGGTTGCCGGTGACCCATATGGGTTCGTACGCCATTTGATCCTATTGGATTCTGGAGCCCATGTACCCCATGGTAACTGCTTTTAGTCTAACCGCTATCCAAACAACCTTCCTGGCATGGTAGGACCTGCAGGGACATGAGTCCCAGCCAGTTTAGCTTGTTGGGTCACTGCGGCATTCAAGCCCGACCACAACGGCAAGGTAGCAGTTATCGGCCGGGCATGTTATTATACGTTTTTCTTAATCCCTATTTACACTACCATATTTTCATATCCGAACTTCCTGTCTATTTTGTTATTTTATTATTTCTACATATTTAATCCCTAACTGCATAAACAATTATTCGTCACATTAGTTGTGATCCCACTAGATTTTTTATCCAAACATCCTGTCTATTGTTGTTATTTCTACATTTCTAACCCCTAATTGCACAATATGTCAATCTTCTCAGTAATTATGATGCTACTTTGTCTGAGCTTTATTCGTCCCCCTGTTTATTATGGCATTTTAATTCCCCAATTGTAATTCTATTAATCTGACCCTTGATCAGAAATTATTCTGGAACTTTCCTACCCATTTGTTATAAATACAGGAATGTACAGCCTAGTTGATGATTTCGTCAAAAAGAAAATTTTATTCGCTGCAACTGTCGAACTCTGGAAACAAAATAACCAAGAAGCTACTGCTCAACAAATATGTAGGAGAAAAAGGAGTTGGACTGAACACGGGCCGAGAAGACCATCGAGTTACATCGCGCGCCAGGCCAGTGCTCGAGTGGAGTCCCAATGGGAAGCGACGAGTGGATGGTCGGTGCGACGGTGACGTGAGGAGATCGTGTGGCGAGGAGGAGATGAGAGAATATGGTCAATCGTGAACCCAGCTTAAGAGGACAGCAGAAAATAGAAGAAAATGGCGATGTGTTGTTGAAGGCCTATGTTCCACTCGGAACCAAAGGGAAAAAATAATAATAAATAGTGCAGTCCACAACACATGATCCTGCCTACCTTTTAAAACCCTCAAATGAGTCCAGCTGTTATATTTAGTATTTTCCACTGAGACTAAAAACGAAGTATTCATCGTTCTGACCACCAGTGAATTGCAACCGCTACATCCTGTCCAGTGCATCGGTGGCATAGCGGTTAGGACGCTCGCCGACCATGCACATGGTCCGAGGTTCGATCCCCGGCCACCGACGCACTCTTTTGCCTCGCTAAACCAGAAATAATGCTGGCGAAGAGGAAAGGTTGGGCATGAGACTAGCAACCTCATCCTGTAAAATAAGCACTGCTACAGAAACTTCAAGCCACTAGCTTGAAGCCCTAGGTTCCACTGGGGAACGTGAAGGAAAAAAAACATCCTGTCCAACATATAAGAAGTCAAATTTGCTGGTGAAACACTTCACCCTTTTTAGCTGTTCGTCTGTAAGATTGAAGTGATCAATCAGCATCTGTTGGTTATTGTGAAATACTTATTATTAACATATTCACAATATAACATTAGGAGAATCGATGCTGATGACAGTCTACTCAACATCACATGGTCAATTCATTCAATTAAGTGTGAAATAATCATCAGATTTATCTGTAGGTCACGTTTTTTCTCACTTGTATGCATTAATTCAATTAGTTGCATTATATATATATATATATATATATATATATATATATATATATGATGAAATAACTTTATTGTCTAATAATAAGTGACAACAACTTATCCAAGTTACAGTGTTTCCTATTTACACACAATTACACACCGAACTAAATAGGTTATAAGAACTCATACAATTCAGTGATACAAACAGAATCTTTTTTATGCTGT
This sequence comes from Trichobilharzia szidati, assembly GCA_944472155.2. Taxonomy (NCBI): domain Eukaryota; kingdom Metazoa; phylum Platyhelminthes; class Trematoda; order Strigeidida; family Schistosomatidae; genus Trichobilharzia; species Trichobilharzia szidati. Next base: position 86,617,559 of record OX235273.1, on the reverse strand, counting down.
AAAAGATAAAGGTCAATTATAACGAAATATATTACAATAATTTTCCTTCTTTTTACTTTTTTTCGCTAAGGACAAAAACTATCACGAGGTATTTTCGCGCCTAGCATTATTAAACGCTACAATAGGATATTCCAGCTGAGTGAAAAAAGTTGATAGAACAAGTTTGAAACAGCCACACATAACATCTGATATTGATCACAGTAATACTTTAGTAGACATGCAATATCAAACCAACCACTTGAGGAAATTTAAGTTGTAACTGACCGCCTACGTTCTACCCCCCCCCCCCCATACAAGTATACTAAGAAGGAAAGCATGGCAAGTTTGATTCTCAATAAATTATATTTTAGCCATACTTTTTTTTCTTCTAATAAATAATTATTCGTTATATTAGTGTGTTTTGAAGTATTTCCGATTTTTCAGTCGTTATTGTTCCTCACTGTTGATACACTGACAACCTCAACAGTCCTACAGGAGGTCAATCGCGAGCATGAATAGCTCAGTGGTAACGTCTCTGACTGCAGCACTGGGTGACGCGGGTTCGAATCCCAGAAGGGACATCAGTTCCTTCAAGGTTGCAGATACGCCTTGCTGATGAGTGGCAACTAGCATGAAACCTAGGTCAAGCAAGGCTTCCTGCCGATTGCCTCCAACTATCTAATATCATCAAATCAATGTGCAACGTGATGGCGAGCTACCTAGAATGGTGGCCACATTGCAAATACCCTGACTCATAGAATTCAATTTGAATAAGGCATTAAGAAGACAAATTTCGCGAGATGATATCATTTCGTAGTTTCTTTACAACCGCTTTACAACTAACATGGTTAACAATAATAAAATAAAGTTCATGACAATTACTCAGTTAAATAAAAAATAAATTGGAGAGATAAATGCAAGGTATGCTTGGAGAATTTATGCTGTATAAACGTTATGTAGATGATACTCTCATTATTGGTAATAATAGTAAATCTATTGAAAACTTTATTACTCTATTTAATCATATTCATCCAAATAACCGAGTGACTTCCGAACTTGAATCGAATAACAAACTCGGTTTCCTCGATATTACAATGACCAGGAGAGATGATGGTACGATTCAGTGATCTATTTTTCGTAAACAGACATGGAGTGGACAATATCTTCATTTTACCAGTTTTGTTCCTATCCAGTATAAACGTTCCCTAGTGAAATGTTTGTTCTCAAGGGCCCGAAAAATATACACGAGTGACACAGTGATGGATGAGTTTCGACATATACATTCAGTTTTATTAGCTAATGGGTATCTGGAAAACTTTATCACTTGCCACAGTAAAGAAAGACCGCATCTCGAAAAGACAGCTTCGGTACCAAAGAAAGCTATCTTTATTAACCTACCAATCAAGGGTGATCAGATTATGCAGTTGACAGCTAGCTCAAACACTTCGGTCAGCCATCAAACGCACATTCTACGCCGCCACACCTCTTTTTCTCACTTGCCGAACATTTTCCATCCCTGTACCTACGATTAAAGGACGAAATTCTGTGGACTCTACTTCAAACTGTATCTACAAGTTCACCTGCAGCTGCGGTGACACCTATATAGGTAGAACCAATAGAATGTTCCAATGTCGTCGGAAAGAACATGTTCCAAAATGGCTACTAAATCATATAGAAAATCCCAATGCGAGTAATCTGAATAGAAATCCAGCATCATCCATTGCAAAACACTTATTAATGTCTGGTCACAAAATCAATATTAATGACTGTTTTACAATTATTTCACATAACTCTAATTCAAGGTTATTGAAGGTGATGGAAGCACTTTGGATTAATCACAACTAGCCTAAACTGTGTGTACAAAAATCAATAGACTTCAATCTTCGCCTACCCTGGACTACTTGACCTGTCTAAATATGATTGGTCATTAGTATGTACTTTTGTTTTTATTTAACTGAGTAATTGTCATGAACTTTATTTTATTATTGTTAACCATGTTAGTTGTAAAGCGGTTGTAAAGAAACTACGAAATGATATCATCTCGCGAAATTTGTCTTCTTAATGCCTTATTCAAATTTATCAAAGGGACTAATTGATAGAATTCAGTCTGCACCAAAGAAAGAACTAGATACGTCACACTAGTTACTAGTGTTCAATCAAAAGACGACAATACTATCTGATGGTTGAGTGATACCAAGATTCCAGAGACATCGACCAGCAAAACAGGTCATTAATTAGATTTCGACATCGACAAAAGGGCTGAAAATTTGATCCTACACAGCGTTTTAGGTACAAATTATTCAACAGTACCAGACTAGGCTGAAATATATGTTCACTGTTTATTGGCTTTTAATATTTCTCTTGTTCATCAAAACAGTCAGTTGCAAAACATTTTCTACGGGCATTGATCAGTCCACTGAAAAATCACAATCCCAACAACTGCACAACATCTCCACTTACACAATTTACAATTTCTCATAGATAAAAACAGTTTATTCATCCAGTGTATAGAGATTTGAGAGTTGATTTAGAAACTATATACATGAATAGTATTCTACATAAAGTCCTTAATGATGACATTATAAGTCCATTAAGTTCTCCTACCTTCATATTTACTATTTTTGCTGTATAGTTTAAATTATACACCCATTGGCATAATTTTGTTATTGTTATTATGGACTTTAATATTATTACCTTCGAATGATTAAGCATGTAATTTAATTCAGTAGTAACATCAAATGATGTATGTATTACCTAATTTCATATATGCAAGAAAAGGTCTAAATTTGCTTGCTACTAAATGTTTGTTTACACAAACACACACACATTGTATAAGTAAGTAACACCTAGTCATTAGCTGACTCTTGTAGTTAGTTCCCTTAGAGAATTAGTGACTTCCACACTAGTAGTTTGAACCCCCTTCGGCTAAAGTTTTCCTCTGATAGGCGACTGTAACATTCACTAAACTAAATAACAAATTAGTTTTTTTTAAAAGCAAAGTAAATAAGCTGTAATGGAATAGTTGCTTGGAAACATTTTCCTGAACTACCCAGTTACAATGTGAATACTTGTGGACAAAGATTTCGATCCTACCTTGTTGGAAATATTCTACTTAATTCTCAGGTACTACTCACAGTCGAATTTTGGTTAACCTATTTTGTTCCACGGTGCTTATTTTATGCGTAGAAAGTTAACCTGTTTGTATAGCTGCCTAACGGCACTGTTGAGGTGGTTTTGAATTTTTGATGTCATTGTTGAATAGAAGCACGTAGAGAGAGCATTTTGTGACTGTGTATCTCTCAAAGAAGTTTCGGACAGTTGTACAGTAGGACGCAAAGATCGGTCCCCTGTGTCCACACAACAACGGGTCAGTTTTGTTCATTACACAAGCTTCTTTAAGTACCATTTCAAAACTAGAATGTATAAATTAAATCACTACATTGAAAGTTGATTTTTCAAACTGAATGACTTCAAGGTGATAAATAATTTAGGTTTAATTATAATGAAAGTGAAATTCCAGTCCAGTAACACACTGGCGATATATTTCATATAAAATCTGAACGTATAGTTGACTCGGGCTAATCCAATGCTGATAAGTTATGATGTAATCAATGTAATCCTCTTTTTTCGTCTCAGTTTTCAGGGTCTCTTTACCTACTTATCAGTTTAGAGCGAAAACTACTTTTCAATATCAATAGGAAACCCTAAACTAATATCGCTATTGATTCTGTCTGTCTGGATTCAACATAGAACTTGGCACCGAAGTGCAACAGTTCGAGTTGCCACGTTCCAAATAGCACACAAAGGTAGACATGAAAATGAGGGAAGAGAATCAATTGAGTTTTGACAAGTATGAGAGTGAAACAATGAGTAATGGTAGAAAGGAATGTGAAAGACTACAGAGACTGAATACATCTGCGCCACTGACAACGATTTTGAGCCATGTCACCTAGTGTCTCCAGCCATTGATTCTTAGAGTCCCAAGGGCCCTAACTTGGAAGTCTGCATCTCCCTACCTGACTCAGTTTAACTGTCAGGGATTTCATGGATTGATGCCATGTTTTTGTTTGGCCACCACTTACTCTTTTCCAACCTGCACCTATATCAGCTAGTAACGCCTGTCGGGGGAGGGGATGGTTAGGCATGCGCAGCACGTGACCTAGCCATCTCAATCTATGTAACTTTATAGCCTCGTCGATTGAATTTCCCTCTTTGCCCAACACTCTACGCCTAACGTCAACATTACTTACCTTATTATGCCACCTAACGTGAGAAAGAGATCGTAAACATCTATGATCAAAAACAGTTAACCTTTTCATGTCTTCAACTCGTACTGGCAATGTTTAAGAGCCATAGAGAAGGACGAAGCGAACTGCTGAGCAGTACACATGTCCCTTGGTGTGATTGATCGACAAAGCGTAGGGATAATTTTGAGAGTATTATGGTTGTCCAAGGGGCTCGAACCGACACCAAACAATAATCCAGTCAGTTTAAGCTGTAGTTTTCTAATTTCTTTATTTGTCATACTTTTCATGAAATTTAAAAAAAAGCCAAGAAAATAGGAAGCACTATACATTAAAATACTTAATACTCAAAAAAAAATAATGAGAATAACTTACCAAAAGTCATGAAAATCAAAGTTAATGTAGGCTAAACGGTCATTCTTTGATAATAATATGTGACGTATAAATGCGTCAGACAAGATAGTTTCACGATGTTTACGACCAGAACTCAATAAATTCACTATAAGTATACGCTCAAACTCATGAAAGTGTTGCAACCAATACTTATTGAACGCTTCTTGATTCTCTTCTTGTGCTGTAAAAATTAGTAAACAACAACAAAAAAACAAACAACAGATAAGTGAAGAGAAGATGAAGTAAACATAGAAACAAATATTCATCATATATTACTGATATCAATCAGTAAGATCGAAATCACTGGTCCAAGAATAATTACAATTACTATACCAAAAAATAATCATAAATGAGAGTTACCTAACTAGGAAGCATCGTTTCAACTACAGGCGGACGGAACTGACGAGAATATCAAAACAAGAATCGGAAAAGCAAGACAAGCTTTCATTACTCTCAAGTCTGTGTGAAGGTCAACAACACTCAGCATCAAAAATAAGTTCCGGATTTTCAACTCCAATGTGAAGACAGTCGGTGCTACTATACGGATCAGAGACTTGCACTGAGCGTCATAAAGAGCACCTCAAACAAACTACAGACCTTCATCAACAGTTGTCTTCGCTCAATACTCAAGATCAGATGGCCAGGAAGGATCAGTAACAGAGATTTCTGGGAGCGAACTAACCAGGAACCGATTGTGCAGCAAATAAGCAGGAAGAAATGGAGGTGGATTGGATTGGCCATATTCTGAGGAAACCACCAAGTGACATCACTAGACAAGCCCTCGAATGGTACCCGAACGGGAGGCGGAGAGTTGGTCGTCCAAGGGTGACTTGGAGAAGGTCATGTGAAGAGGAAATGAAAGCATGTGGGCAGACGTGGAACCAGGTGAAAACTCTAGCAGAGAACCGAACGCAATGGAGACGTGCAGCTGAAGCCCTATGTTCCTCTAGGAATTAAAGGAAACAATAGTAATAATACTATAAAAGAGTTTGTGAAAAAGAAGATGAAGAAACACGCCCTATTTGGTCAAGTTAATTTTTTAATTCCCTTTGATTGCTTATATTAATAGGCTATGGAGAAGGAAGTTACAGGTGCATACAGGTGATGGGTTCCAAATAAGCCGAAATGTTTATCCTGGATTCTGTTGTTAGTCTTCATAGACCGAATAGGAAATATTTCTTTTCAATGAGCATTAAACCATTATTAATTTACACTGTAAACAACCTTGGTAGAGAGTCCTTATGTTTCTTTTAACATAAATAGATACACAGGTGACGCATTAACTTTTTAACAGAATGTAATGAGAATTATCTATATCAATGATGATACTGACTAACAGAAGAACACACTTTTCGTTGAGTGATTAGTCTTCATTATCAACATACTCAGAACTAGCCAACCTTTGTTAAACACTGATATGTTGAAAGCAGAAATCGACTCTATATGCTATAATATGGTTTAGTAGAGTATGGATAAAAGTGTGTCGGTGGCAAAGCGGTTAGGACGCTCGCCGACCATGCACATGGTCCGGGGTTCGATCCCCGGCCACAGACGCACTCCTTTTCCCCCGCTAAACCAGAAATAAAGCTGATAAAGAGGAAAGGTTGGGAATGAGGCTAGCAACCCCATCCTGTAAAAATAACCATTGCTACAGAAACTTCAAGCCTCCAGCCTGAAGCCTTATGTTCCACTGGGAACGCGAAGGAATAAATAAAAAAAAGAGTATGGATAATGGCAAACTTTTCTTCATTATCATCAGGCTAGATAATTTTCATACAATAAGGGATGCATTGTTAACATGGCATTCCTATGCCATAAACTCATCCACGTAAACCTCGCTAACTTTCGCATCACAAACTAAGTCACTTATAAGCATGAAATGCTGTCATTTCACATTCTGATTCGATTCTAAATGTTATTCCATTAGATCAAAAATAATGTGAGCTAATGATGAATGAATAGAAGTTGGAATATGTCAGTTAAATGTAATTCTATACAATTTATTAATTTGATACAATAACAGTGATGGAAAAAAAACTATTCATTAGATGACATTTAAAACATACTCTTTGTCAGGAAAAATATATGAGCGAGTTAATGATGATTGCAGCTTAAACGAATATCTGTATAGTGAGTGAGTGATATGATATGATTCACGAAGGAGAAATAAACGGACAAGCGCAAACGCTAAATTGCAATCAAATCCTCTTATGTGAGTGAAAGGGGCTTATAACTTCAACTTCACTTATCAATCTACATCTGTCAGATAAAAATAAGACACCATCTCAGACAATCTAATCACACTTACAGCATAAATGAGCCAGCCAAACCAACAAACAAACAGCAAACCACGACACAACCCAACACAACTCAACCGTTTATTTCATTTCAAATTACAAAAAAAAAGGAAAAAAAAATAAGAAATGAAATAAAACTAATGCAAACATCTGCTTAAGCTACATTTTACTCTGATGTAGTTATATATATATATATATATATATATATATATATATATATATATATATAACTTAGTCAACAGAGAAATGAATTTTCCGTGTATACAAAAAACAAGGAACACTGTATCGTGCTAACACATTTCACAATTGTTTGAAATGCACAACAACATGTTTGATAGAATAGAGTTCTTTTTTTAATTCCTTTTACGTTCTCCCAGTAGAACATAGAACTCCAAGCTAGAGCTTTAAAGTTTCGATAGAAGTGGTATTTATTTTCACGGGATGGGGTTGCTACCCATCATACCCAACCTTCCCTTTTTAACAGTCTTATTTCTGGCTTAGCGAGGTAGTTGAGTGTGTCAGCCGAGGATCGAACCCCGAACCACCTGTGTGATTGACGAGCATCCTATCATTGTGCCACTGACGCAACTACATTGGAGTGGGTATAATCAATAAGAGAAGTAAAAGTGTTCTTTTTTCTCCTCACAATTTCAAACTACAAATGAGAAATTCCATAGGATCGAAGAAAACATCACAATTACAGCTACCTAACAAATATTTGTGTGTAAAGACATACTTGTAAACGTGAAGCATGCACGTATACGTTTGGTATGAATACTCAATGAGTTTTATGGTTTACTCAGTATTCTGTCATTTATGAGCTACATAGTTGTATCATCTATGATAAACAGAAACACGTTCTTATCATTAAAGTAAGTGGATTGCTTCACCTGTTAGAATATACATAAGCTTCGATATAAACATTGAAAGCAGAAAAATATTATTGATGAGCTGTTTGGTTATAGTTTAGGGTGGTTGTGTGAGTGCTACTGATACTACTTGGCTGCCTAGAGCTTAATAGGTGGAGTGGGATTTGAACCAATGACTAATTGGTTGGAATTCGAGCGTCTAAAAAAAATAAGCAATGGCTCCACTTCATTCTGCCAAATTCTTATCAAGTATTGGTTTTGTAGGGGTTTTGTTTGATTGCATGGAGGATTTCATCATGAGCTGACATCAGTTAGAGAACCACTGGAAAACCTGGGAGTACTGGACAGCTGTTTCGTCCTAGTCTGGGACTCTTCATCTGTCCAGTACTCCCAGGTTTTCCAGTGGTTCTCTAACTGATGTCAGCTCATGATGAAATCCTCCATGTAATTCTTATCAGTCTATGGAAAAATAAAGCAAATTCGATCAGATAGATACACGTAAACATATACGCAGAAGGCAAAGTAATACCAGTTAACCATTCCGTTTGCTTATTTGATACTGACTACTTTTCACTGCTTATTTATAGTTAACATGGGAATAATAATTAAGGCACAAGAAATTTTTATTAACAGTTCACTTTTTTAAGTATAGTCATTAAGGTTTTACAACTAAGTAACAATTTCGAATCGGTTTGACTGGGATTATTGCGTAACAACTTTTGAAATATTAGATCATATTCCTTCGTAAGGAAGATTAGTTCAACGAATGTAAACTAACACTGTCCAAGATACTGATGTGTCATGTGAGTAAAAAATAAACTTGAAAATTACTTCAAATGCCTTCTATATGAATCGATTCATGAAGTCAGAAGATCTGTAACACCTATAATTATCTTTTAGAAATATCAACTTTCAACAACAGAAATCAGACACTAATTACACGTTTTTATTTACTAGACAATAAGTCATAATACTAATTAAGTCTGACCTCGATAGATATAACAGAATTCTAATGCTCGAATTAAGGGATGATACTCAAGAGTGTACAGAATAGGTAGAAAATTTAATTTAATTTGAAATTTCCAGTTAACTTATAGAACCGAACTGCTTGGATTCAGGTTGACATACCGGCTTCTTGTGCAGATGTTTAGACGATGTCTGATTATTTAACTTGAAAACAAAACACGTAGATCAGCGAAGAGTCTCTTTTCGGCGAATTCATCTTCTTAGCTGTACAATCGCAAATATATATGCATTGTTTTGTATGTATGTGTACATTAAGTTTGTCAAACAAAGTTACAATTGGTTAAGGTTAATTTTAACTAAACAAGTGAAGGTTGGTAATACAGATCAAGAAAATTAAGTGTAAGTGAAACTAGGGTAGTAACAAAGGTGATGAGTTGTCACAAACAGTTGTAATAATAGTAGTGAGTTTTACTCAGGATGCACATAGAAACAAAGTAGAAATTATGTAAGAGATCTAAGTGGATACAAGAATTACAATTGCTTAAGGTTATTTTAACTAAACAGGTAAAAGTTGGTAATATAAGTCAAGGCAATTAAGTGCTAGGATAGTAACAAAGGTGATGAGTTGTCACAAACAGTTGTTAAAAGAAGTTATGCAATAATAATATGAATATTTTGATGAGTGAGTTTTACTCAGGATGCACATAGAAACAAAGTAGATAATACGAAACTATGTAAGAGATCTAAGTGAATACAAGAATTATAAGCAACTAAGGAACAGGCAAAGAAACAAGATTAAGTTATCAAAATAAAATAAAATAAAAATCAAAAAATCAAAACATTGTTACCATGAGAGTAGAAGTGGTTGAGTAATCTTCTTTTGTATACACAGCTCCGGTTTTTCCATGTGAATGGCTAGAGCTTCAGCGATACAAAGGAGACGAAACCGTATTGCCTTTGACATGTTGTTCTTGACTCGGTAGATTACTTTGAAGGAGGCGTTCGTTGAAATGCAATGATCAGTGCTGACCAGGTGTTCAATTATCGCACTCCTTATTGCACCAGTATTGCCTTTTCGCAACCATGCTGGATAGTGTTCTTGAATCCTCTTGGACAGGATGCGCGTCGAACGACCGATGTACCTGGCTCCACAGCAGCAGGTGAACTGGTATATGCACATGGAAGTGGCCAGATGCGGGATCTTGTCCTTGAGGCTTCTGCAGATTAGTGGGCGACTGGAGAACACTATTCTTAGCGTTGCTGCAAAGAATGTTCTTCTCAGAGATGATGTGATCCTTCTCTTGAGAATATCGCTTGCTAAATCTCACTTGAAATCCAAGTTCATGTAGATTTTCTTTTCCGGCGCAGTCAAAGTTTCGTTTTTCCGAATTATTGGTTTCATATTTTTGTCGATAAATCTTATTGGGTAACCATTCTGGATGAATATTTCTCTCAGAATATCTAATTCTGTTTCCACAACGTCGGGACTACAGATGCGTCGGATGCGGGAAGCAAGTGATTTAATTAAATTCCGCTTTTGTTGAATGGGCACCCAGCTATAGAAGCTTGTTAGTTGACCATTCCACGTAGGTTTTCTATGGATTGATCTTCTTAGGCTCCCATCAGCTCTTCTTGTCAGTTCCACATCAAGAAACGGAATTTTTGACTCGCTTTCCATTTCAAGAGTGAATTTTATTGCTGGATGGCAATTGTTAAATGTCTTCAGCAGTAGATTGGGGTCGTTGTTGTTGTTTAACTTGAAGTGAATTGGTGGGTGGTGACTAGCAGTAGAATACAGGAAGCGCGTTTCGTCCTATCCGGGACTCCTCAGCTAGATGCACCTGCATTGATTAGGGATATTAAATTCTAGAAATGGTAATCAGACTTGTTAAACAAAGACTGAAGCCAAAATCTGCTTACAAATAGAACATAAGCATTACTACTATTCCGTTGGATTCTGAGTAGAATATAAGGCTTCAACAGCACAACTCCATTTCACTCTACAGTCTGCCTTAACGGGCTACACGACTGTCCATAAGCTTCCATTTCCTATTCACACGACTTCCTCCATGTCACCCATGGATGCCCAACTCGTCGTTTCCCTCTCGGGCACGGCGCGTGACGTTACTGAACAGTCTCCTGAGAATGTATTCAATTCATCTTTAATTCATTTAGCAGATGTGCTGTTGGGCAAAGCACTGATATGACATTCTTGTTGAAAATTTGGATCTTGTTTTTTATGCTAAGTGCGGTAGATTTCCGCACTGATTTAGGCGTAATGAAGTTCTGTTTTTACTTTTTCTATCCTGCTTTTGACATCTTTTCGGCGAAAAGATAACATTGCTGAGCTTCTTATTATTTCCTCTCTATTTTCTATTCAACAGAATTAACATATTCTGAAGTGACCGAATCAAATTCATTTCAAATAATTTCGGCTATTGTATTCTCTGAGATGAATGATTTAAATGAAAAGCTACCATTATGCCTATGGACAAAATTTTCAGTGTAAATGTCCGTGTGGAGTAAAACTCTGGGATCTTCACTGTGACTGGTTGTTCTCGTAAATTCGCTCGCGATTACGTCCACTTGTATTGATCGTCATATCAACCTGCTATTAGCCTTTCCAGTCGTCTGATCTATTTTTTATTGTTGTCTTCAAATAAATTGTCCAGCTCAAGGAACCCAACAACATTAAAAAAACAAAAACATCCACCTCAACTCCAAATCTTATCCCCTTCAAATATTAAAACCTTTTGAGTTAATTCTCTATTTTAGAAATAATTTAGTAAATAATATCCTTTAATTACTGCTATAGCATGTATGTAACGCATCTTACACGTACTTTTTACCCTTTATCAGTGGGTATCATATTTTGCTCCTTGAATGAAAGATTTACTACACACGTTTACAACTGGCGATGAATAATACTTTTACAACAAATCATTTTAGTTTTTGAAGTTAAAGACATTTTCCTAAAAATTTGTCTGTAAAGCAGTTGTAAATAATTTCTTCTAATAATATCAACATCATTAGCATGCCATCAATGTAGTAAATATACAAATTGGCAAAATAATCTCATTCTAATAAATAATAATAATAAACCATGTTAAATGTTGTCATATAGATAACGAAATCCTCTTTTTGGTAATCCAATTACATTTGACTAATTATCATATGGAAGAGAACAAAAAACAAGAGCCGCTAAACATCCATTGATAAGAAGTTGTTGTATAGTGTGTGATATCAGTTTAATGGGAGGTTGTGGCCAGGAATACAGTACTTTTTCTCGTAAACAATAATCCCAATGGTCACTCTATCAACAAGCATGATCAATAAGCCAATTATTAGTATCAGTCCAGTGTTAATCTTATCGGTTGAATAATAATTAGTCAACTGTGTACCATAGTGTTTAACAAGTAATAATAATAAGTAACAGTCACACATACTATGGAAATGAACAAATGAAAAAGTAGAAGAAATAAGTGACAATTGCTTGTCTTTTAGCTGAGATAAAGAGCTATATTAACGTCCGTGGCATAGCGGTTAGGACGCTCGCCGACCATGCACATGGTCCGGGGTTCGATCACCGGCCACCGACACACTCATTTACCTCGCTAAGCCAGAAAAAATGCTGGTGAAGAGGAAAGGTTGGGCATGAGGCTAGAAACCCCATCTGGTAAAATAAACAGTGCTACAGAAACTTCAAGTCACTAGCTTGAAGCCCTATGTTCCACTGGGGAACGTGAAGGAAAAAAAAGAACTATATTGACTGTTTTCGCATTCGTCACCACTGAAACACCAACCTATTTATAATCTGTCATTAGGCTAAGCATATGCTGAAATCATTCACTTCCTGCATTTACTCGAATCGGAAGACTTTCGTTCAACTCAGAAGCGAGAGAGAGAGGGAGAGAAAAAAATAGAAAGCTAATCTATAAGAAGAAAAACCCCTCGCCCATTTCAGACTTATACTGAAGAATTCTAAAAGAACACAATTTGTGAGTATAGAAAATAATTCTTCTACTATTTTTTGCATTAATTTGAACTGTCAATCACTGTTGTTTTTTTTGTTGTTGTTTTGTTTTTTTCTTCCTTCAGTGTTCAACTTTAACATACTTTGGTCAATCATATTGGTGTTGTTAACTTAACTGAAGTCATTTAACTTTCTCATGATTTATTAATTCATTTGTAATTCTGTCTTTATTGTTTAACTAGTCATAAACCAACCATTTAGAAAGATTTTGTTGTCATATTTATGTTTGTGTTACATTGAATATTACAAGATAGAATAAATTTAGAGTAAGTTAATTTAAACGATTCATTTCTCGAAAATAAATTAACACTATTCTAAAAATCATTCATATACACTGTGAATATTCTCTAGGCTTAAAAAAATGTATACAAATGTATTTTTAAAGACAAAATTCAAATCGTCAGTTAACTTCCTCTCTCAAAGTGAAGTCAACAACCTGAAACTAATATGACTTAGACAGGAAGGGAAATTAACATATATATACGTGTATACATGCCTTATTTATTTATTTAAATAACTTCTTATAACATGGAGGATTTCATCATGAGCTGATATCAGTTGGAGAACCACTGGAAAACATGGTAGTACTGGACAGCTGTTTCGTCAGGCTAGTTTGGGACTCTTCATCAGTACTTGAAAATTAATCTGATGGTCACTAGCGACTGGGCGTATTCAGGCAGTTAACCTGGGGTTCTAGTGGGAAGCCGTGACCAGTAGGGTACAGCAGGTGGAAGATGCGGCAGTAACTCATCGAAGAAGACATTGCGAAGATGAAGAGTCCCAAACTAAGACGAAACAGCTGTCCAGTACTCTCAGGTTTTCCAATGGTTCTCTAACTGATATCAGCTCATGATGACATCCTCCATGCGATCAAATAAAATCCCTACAAAACCAATACTTGAAAACTTCTTATAACATAATTAACAGATGTAAACAGCGGAGAAAAAAAGTACTCATAATAAGAAAACATATGGTTGTAGATATTTTTTTTCCCTTAAAATTGGGGTTTTAAAATGCAGATTTCTGAAATCTTGTAATACTAAAGAACCAAAAAGCAAAAAAAAGGAATCAGACACTTCAGAGTATTTCATATATCTCAGCTTATGAGACAACAATTGTTCACAATGCTTTACTCCAATGGCTTGAGGCATTAAATAATCTTTGTGTGACCTTTTTTCTGTAGCGAAAGCTATTCACCACGTTAGGCAGTGCATTGAGAAACTTCAGAAACGAAACAACCAAGAATCGATCGCTTAAGAAAATATATGGAAGGAAATGGCGATGGATCGGATAAACCTCGAGGATACCATCGGGTGACATCGTGCGATAGACCCTTGAGTTGAAAATGAGTAAGAAACGATGGGTTGGGTGTCGATTCAAGGGTGATATGGAGGAGATTGTGTGAGAAGGAGAAGGCTTGTGAATGATTGTGGGGCCAGCTGAAGAGGACTGAAGAGAACAGGACAAAATGGGGATTTACCGTTGAGGCCTTCTGTTCCACTGAGAGCAGTAATAAGAATAATGCAAGGCAGTACACCACACTGATAGATCATTTGGACCAGTGTTGACAAGCACTGGAACAGCCTGAAAGTGGTGTGGAGTCTAACCTGTATGGAAGTTCTAGGCAGAAAGAAGAGACAAAACAAACAGTGGCTCACTATGGACACATGGAAACTAATAGAAGAGAGAAGGATGATGAAACAAAGGATTATCCAGTGCACCGACGAGCAAAAAAAGCAGGAGTTGAGTGCAAGCTACAAGACACTGAACAAAACAGTAAGGAAGAGTGCCAGCGAAGACAAAAGAAAATATTATGAAGCCATGGCAAGTTAAACAGAACAAGTTGCAGGCAAAGGAGATGTCGCAACACTCTACCAAACTACTAGGTACCTATCGGGCAAACGTTTGACACAAATTAAGCCAGTGAAGGATGATAATGGAAAGTCAATCACCAAAGAAGTGGAACAAAAGAAACACTAGGCTGAACACTTCAAAAGACTCCTAAATCGACCACCACCTACAACGCGCCCAACAATACCAACGACGGAGACAGAGCTACCAGTGAACACCAACCCCCCGACGAAATTAGAAGTCCTGAAGGCAATCAAGATGCTAAAAGCTGGAAAAGCAGCAGGACCAGATGGAATCCCAGCAGAAGCATTGAAAACGGACCCGGAGACAACAGCGGACTTGATGACGCCACTACTGGAGAAAGTATGGAAAGAAGGCAAAGTACCCGAGGATTGGAAGAAAGGATACTTATTCAAACTACCAAAGAAAGGAGACCTAAGACAATGCAAGAACTGGCGCGGAATTATGCTCCTGTCCATCCCAAGCAAAATACTAAGCCGCATCATCCTGGAGAGAATCAAACATGCCCTGGATGAAAAACTTCGATCGGAACAGACTGGATTCAAGAGAAACAAGTCATGCATTGATCAGATCGCCACATTACGAATCATCATTGAACAAAGCTTGGAATGGCAGTCACCTCTCTATCTCAACTTTATCGACTTTGAAAAGGCCTTTGATAGCATCGATCGAGAGGTGATTTGGAAACTACTTCGCTACTACGGTGTGCCACCGACAATTATACATCTCATCCAACAGTTGTACGACAATGCTGCATGCCAAGTAATCCACAACGGGAAACTTACGGAACCCTTCGAAGTGAGGACAGGAGTAAGACAAGGCTGGCTGCCTACTATCGCCAATGATTTTCCTGATTGCAGTAGACTGGATAATGCGACAAACAGCGGGCAATGGACTCACACAAAAAACTTGGATGATCTGGACTTCGCCGATGATATATGTCTGATTTCCCACAAACTGGAAGATATGCAAGCGAAAAGCAACAAGTTGGCAGAAGAAGCATCAAAGATAGGACTTCAGGTGAACATAGAGAAAGCAGAGGTGATGAAGATTCCTGGGCAACACCACCAACAGCAATAACAACAACAGACAACAATCAGCATAAATGGGAGGAACCTGAAAGAAACAACCTCCTTCACCTACTAACCTACCTGGGAAGCATCGTTTCAACTACGGGCGGAACTGACGAGGATATCAAAGCAAGAATAGGGAAAGCAAGACAAGCTTTCACTACTCTCAAGTCTGTGTGGAGGTCAGCAGCACTCAACATCAAAATGAGAATAAGATCCGGATTTTCAACTCCAATGTGAAGTCAGTGCTACTCATTATACGGATCAGAGACTTGCACTGCGCGTCATAAAGAGCACCTCAAACAAACTACAGACCTTCATCAGCAGCTGTCTTCGCTCAATACTCAAGATCAGATGGCTGGCCAGAAAAGATCAGCAACAGGGATCTCTGGCAATGAGCGAACCAATCAGGAACCGATTGTGAAACAAATAAGCAGGAAGAAATGGAGATGGATTGGCCATACTCTGAGGAAACAATCAAGTGACATCACTAGACAAGCCATTGCTCGAGTGGAACCCGAAAGGGAAGCGGCGAGTTGGTCGTCCAAGGGTGACTTGGAGGACGTCATGTGAAGAGGAGATGAAAACGTGTGGGCAGACTTGGAGCCAGGTGAAGACTCTAGCAGAGAACCGAACGCAATGGAGACGCACGGCTGAAGCCCTATGTTCCTCTAGGAATTAAAGGAAACAATAATAATAATATTCCGTAATAGCATTTGCCCTATGAACAGCTAAACTGCCATTTATTTGAGACTATAATTATACTGTACTCAAACATTTAAACATTGAACCGGATAGATACTAAAGACTATTCCAAAGATTGATACATGCAAACAGTAAAAAGTTTCGTTTACAATAGTAATTTGTTACATATTTGATAACTATTTAGAATTTATGTCTTTTAAGTCATCATAAAAGTATCATTGCTGATAACCTTAGATTGCGATCTAAATCCAGCTGATAAAGAACGCGACTAAAAAAACTAGCCAATCATAATAGTGAAATCTGATTGGTGGAATTGTTAGCCAATAGAATTGGCATTAAATTTAGTTGACACATAAATTCTTGAGGAAATAACAGTCGCATTGTATTGCATTTTCGAAACATGTAAATAAATCAAAGAAAGGTGTTGAAACAAAAAAATATGAAATATACACTATTTGTACATGAAATGAACATTCACAAGACAAGATCAGTTATACATCAATAGGCATTATCAAATGCAAATAAGTGTAACATATCCTAATTGGTTATTCCTAATTATATCCTTTATTTTTCTATTGATAACATTGTTAACAGCAATTGGCAATGCTTTGGTGTTTGCAGCATTATTTCGTTTTCGACGATTACGTTCAACATCTAACCTGTTGATTGGGAATTTAGCATTAAGTGACCTACTATTGGCAATCACAGTGTTGCCATTCTCAGCGACAACTGATGCAACTGGTCTATGGCTGTTTGGACCAGTGTTGTGTGATTTTTGGTTAACACTTGATGTTTTTTATTGTACAGCTTCGGTATGGAGTTTAGTTACGATAGCTTTTGATCGTTTCACTGCTACAACCTTTCCAATCTGGTATCGTGGAAATCAAAGTAAACGACGTGTAATTTGTTATATACTATTTGTATGGATATTATCTGGACTAATATGTTTACCCGGTCTTTTAGGCTGGGGTAGTAAAGCTATCGATAACAATAATAACAATAACAGTAATCATAAGAAAAACTCCTCACATTCTTATCAGACATCACAGCCATCTGCCATCAAAGTATATCAATCATCAATAAGTACAGAAAGTTATAACGAGAGTAAGCAAGGTCAACAGAAACTATCCTCGACAAATACACACGTTTACATTCCAGAATTAAATGGTTATGAATGTGTTCTATTCACAGAAGCTCACTATATAGTATATTCTGCAATGGGTTCATTTATAATCCCTTTAATAATTATGATTATATTATATACTAAAATATTTATTATACTTCAACAAAGAACACGTATAATTCGACAATCAAGACGAATGCATAAACCGCCATGTTTTATCATTGAAGATAAAATGTTACATCCATCAAATGATAAAATGAATAATGATAAAGAAAAACTAATGACAACAAATAATAATAACCAAAAATCTATGACTGATATGAAAACACTAACACCAACAATTAATCCAGTGATCTCAAATATTAAGATAGCCGTCAATACGCCAAGTACAAATAGTGTAAATACTGAAAATGACAATAAAGTGAGAGACAGTAACAACAATAATAATAAACATCATTGTATACCACCTACATCTCCGTCAATATCATCATCTTATTCATGTTGTTGTTGCTGTTGTTGTTATGATTTCAGTTGTATGTGTTATTGTAATAATTGTGAACGATATTGTCAATGTTGTCAATCTTCAACATTGAACAATACAAACACAGAATCAACAACAAACTGGTATGATTCAAATTTACAAATTCCTAATGGTACTACTGGCAACGCTAATTCAACAACTGAAGATGTAAATGATAGACTGGTAACAGCATGTAGTTTACATACAAATTATCATGAAAAGCAAGGAAATATGCTTAGTAGAACAACTTTACAACCGGTTAAATTATTTAAATTATCACCGTGTAATTCTTCTTCAGCAACATCTTCGACAGTATCACATTCATTTAGAACGTCATCATCAACATCATCATCGACATCATCACCATCCTGTCATCAATCAAAATTAGTTTATGAATCTTTGAGAGGAGGTAAGAATACATTATTGCCTATACGAAATCCCTATAATGATTGTATAAAAAAAGATAAAATAAAGGATAGTTTAACACCAAAATCCACACCGACACTAACACCAACATCACACCAGCATCCACATCCACATGGTTATTCCACATGTACATCAGAAGAATCTGTTCATATGAACTATACTGCTACTACGACTACTCCTACTACTACTCTTTGTCCTTGCCGTTCTCCTCCTTCTCCTCATCCTACGCATCACAACTGTTTATCTGAAGAACAAGAGAAACGTTATCCCACCAGCCCAACGGTCGGCACAGAAACAAAAAGTGAACTCGATTGCTCAACGAATAATAATACTTCACCGGCAACTTCATTCAGTAAACTCTGTAATAATCAAGATAACTGCAATAAAATGCCTAATAAAATAAATGATAATAATGATAAGAAAGCAAGCCAAGATGAAGAAATTGTTGAAAAGTTAGAAAACACGAAGAAGAATGTAGACAATCAAAGCAATCCTAACGATATTAAACGTCATTTTAAAACTAATGACGGAAATAAGGCGGAGGGTAATAATGATAATAATAATAATAATAATAATAGTAAACCTATGTATCCGACAAATTATGAACAGGCTAGTGAAAATACACCCACAGATTCATTGCTAGTATCAGCATCTCCTGCCTTTTCTACTAATGCCGCAACTGTAACTAGAAGTAATGGTGAAGATAAAACTGGACTGCTGACAAAAACAATGAATAAACAGAATACAAGTAACTATGGAAAGGTAATTTTGCAACGATTTTCCTTATTGAATTATAAACAGAGAATGCAGAATACAAACAAAACAAGACATAATCTACATGCTAAACACGATGACGTTTCACACTATCAACTGTCAACAACTTCTTTATCAAGTGTAAAACAACAACAACAACGACGACGACAAGAGCAGAAAACCTCTTTGAAGGTAGAAAACGCAAAGTTAGAAGGAGAAAAAGGCAAAAGACAAACAAACAATGGTAATAATAACACAACTGCATTATCGTCTACATCAGGATTAACTTCTATGACATTGATACAATCTCATCATCAAAGTCAATTGGATCAAACAAAACCAAAAGAGACTGTTGGTCACTTACAACAATTACAACAAGATCAAGTAATGGAACGTGTAGAACAACGAGAAAGACGAGCAACAAAACGTATGGGATTAATTATAGTTATATTTGCTTTATCATGGATACCGTTTACATTGATGTATTTAGTAAGAGGATTATGCGGTGAAACATTATGTCCAGATATACCAGATTTACGTAAATTTGTTATATGGTTAGGTTATGTAAACAGTACGATAAATCCAGTTTTATATGCTTTATTCAATGTACATTTTCGTCAGGCATTTATTTACTTTTTAAAATGTACACTAATCACTAATTCTGATAAAAAACATCAAAAACTTCAACAGAAACAGCAACATCAACAACGACAACAACAACAACTACAAAGTCATGAACACGAGCAGCATACAAGTCCATCTTACAATATTCACAACCAAAAGAGTCAAAGTCAAAGCGATAATAATAGTAGTAGTAATAATAAGGATAATAATAATACGGTTAATCCACACAATGAAAACCAAGATATCAAGTCGAATACAGATCAAAATGATTCATAAGATAACCAATAGATCTGACTATCTTATCTTATACTCGATATATTACACAACAAATAGTTTAATTTAATAATCTATTAGAAATTATGATGAATAAGCAATGGCCATCTAGTCTGTATGCATTTGTGTACATAGGAGGAGATGATTCTGTTGATCCACCCACTATGTGTAAATATACTTCACCGATGAAATACCGATGAACAGAATATATATAATCGAATGTGTATATAGAAATTGTCTCTGACGACGTTACCATCATGGAGTATAATTCAGTATATGTAAACAAGAGAGAAGTAATATTGTGCATATTTTGTTTTTCTATCCATTTGTTCTCTTTAAATAATTTGGTTTTGTTATTTTACTTTCATTTAATTACTGTAAATATTAATATATATTTTATTATCATTATTATTATTATTATGTTGTTAATAATTATAATTATTCTTAATAATATAGAAAGTATAAGGCATGACATTTAACAAAATCTATGACCTGTTAAGGATTTTAGTCTCTCTGTTGAAATGCTTTTTGTTATATACGTGCTGTATGATGAATGACATTTGAATTTTTACATGAAGACATTAGCTTTAAGTGGATACAGTAATGGCTGGTCAAGTGTAAAGTATTGATGCAGAAGAACAACAACAACAACTCTATGTTGGCGCCCAATTTAGGAATAAACAATACACACATATAATATTACCAAAAATGACTGAATTACCTGGATTTTAGAATAGCATATACCCTAAGGCATTCAATAATAATTAAAACGACACAACAATTAAAGCCTTGAACTTAATAAATAAAATCAATCAAACACGATTAATGATTTTCTTTTTTAAAATAAATGCACACTTGAAAGACAATTAGAAGACATCGGCTTCCTACAAATAATGATTAATCTTTTTTCAAAAAAAAGAGAAAAAGAAACCCTAATTTTCATTATCAATGACAACATCATCATCATTATCAAGGTGTGTGTGAGTGTTTTTTTGCATGCAGAAAAACAGAAATACACAATCATCAACATCTACCTACATGACTTCCTCGATAAATCATAACACTGTTTATTCCCACTTCTTTTTTTCTAAGAAGGTTTTTGCCTAACCCTAAATTAAATTAACATTTCTGATATATATATATATATGTATATATATACATATATATATATATATATATATATATATATATATATATAAGAAAACAAGACATGTAGTCCAGTGAAGAGGCGCTCCTCTCGGCGAATTCATTTTCCTCCTTAGCTGAATAATCACATTTATATACAATCCTTTTTTCATGAAATAGGGTAGTAACAAGAGTGATGAGTTGGTCACAAACACAGTGGTTAATATTAGTCAATGCATAAAAAGAGTTGAATAAGTGTATTAGAGCTAAGTAATAGGATGAATGATTTAATGAATGGGATGTAATCAGGATGTACATAGAAATGAGGGAAAATATGGAATTATATAATGTCTCTACAAAAGATACATGTGCAATAAGGAGTTGAGAAAAATAAAGTCGGTAGAAATAAAAAAAAGTTGTTACCATGATAGTGGAAGTGGTTGAATAATTTCTCTTTTATATGCATACCTCTCGTTTTTCCAACTGAATGGCTGGAAACTCAGCATTTCAGAAGGGAAGAAAGCTTACTGTCTTTAGGAGGTTGTTATTCACTTTGTAGTTTACTTTGAACAGTGGATTTGTTGAGATGGAATGGACAGTATTGACAAGGTGTTCAATTACTACCTTTCTGCAACCATGTGGAATAGTGTTACTGAACCTTTTCAGCCACGATACGCGTCAAATGACTGATGTACCTGGTTTTTTAACCCGTTAAAACGCTTGTATTTTTTTAGAGACCTTACATAATTCCATATTTTCCTTCGTTTCTATGTACATCCTGATTACAATCCATTGATTAAATCATTTGTCCTATTTCGTAACTCTAATACACTTATTCAACTCTCTTTATGCATTGACTAACATTAACCACTGTGTTTGTGACCAGCTCATCACTCTTGTTACTACCCTCTTTCATGAAAAAAGGATTGTATATAAATGTGATTGTTCAGCTAAGGAGGAAAATGAATTCGCCGAGAGGAGCGCCTCTTCACCGGACTACATGTCTTGCTTTTATAATGGAAATTTTTCATGAACGAGATACATTAATTGCCTTTTTAGAAAACTTAATTCATAAATCAGCTAAGACCTTTTAGAGTTTTGCCAGCTGTAAGCGTACAGTGGATATTAAACAAACCGGTTAGTCACCAAATAATTAAAAACCCTAGAAACTTTTTTAAGAATTCAAAAAAGAAATCTGTTTATCAAGTGTTACTGAGTGTTCTAACTAGAAAAAGAATAAATGTGCTTCAAAAGAAATTATTATTGATAATACTTGGTGTTTATATTTCTTGCCATTGTGTCGGTAGATAGTGGAAAACTATACAAAGGATATGAAAAAATGTTGAACATCTTCACTTAAGTGAAACAAACACTTAAGGATGTTAACTATTGTTCAAATGATCTAGTCCAATAAATATGGCACAGCGAAGAGACCACCATTACTTAATTCAACAATATGAAAGTACTCCCTGGTTTTCAATGGTTCTCTAACTGATATCAATCTGTGATCAACTCGTAAAAACAAAACTAACCCTTACACACCAAACTATAGAAAATATGAAAGTAAGTCTTGTACAACTGACTTCATTCAGTAAGTGGATATTCATGCTGTCAACAGTTAAATAAGATTTCTCACATAAAATTCTATGATTATTTGTACAGTAGTCTACTGAGTAATATGAATCACATAAAAGTGAAATTTCCAAGATATTAATGATGGACTCCATGTAGCTAACCGTAAATTAATGTTCTTCTTCTTCTTTTTCGGAAACAAAATGCTCTGATACTAGTAAAAATAGAAAAGACTATTGTCTAGCCAATAACATTCATTTAAATGATTTAATCTATTTTCAAGAGTTATTTTGTAAAGATGTGATTTGCTTCAATTTTAACCACAGACTGATAACAGTTCGAACCCCGATGGGTGCGTACTGCCAATTAATCCTAAAGTACAACGAGACAACTCTCCAGGACTCCCTAGTTTTCAATGGTTCTCTAACTGTTAACGATCTGTGGGTAAAACTTGGATTAAATTTATGTTTAGAATAGATATCGAATAATAATACTAATCAACAATTCAGTTAACTAGGAATTTTTAATATCAAAAGAAGTAAATCAAACCATGATATCACTTAGATTAATAACTGTATTACATATATGATAAACAGCTTTCAATCAACACTTTGAACTTGATAGCTGCATTAATCAGCATTCAGAGAGACGAGTATGTATTATGTTTAGAAAAAAAATATTAAATAGGTATCTAATCGAATTAGTTGTGTTCTCTGAGCTAGTTGATTTAATTGAGAAGCTTTCGTCATCCCCCTTCTGGACAACATCTTCAGAACAGGTTTCAGTATAAAATCAATTCATTTAAATTCTCCATGAATGATGTAATTGTATCTCCTAGCGACCACTGTCTTGACTGGTTGTTAATTTACATCTCTATTGGTCGTATTTTTATTGACTTGGAATTCGAACTTTCTCGTCATGTGATTTACTTTTTATTAGCTGGTAAATTTGGTCTATAGTAATGTGCTTGTTAATAGCTAATTCCCTTGAGTACCAGGCTTCTAGGAATTCCCTGGCATTTTTTGGTGTTTCCTCTATTTAAAATTTCTACATTATGCCAATCAAACTGGTGTCCATAATTATCTACATGCATTGATATGAAAGAAAAATATATCATGTCTTTCTCAAGCTAATTTGTTTTTGGATTCGAATTCGAAGGGGGCACCTACTTTGATCGATGTATTGTAATATTGCAGTTCATACAATTTACTTTGTAAATGGTATTAATGTTACCTTCTTTTTCTGTTGAATCTTTTGGTTTGCACAATATCAACTGAAGTGATTTTGCTGGCTGGCTTGTGTGCTATATCCATTTCAAACGGTTTCAATACTCTAGCTGTTATTTCGGAGATATTTTTTATACATGGTAGGATGAATTTTCTTGTGGTCTTTGATATTGACTTGTTGTTGGCGCTATGATTCGAGTTTAAACACTTTTTGGTGAAATCGTGGGGATATCCATTCTTTCTGAAGACGGCTAGTAAGTATTTTTCCTCCATTCTCTTTAACACAAGAGTGCAACAGTGTGTTTGAACTCTTTTAAACAATGTCTACACATAGTTTCTTTTGCGGGTAATTCGGTTATTATTACCCTAGTTGAATATTTGGTCTGTGTACATTGACTTTCTTTATACTTGTGTTTATGAATTTCTTGTGTTAGTTCTCTTGATTAAGACATCTCAGAATGGAATTTTGTTTTCTAATTCTTTTGTGAATTTAATGTCAAGAACACAAATCGGCCGTAAAAAGACATGATATATATTCTTTTGTATCAATGCATGTAGATAATTATCGACACCGATTTGATTGGCATAATGTAGAAATTTTAAATACAGGAAACACCGAAAAATTCCAGGGAATTCCTAGAAGCCTGGTACTCAAGTGAATTAGCTTTTAACAAGCACATTACTATAGACCAAATTTAGCAGCTAATAAAAGGTGAATCACATGACGAGAAAGTTTGAATTCCAAGTCAATAAAAATACGACCAATAGAGATGTGTAAATTAACAACCAGTCACGACAGTGGTCGCTAGGAGATGCAATTACATCATTCATGGAGAGTTTAAATAATTCCATTTCATACTGAAACCTGTGTTGAAGCTGTTGTCCAGAAGGGGGACGACGAAAGTTTCTCAATTATTCAACTAGCTCAGAGAACACAACTAATTCAATATCATCCACCTCAGCTACAAATCTCTATTATTTGAAAGTATGAGTTCAATGAACTTAAACCAGGTACACATAGAGCAGAGTTTTGTGGGTTTATCCTGTCTTCTTTAAGCTATAACCTAAAATTATAAAAACTAACTGTAACTAAGAAAAGCTTTGAATGACAATACAAAAAACAAGCAAATAAATACAATGGTTGGATGAGATGAATCATAGATATTCCAAAAATCATCTGCTGGATTTAGCCCTCAGGTGGAGTCCTAATAGGAAACGACGGGTTAGGCATTCAAGCGTGACATGGAAGAGATGAGAGCTTATGGGCGAATGCGGAGCCAACTGAAGAGGACTTCAGAGAACAAGGTGCAATAGAGATATGCTGTTAAAGCCCCATGTTTTACTCGCAAACTGAGGGAATAATAAGTGAATAGAGTAAACGAAGTTTTTCTGGATTTAAAATCTGATAAATATGAGAGATGGGCTGGCTTTCAAATATAATTCAATTTGAAACCGTTAAATAAATTAGCTAATCAGAAGTATAATCTTACAAACCATATATATACTATTAATATTATTTTCACGGTACAAACACAGAATGCATAAAGTACACATTCGTTATCTTTTTCCACACTAAATCAAATTAGATCATTTTTATTTGTATTAGACGCCTGAGTAACCGATATGTTAAAAAAACAAACTAATGCTAATCATGTAAACATACATATAAGACAGAATAAAAATAGTTGCGCTACAAACAAACAATCTGTAAACTGTTGTGACGTATTCACTTCTTAATAAAAAAAAACAGGGAAAGAATTTAATCCTATGACTTCCTAAATTGGGAAGAAGAAGAAGAAGAAAGAGGGAAAAGGTAATTTTCTCCCTACTTTGAAATGTTTGTGTGAATAATGAATTCTAAGGAGAGAATCTGTCATCTTCACCTCTTGGGTATAACTGTCTAAATGAAAATTATTATTATTATTATACTTTTGTAATCCAAGTATATGATTAATAACCTTTGAAAATAAATATTTCTCCCCTGGTGCATTTATTCTAACCCTGGAAATAATAAGAAAACACATCTAAAATATCAGCCAGGATACACAAGTTTAAGTTTAACATCGGTAAATACAGTAAATTTTCAGACTATACATACTGTCTAAAAATAAACCATATTAATCTTCTTTCCTTGTGAGACGAAAATTTTCACCTGCAGGATAATTAAAGAAAGAGGAAGACTGAGAGAGAGACAGAGAGGGTACTGGTGATCCAGCAAGAGGATTATGGTATTATCCCTTTCCCAGATCAGATGACGTAAATCATCAATAAACTTTACCCAGTGCAGAGAAGAAGCAAACATTGCAAAAATGAATAATAAAGCCGGAGTAAAGAAAAAAAGCCTAAAGTCTTTAATCCAACCTTTCCGGTTTTATTTACCATATAATGTGGTAAGTAAACAATGAACAGTAAACTTTTTCCAGAATAGACACGTGGTTAAGAGACACTAAGAACAAGTAATTCATTAGTCATCTATAAATATATATGTGCCGTCTGGCTAATATTATTTGTCTACTCTAAAATAGTTCAAATAATTCGGGTGGTTACCACATTTTTGAAATGCAGAAACCCATTTTAATGTTTACTTTCGATGATATTAGATGGTTGGAGGCAATCGGCAGGAAGCCTTGGACCTAGGTTTCGCGCTAGTTGGCACTCACCAGTCAGCAAGGCGTATCTGCAACCTTGAAGGAACTCACGTCCCTTCTGAGATTCAAACCCGCGTCAACCAGTGCTGCAGTCAGAGACGTTACCACTGAGCTATTCAGGCTCGCGATTGACCTCCTGTAGGACTGTAGTGGATATTTTGACTGGACACTAGTAACTAGTGTGATGCGTCTAGTTCTTTCGTTGGTGTGGACTGAATTCCTTGCACGAAACCTAGGTCCAAGGCTTCCTGCCGATTACCTCCAACTATCTAATATCATCGAATCAATGTGCATCGTGATGGCGAGCTGCCTAGAATGGTGGCCACATTACAAACCTGACTGATAGAATTCAGTCCACACCAAAGAAAGGACTAGACACATCACACTAGTTACTAGTGTCCAGTCAAAAAATGTTTACTTTACTTACTACTTCAATTAAATTAAATAACCTATTAAGCAGCTCAGCTACAGAGGCACAGGATTGGTAATACCTACACCACTGGTTCGACTTCTGACAATTACATCAGCTACATTTTTCTCGTAGTTAAAAAAGAAAACAAACATAGTAATAAAAGAAAATGAGAATGTTTCGATTCTCTTACAGGAAAAAATATTCAGCAAGAGAGTTTCATATTAACGAATTAGATTTTCCAGCAAAAAACCAACATTGAATTTAAAATTTCCCAATTACACATTTAGAAAAACAACAAAATTGAGAGAAGAAATTATGTTCCATTTCAATTGGTTCCTAGTCAACGGCTCCACACACTAATGTAAATTTAGTTTAACAATAAAATTTATCAGTCATTTGGCAGTGTTAGTCAATTTTTTTTCCTTCACGTTCCCAGTGGAACATAGGGCTTCAAGCTAGTGGCTTGAAGTTTCTGTAGCAACGTTTAATTTTTACAGGATGGGGTTGCTAGCCTCATGCCCAACCTTTCCTCTTCACCAGCATTATTTCTGGCTTAGCGAGATAAACGAGCGCGTCGGCCGGGGATCGAACCCCGGACCATGTGCATGGTCGGCGAGCGTCCTAACCGCTATACCAACGACGCATTATAAATTGTTGACGGGTAGTAAGGATGAAAATAACTGATTTCAGAAGTCAAGACAGTTAATTAACAGAAGTTACCAGCAGACTGCTATTCAGCAACAATTATAAGTTGTTCAGGTAGAGTAGGGGTGAAAACGACTACGGAATTCAAGATCAGCTAATTTGTAGAGGTTAGCAATAAGTTACTGAGCAATCAATAATTTTTGTAAAATAATGATGACCGCGAAGAAGCTTTCACATGCTCTACGAGTACGATATTTACATTTAATAGGCGTAATAGGAATTCATTTGAAAAAAAACCCAATCAAATCTGTGCGTTCAAAAGCGATTCGTGCAGGCCTTTTCTTAGCCATAGCCGTCCACATAATACACATAGAATTTTGGAGATGATTTTCCTCTATCCTCCTATTTATGCTTTGATACAGTTATTTTATTTTATTATGATTGCTATTCTAATAAAAATTCGACTGACTTATTTGTAACTTAATATTTTTGAGCAACTCGCCTATTCACCTATTTCTTTATCACGTTACTTTACAAATTATCAGTTGTGTGTAATGACTTGTTGTTGACTACTCCTAAAAAAATTGATTGGCCTTCGATTCCAGGACCGTTTTCACTCCTCCTCTTCCTACATCTTAAAGTTGATAATTCTCATTGTGACTTACATCATCACATGACTGATAAAGATTTAATGAAAAACATCATATCCATATCAATGTAGAGGAGTTGATGAGAAAATTAACTGAAAAGGAATATATTTACTCGCTCAATTTGTTGTTTTTCTACAAAAAACAGCATTTAAAATTATGAATTGATTTCTTATCATCATTTTAAATAATCAATTGGAAAAGATAAAAATTATGAGCTAAGTAGTTTAATTTTAAGTAGTTTATATATAGACCAATTTATAAACCTGAGTTAACAAAATTAAAGTTTGATTGGTTGGAGGATTTCATCATGAGCTGACATCATTTAGAGAACCATTGGAAAACCTCGGAGTACTGGACAGCTGTTTCGTCCACCTAGTTTGTGACTCTTCAACGACAAGCACCCACCAACGGGGTTCGAACCCAGGAACCTTCTGGTTACAAGGCTAGCAAGCTCGTAGACCATTAAGCCACTGAGACCCATCCAATGGCCGGCCCATGAATTCTAACTTCTGCTAATTCATGACATAGTGTGACTACTTTGCAATGCCTTCTTCGATGAGTTACTGTCTCGCCTTCAACCTGCTGTACCCTACTGGTCACTGCTGAAGAGTCCCAAACTAGGATGAAATAGCTGCCCGGTACTCCCAGGTTTTCTAATGGTTCTCTAACTGATGTCACCTTATGATGAAATCCTCCAACCAATCAAACAAAATTCCCTACAAAACCAATACTTGAAAATTAAAGTTCATTATTGGTTTAAAATAAAGATAGTTGGGTATCACAAAAGCAGCAAAATTGAAGGAAGAACTATGACAATTTTTAGTTTTAGAAAACAGCATATCTAAGAGACACTCAGTACAGGTTTATTACAGTGAAATAAACAAAAAGAAACTGTTCCAAATTTGCCCATAGATTGATATGAGTTAGAGAACCATTGGAAACTAGGGAGGACTGGAAAGCTATTCCTCTCTGGTTTGAGAATTTAGAACTTATTGGCCATTGGATCGGGTCTCAGTAGTTGATGAATGGTCTACGAGTTGGCCTTGCAACTAGCAGGTCTTGGGTTCAAAAACCCAGTGGGTGGGTACCGTCAATGAGCCCAAAACTACGACGAAATAGCTGTCCAGTACTCCATGATTTTCAATGGTTCTCTCTAACTGACATCAATCCGTGGTCAAATCAAATTCCTACACACTAACTATTGAAAATAAAAAGAAATTAACAATTTTTTTTATCAGGTAAACAGGATGAAAATCGTAAAATTCAAGGTGTTTCAGAAAAGCGTTCGATGAAGGAAGATATTTTTCTTTACCTTTAACACCACTATTCGCGCTAACGTGTGACTAGTGCACTTTGTAGAAGAAATATCATTTTTAGTTTTCTAGTTGCAAGTATAAAATAACTGATACTATATGATACATATCACAAACTGGTATGAGTAATTAATCTCTAATCACACTGATGAATACTTCTTCTCACTAACCAGTTTTGTGCCAGCTAACAGCCACATATACTCACAATCTCATGTTAGGGTTAATATACTGTGATATGAGAAAAAGCACAGTGAAATTTCCCCTGAGGTTATAGACTAGATTTCTGTATGCATCACTTCTTCATTCAGGTAGTTAAGTAAAATTTGAGCGACTTTCAAGATTTGGCTCCTTCAACTGAATCAGTCGAGCAGACCTCTGAGGAACTCAACCAACCAACAGTTTCAACGATCAACCAACGTTTAGATTACGTATGACTAGCAGGTGGGGACTATTCATTTACCATTATGATTTCCCATATACTGATATAAATCAGCATAATATGTATATATATAAAATTCATGCTTTCAGTCTTACAGCTGTCCATGGAATGAGTCAGACAACATACTCTGATTTAAATGTCAATGAGTTTCCGAAGTAGACCTCAATAAAATTCTACTTTTCAGACTTCATTCAACTCTAGAAAGTAGCATATTCATGTGAGTTTCAAGTAAATGAGACTTATTTTCTTGTAATGACATCCTAGACAAAATCTTTAGTGATATCTTCAATATGTAGTAACCTTTCAGAGTTCGAAATGGATGAAATATCCATCCAGATAGTGACTGACTACGATCAGTAGTAAGAAGACGTTCATTAATATATTCAACTGTCAAGTATTGGTTTTGTAGGGATTTTGTTTAATTGCATGGAGGATTTCATCATGAGCTGACATCAGTCGGAGAACCGCTGAAAACCCTGGAAGTACCGGACAGCTGCTTCGTCCTAGTTTGGAACTCTTCATCAGTACGCACCCATGGGGGTTTGAACCCAGGACCTTCGAAGAAGACATTGTGAAAAGGTCCCCGTTTGCCGTGAATCGGCAGAAGTTATAATTCATTGGCCATTGGATCGGGACCCAGTGGCCCAATGGTCTACGAGCTCACCTTGCAAGCAGTAGGTCCTAGGTTCAAATCCCGATGGGTGCGTACTGATGAAGAGTTCGAAACTAGGACAAAACAGCTGTCCAGCGCTCCAAGCTTTCCCAGTGGTTCTCCAACTGATGTCAGCTCATGATGAAATCCTCCATGCAATATTCAACTGTATTAATAGTCTCGTGAAGCTGATATTTGACCTCTCTATCGTGTGACTTATTCTTTATTGATCCATTTAAGAAGCTCACTTCATAGTGAAATCAAAGCTGAAGGTATTATCTAGATAAGAAGTGAAAGCTTCGTAATCAAATCATCCACCTCAGAGAACACTAGAACATCGTATATATATATTCATAACCATTTATCAAGTTAAGCATAAAACTTGGCCACTGTGGTAGGATGTAATTCCATATTAGATAAGTTAATTTGAAATAACGCACATTAATGCACTATTGATAATTGGATGACATTTCGAGCTCATAATCATATCAATGTATTCTCACAGCTTCATTTCGATTGCACATGTTTGGTGTTGATCAATCCTTCTAGCTGTAGATACATTTCTATGTTTTAATAATCTAACTGACTGTGATCTACTAGTTTGATCTATGTAATTGAGATTACACTCATTGCATGATATTTAGTAAATTATATTATTTTTCTTAATTGGATCTATCGGGATCTTAAACCGTCAGAGTTTATTGTCACTGAGCGAGTTGATTGATTTGAATGCCACCCTAATTCCAACCTCATTAAGAATCTTATGTAAGGCTTATGATGTTCCTTCTTTACATGGCAGTACTATCAAGGCTTTAAATTCCATATCATTTATATTATCCTCATTATTTACATCACCACTCTTAATTTCTTTATGGGTTTGCATAACTTTTTGAATAAATTCTCGTGGATAGTTATTCCCTATTTTAATGTTTTTGTTTATTTGCTTGATTTCATTATTTTAATCTTCTGACTTACGAGTTAGGCTCCTGACTCGATTATAAAATAAACACTTAACTAAACCTATACTTCTACCGATTTCAGTTGGGATGAATCAAAGTTTAAGTGTTTATCAGGATGTGTCTATCTTCTACTATTACGAGTATCCTGTTTTCGTTTGAATTTACAGTCTATGCCTTCTATTTTCATAATGATAATAATAATAATAATAGAAGTTAAATTCAAATGAGGTTCGTAAACAAACATAAGTTCGAAATATTTGTTGATTAAAAATGTTCATCCATATATATATACACATAAAGGTGCGTGTGTGTGAGGAATAATATTCATATGAACCTTATGTTAGTTACATACATTGACCATTGACTGCTTCTTCCATATCTCATAACTAAACAAAGAATATACACATATATATGTATAATTTTAATCAGGTGAAGTTTTCAAAAGCCTACACAGGATGAAAGATACTGATATACAACAACAAAGTTAATTGTTTACAAATTTCAATTCAGGCAGTCAACAACAACAAAAAAAGCGGAACTATATGGGTGTGTTATGCGCGCACATACACAAGCAACACTTGTCTACTTTAATGTTGACATTAAGCCCAACAGAAAACAAAACAAGCGATGTGGAAAGCACAAAAAAAAACAATAATTCAGGATGAGATTGTATGCAGCGACAGGTACTACTCTGACTACTTACTGATTTTATAAAAAAAGCTTCTAGATAATGTAATGCTTACTGATTTGTGTAGATTGTTAAGGGAGAGAAAAAATTCCTATGTGTGACAATTTCATTTCAAATGTTCTGCAATAAGAAAAAACAACAAGTCTACTTTTCACTTGACGCCCAATGTTTATGGAGATATATTACGTCAAAACTTTGATTAAAGTTCATGTAAACAAGTACGTTTATTATTACGTAGATATATTAAAAATTTAATAGTGACAAGGAAATTATTAGTTGACATGATTATTAATCACAAATTCATTGAAATTTTGATAAGTTAACACGATGTTCAGTAGACAGAAATAACTAGTTGATAGGGCTTGTTTTATAAAAAGATTAAATATACTCAAGTTGTTCACTGATGCTAAGGCAATTTTACCTCACTTGTCTGATTCCACCTGCTCTTGTGCAACTAGGTACACAGAATGTTCATTAAGAAAGATATCCTACTGTATTCGAGATTATCTACTTGGCTAAATAAAGGAGAATGTGGAGTTATTGGTCCGGACAGACAATTACCCCACAAACTATGATAAATCCTTCAAAGTCTTCAACAAGATCCAATAAAATTCGCGAAAAGGTGTGTGAGTGCACTCGCTTTCTGTGTGTGTGTGCTTGTGTGTAGCAGAAGCTTTGGCGTTAAATAACATAATGTCAGCATTTGGTTTATATAAAAGATTAAAACAATTAGTCCGTTTGATAAATTTGAATAAGGCATTTAGAAGACAAATTTCGCGAGATGATATCATTTCGTAGTTTCTTCCGAAGATCCACAAAACTGGGAACCCACTGAGACCCATCTTAGACATGTCGAGTTCTCCATACCATAAAATCGCAAAATGGATTACAGAGGTCCTTATGCCTGTAAAAGACTCATTATCAAATCATTCTGTAAAAATTTCATTTGAGCTGACAGATATGCTAGACCTTGAACATTGAGGAAAAGGTTATGTGTTCAATTGTCATAGAATCTTTATTCACCAATGTTCCCCTCAATGAAACTGTTGATTTCATTTGAGATTACATCACAAACAATGAAATAAACTTGCCTATTCCTGTAACTTACATCAGAGACATCATCTTAATGTGTACACAAAATATTAGATTCACCTTCTAAGAAAAGGCATACAAACAAATCGATGGTGTTGCGATGGGGAGCCCTCTTGGGCCCCTGTTAGCAGATATTTTCATGTCGAAATTCGAGAGACAAATGCAAGGTATGCTTGGAGAATTTATGCTGTATAAACGTTATGTAGATGACACTCTCATTATTGGTAATAACAGTAAATCTATTGAAAACTGTATTACCCTATTTAATCATATTCATCCAAATATCTGAGTGACTTCCGAACTAGAATCGAATAACAAACTCGGTTTCCTGGATATTACTATGACTAGGAGAGATGATGGTACGATTCAGCGATCTATTTTTCGTAAACAGACATGCAGTGGACAATATCTTCATTTTACCAGTTTTGTTCCTATCCAGTATAAACGTTCCCTAGTGAAATGTTTGTTCTCAAGGACCCGACAAATATGCACGAGTGACACAGTGATGGATGAGTTTCGACATATATAGTCAGTTTTGTTAGCTAATGGTTATCCGGAAAACTTTATCACTTGTCACAGTAAGGAAAGACAGCTTCGGTACCAAAGAAAGCTACCATTCAAGGGTGACCAGATTATGCAGTTGACAGCTCAAAGACTTCGGTCAGCCATCAAACGCACATTCTACGCCACCACATCTCTTTTCTCACTTCCCGAACATTTTCGATCCCTGTACCTACGATTAAAGGACGAAATTCTGTGGACTCTACTTCAAACTGTATCTACAAGTCCATCTGCAGCTGCGGTGACACCTATATAGGTAGAACCAATAGAATGTTCCAACGTCGCCGAAAAGAACATGTTCCAAAATAGCTAATAAATCATATAGAAAATCTCAATGCGAGTAATCTGAATAGAAATCCAGCATCATCCATTGCAAAACACTCATTAGTGTCAGGTCACAAAATCAATATTAATGACTGTTTTACAATTATTTCACATAACTCTAATTCAAGGTTATTGAAGGTGATGGAAGCACTTTGAATTAATCGCATACAGCCTAAACTGTGTGCACAAAAAACAATAGACTTCAATCTTCGCCTACCCTAGACTACTTGACCTATCTAAATATGATTGGTCATTAGTATGTACTTTTGTTTTTTATTTAACTGAGTAATTATCATGAACTTTATTTTATTGTTGTTAACCATGATAGTTGTAAAGCGGTTGTAAAGAAACTACGAAATGATATCATCTTGTGAAATTTGTCTTCTAAATGCCTTATTCAAAATTATATAAAAGAGTTTATACAATCTCTTTAGTTATTTTCATCTTAATTTCACCAAGTGATTTCAAAAAAGTCATATCGCCTCTATTCTATGTTGTTTAACTTAAGGTGAGCACATTAATCTTTTTCAACCCAAATATATATATATATATATATATGTATATTCAACCTGACAAATTCAGATATTCGCATTTCTCAGTTTGTGAATGTACTTAATCTTCCGAAAACAAAAAAAAAATAATAATAATCTCTATAATCTATTTACGCATGTCTGCGGTAATTTGTCCTGACATACACAACGAATTAACATACCTGTTATTACCTAGTCTAAGCCATAAATAAATATGTAATGGTACAGCTATGAAAAATGAAATATAGTCGGAAAAAGAGAATTCTTGTCGAGGGAATTTTTGTTTTATATCTCCGTGGGGAGTATTCTCATTTAATGTGAAACAGAAGTAAAGAATTAATATATATAATACTGGAAATATTATCTAATATGACTGATACTGTCTCTGTTGATTTCATTATTTCCCCTTTTCCTTTCGTTAATGATTCAATTTTATTCGTATAAAGACTTAAGTATTCATTTAAATATGTACCAAAATGATTACAACTCGGTTTGAAATTACTTTATGGTTATCTTTGTCATAGAGTGTATTCAACTATAATTGATGACTACAGCACTTGCTTCAGATGAACAAGGATTATCACCTTAGTGGATATCACTTACAAAAATTGCCGAAAGAATGCTTAAACATCCACATTTGTACTCTCAAAACACTGTAGAAGTTGTGTGAGTACATGATTTGAAGTCATAAATCGTTTGTCACTACTTGGCTAAGGTCCAAGAAATGCTAAGAAAAACAAAACAATAGTGAGTCATTTATTGTTTGTATGTTGTTGCAAAGTGTACCAAATCGAAAATATACAAATTCATAATATTCTCTCTGTATTATTGAGCCAATCGCTATTAATCATGCTTTGAGTTCGCTTATCTTCCATCTTCGAAATAACTTACAGGGTAGATAGATAATAATTAAATAAAAAATGGTGATCACTGACAGAATCAATGTCAACCTAAAACTGTAATTTACGTGTTTAAACCGTATCCTACCTAGATAAAAAAATCTTGGCTTCAGGGCTCACATTAAGTGACTTCTCGTAAACACGGATATTGATAAGCGAGAGATTATAAAACTCCTCTGAGTCTGATATGAATGGACACTTAAATTAACCGCTTTTGCGTCTTTACAGCTTCTCAAAGAAATTTAAATCAGCTGCCACATATAGCTTCAAGCACTACCACTTTGATACTGACTCACTATTTAGGGGAATTTTAATTTCTTGGCAATTTAGTACCTTATTTCTTTCGATCACCCATTTGATACCACGTACACTTATCTTTATTGATTCTAAAAGGCTGGAGATATCAGAAACAAAAGCTTCAGTGGAATAGTGGTGATTATCTTCCTTCAACCCTTTTTTATAAAATATTTACACAAAACCACGAGTTTATAGCTGTTGCTAAGCAAATTGTTTATCTTTATTATCTTCAAATGACTAGCAACGTATAAAGTGAAGTGTAAAAATCGAATGTTCAGTGTTCTGTCTTACCAGATAGCAAGATATTAATGATACAGTTCAGGCAAATAAATTTCAACCTGCAGTACAAACAAATTTATGAATCAAGAAGGAAAATAAGCGGAAGTACAAATCAAATCAAATCACTATTGATCATCTTTATACAGCTTCTGTTGTGCAGATTAAATGGTATTTCATGAAACAGCCATTTGCTGTTTCATTTTACACTCTCGAACACTTACACTAAGCTTTTATACCACTATACTCTATCTAAGCACGCAAGTTCCCCAAAGGATAGAAACTATTTATATGACTAAAAGAAAGAAAGAAAGGTGAATCAGTGGTAGAATGCCCACCAACCAGGCATGTGGTCAGGGGTTCGATTCCCGGTCGGCGCATATCTTTCTACCTACCTTAGCCGGTTGTAACACCGACAAAGAGGGAAGGTGGGGCGTGAGGCTAACAACTCCATCCCGTGAAAAAAATCCCTGCTACTGAAACTTCAAAGCCAAAGCCTGGAGACCTATGTTCCACTCGGAACGCAAAAGGAATTAAATAATAAAATAATAATAGTAAATAAATAAATCAAAGAAAGAAAGAAATTAATAAGCAGAAGGATACAATGAATAAATCCAATAGAAATACAACGAATTCCTTGTATTAAAATAATATTAAACCGTAAAAGATCACTACCATCAGATGTAGAATCACTATGTTTTTCTTTTCACAGAACAAATAAAAAAAGAAGAAATACTTGAAATAAGTAGAAAAGGACACATGTTTATGACATATTCATAGATAAGTACTACAACAACAACAGCAGCAGCGGCAATAACAAGAGAGTATAGTGAGAGACTGACAGTAACTGGAAGCAGGTAAATGTGAAAACGAATTCATCGGCTATAACACACACTCACACACACGTTCATACACATCGTGTGTCATACAGAAAAACAATCCAGCAACTTGAGAAAAAAACAAGTGCATATCAAATATTTTTTTTAAATATCTTATTATTATAGATGTCCAAACCAAGTTCACATTCACTGGTTTGGCATATTCTGATCATTGGGTATATGATGTTGGAATGTACAAATTCCATCTAATTAAAATCATGATTGGCGCTTAACTGTGATAGGAAATACAACACATGCACACATACACACACGCACAGATACACACTAATAAAAGTTCACTTTTCACATGGAAAAACAATTTAATAATTTCATAGATTTATTCCCCTTAATGAAATTGAACAAAGCAAGAACTACAGTTTTAGCAGAATAAAATGGTACCATCTTTAATTTCGTTGTCTTCTCGTCAGTTGCTTACAGGGCAAAGACATTATGAAATGTATCTACAAAAACTATTTTAACATACTTGCACAGAGTTCATTTTAAACAAAAATCAATCGATCAATATACACATACACTAATAATATATATATATATGCAATATTGAACACAATTCCGAGCAATAATAATCATACACAATGAAAACTTTTCAGCATCTCGCATTCGGATGTTAACTCCAACTGTATATACAAATTTACATGCATCTGCGGGAGCAGTTACATTGGAAGAACAGAAAGAAGGGCATATCTACGATTTTCTGAACACGTACCAAAAAGCTTATGTCTAAAGGGGACAAATGCTTTAAACAGTGCCATCGCCAGGCATCTCCTCAACACGGGTCAAGAGGTGGACGTCGAAAAGTCGTTCAAAATTATCAATAAGCAAGAGTTCAATTCTCCTTCAGTTTGCTGAAGCCATTTCCATGAAGCGCTTGAAACCTGACTTATGCGTTCTGAAAGAAGCGGTTATCAGTCTTTCTTTGCCCTGGTAACTGGATATTTTTCATCCGAATGCGAGATGCTGAAAAGTTTTCATTGTGTATGATTATTATTGCTCGGAATTGTGTTCAATATTGCATATATATATATATATTATTAGTGTATGCGTATATTGATCGATTGATTTCTGTTTAAAATGAACTCTGTGCAAGTATGTTAAAATAGTTTTTGTAGATACATTTCATAATGTCTTTGCCCTGTAAGCAGCTGACGAGAAGGTAACGAAATTAAAGATGGTACCATTTTATTCTGCTAAAACTGTAGTTCTTGCTTTGTTCAATTTCATAATTTCTGCTGATTTATTGATTCTTGAGCAGAAGCATAGTACGAAAAAAGTTTTGACAATTCATACAAAGGTGACATAAAATGGTGCTTTCGGAGAAAGGATGAGAATATG
This sequence comes from Trichobilharzia szidati, assembly GCA_944472155.2. NCBI lineage: Eukaryota > Metazoa > Platyhelminthes > Trematoda > Strigeidida > Schistosomatidae > Trichobilharzia > Trichobilharzia szidati. Next base: position 86,578,873 of record OX235273.1, on the reverse strand, counting down.
ATTACTATCAAATAAAACAAGTAAGTATATACTTGCTATGTTATTATCTATCCACTGGTTGGTGTGATAGGCGGGTAACAATAAAAGTTGTTAAGTAAGTGTCCAGTTGCGCATCCGTCGTTCACTGGTAGCATGCGCGACAACCACGCACCGACCGACGCACACTTAAACCTCATAAGTTTACTAGCCAACAAACGGAAGGCTTGGGCGTGAGGCTAGCAACTTCATCCAGTAAAAACAAAGCACCAATGCCATGAAAACTTACACTCGGAACGCAAAGGGATGGAAAACAGGATTGTTCAGTAGGATTAAAGAAATCTCAATTCTACTTATTACTTGATCAGTTTGTTTACAGTTATGATTTTCAATCTCTATCTTCAAAAATTTCTCTGTTGATATAAATACTTAAAAGGAAAACACTCATGAAGATCTAATGTTTATATTATTGTAAGTGTAAGAGTTGAATACTTATTTATGTTATGAAGAAACAGAGAATTTAAGTGTAAGATAATAATCACATAACCGGTTTCGGTTCAATGTCCCTTATCCAGAGCACGAAAACATCATATATATACAAGTGAATGTATCAGAGGATAGCTACTAAACACTGCCTTTTAGTGCATAGTGCAAGCCACTGTCAATCCATCAAGTTATACATTATAAACAATAATAAAGGTAAGTAGTTGACATAGTAAACTACAATAAATAATATCCCACTGAGGAGAAGAGTGTGACTATATACATTACGAATCTAGAGATTCAATTTGTACACATTCAAAACATACACATCTGGAAGAAGTGTACAATATTCAATGACAAAACCGGGGTTCGAACCCCAGTGGGTGCATACTGCTGAAGAGTCCCAAACTAGGCTGACGAAGCAGCTGTCCAGTACTCCCTGAAGGTTTTCCAATGGTTCTCTAACCAATGTCAGCTAATAATGAAATCCTGTAACCAATCAATCAAGTCCCTACAAACCAATACTGGAATAGACTCTTTCAGTTTGTAAAGATATCAAGCTCGAATTTGAATGGATCCTTACAAAATTCAAGAAGCTATATATCTACTCTTACATTAATGAACGGCTGTACATACATACTACATATTTTCATCAACATCTGCCTACGTTCCATACTGAAGATTGGATGGGTGGGGTCGGAAAGGATAAGCACCAAGAAACCGTAAGAACAAAGGACTCAAGAACCTATCACTGGACAAATATGCAGAAGGAAATGTAGATTGAGTGGACGTACACTGAGGGAGCAGTTGTAGTGACGACCATGGGTGGAGCCAGCTAAAAAAAAGCTACAGAAAACAGGATGAAAATGGAGATGTGCTGCTACTCAGAATCCAAGGGAATAGGAATAACAATAATCTGAACTGGGACTAACCTAGTGCCAATGCAGGTAAATAAGGTATGAAAAAAAAGTGAACAGGGTAAAATCCTTACTTTTGCTCAAAAGCATAAGAGAAAGAAACTAAAATAACTGCTAATCTACTTTCATTTAAAGATTCTACGAAGATTTAGTAAATAAATTAAGCTGATAGTTATCTCCAGAACCCCCTCCACTAACAAGTTATTGAGATGCTTAACAGCATTATTGGAATTCACTAAAAATATTTTGATATGCCTTTAAATGCTCTGGATAAAGGATAACAGTTTTTATCCTTAGAACTAGGTTACGACCAAATGATATAATACCTAGCTTAGAAAGCTTTTATAATTTAAAATGGAATATATGAACAAACAAGAGAATTAGGCATCGGGTCACTGAAATCTCTATTCCCAAAGCCTGGTATTAAAATCACATCATATAGATAGATAGGTTACTATCACACATAAACTAACTGCTAGGCAGAAACTAATTTACTGTTTAACTGAAAAGTGATGTTAAACTACTACCATGGAGGGAAAACATGGTGGGAGGTCAAAACAAGTGAGTTCAGTGAAGCTGAGTGATATTATCATTTGTAATAAAACCGGATAACTATGTATGATAGTAATTTAAACAAAATTAGATAAGAAATTGCGTCGGTGGTATAGCGGTTAGGACGCTCGCCGACCATGCACATGGTCCGGGGTTCGATTCCCGACCGACGAACTCCTTTACCTCGCTAAGCCAGAAATAATGCTGGTAAAGAGGAAAGGTTGGGAATGAGGCTAGCAACCCCATCCTGTAAAATAAACACTGCTACAGAGACTTCAAGCCTCTAGCTTGAAGCCCCATGTTCCACTGGGGAACGTGAAGGAAAAAAAAGATACGAAATGCCAATATTAACAAATAGAGGATAAGAAAGGCACGGGAAAAAATAATGGTCTAGGTGAATCAAAAGCATAAGTAACCATATGCGAAATGCATTACTGATCATTGCACCTTTCTCAGCATATGATTACACTTAAAACACTTAATAGCTAGTGAAATAACACTACCATTATCGATTGATGCCTTTAAAGACAGTTTCACTATTTTCATTTGAATCATTTGATCATAGGGAAAAATAAAAAGACAGTTGCAGCGAAAGAAATTTTCTTTTCGACGATGTCATCAACTAGGCTGCACCTTCTTGTGTTTATAATAAATGAGTGGAAAAGTTCCACAATAATTTCCGGCATTTTAATTACTAATTGTGATTCTATTAATTTGACCCTTGACCGGAAATGAATCATTTTGAATAGAGAGTAGTAAAACTTCTAATTGACTAAGAACGATTAAAATTCAAAAACGAACTGAGATGCATTATTCCATCCTTCTGATTTAATCGCTTAACTGCATACATATGAAGTCAGAAAAATACAGTTCTAGGAAATGTTGAGTGGTATATTCGATTTCTAGAGAACATAATTATTCCGTATGGTAAATATCTAGAATGAATCTACCATCAACAGCAACAACAACAACAGACAACAATCAGCATATATGGGAGGAACCTGAAAGAAACTACCTCCTTCACCTACTGACCTACCTGGGAAGCATCGTTTCAACTACAGGCGGACATAACTGATGAGGACATCAAAGCAAGAATAGGAAAAGCAAGACAAGCTTTCATTACTCTCAGCATCAAAAATAAGATCCGGATTTTCAACTCCAATGTGAAGTCAGTCAGTGCTACTCACTATACGGATCAGAGACTTGCACTGCGCGTCATAAAAAGCATCTCAAACAAACTACAGACCTTCATTAACAGTTGTCTTCGCTCAATACAACTCAAGATCAGATGGCCAGAAAAGATCAACAACAGGGATGTCTGGGAGCGAACCAACCAGGAACCGATTGTCCTACAAATAGGCAGGAAGAAATGGAGATGGATTGGCTAGTCATACTCTGAGGAAACCATGAAGTGACATCACTAGACAAGCCATTGGTCGAGTGGAACCCAAAAGGGAAGCGGCGGGTTGGCCGTCAGTGCAAGAGTGACTTGAAGGAGGTCATGTGAAGAGGAAATGAAAGCATGTGGGCAGACCTGGAGCCAGGTGAAAACTCTAGCAGAGAACCAAACGCAATGGAGACGCACGACTGGAGCCCTATGTTCCTCTAGGAATTAAAGGAAACAATAATAATAATACTGAAAGCATATTCCATTGATAAATAAGTGAATATAGATGAACGCACGTACACATCATTCAACTAAGATGTCCTCTTTGTCAGTAGTATAAAACTCTATTCATGCATTATGTCATTTCGACTAAACAAAAAAATAAATCAATAAAAAGATACAATTTTTTTAATAACTAAGTCGATTAATTAAATTTATCAGATAATGTGTAAATAAGGCACATACAAAAAAATTTTGAAAAAAATAATTGTACATAGTGTTTCTCATCAAAGAAAAAATAATATAGAAACTTCTGTCTCACGTCTACCTGCCATCTCTTCACACACACACGCATACATGCACACAGCTGGGTGATTTTCACTTTCCATTCACTTATCATATCAATAGAATTTTCATTTTAGAAATTACAGAAATAATATATTCATTCCATAATGAATAGTTGTCTACCTGACATAAAACTTGTAGAGTGAACACTCATGTGATTATTCACAGTGTTGCTAGTGTTTTAGAAAACTACTTTTATTGTTAACAGGATAAGCAAATGCAGTAGCCAGTAACGGTTGTTATCAGCTAGGCATATCTTGTAGTAGTAATAGTAGTAGTAGTAGTAGGTAGTAGTATATTTTTACCTAAAGTAAAATTTTGTTTGATTGACAATTTTGGTAGTACTGGTTTTTTCCATTATTAAAAAAATTGATGAATTACCTTCTGTGAATAGTTTCTACAATTCACCACCTATAATGGTGACTACTTCTATTGTGAATCTAAATAATCTATACTAATTAATAGATAGATAGATAGAAAAAAGGTTACTCAGAAGTACATTTTAAACAAGGAGTATTAACACACATTAGAATATCCATTAGTATGGTATTAGGAATATTTCTATGTTATGATATCAAAATAACTAATAAATTGAGGAGTTTCTCTAGAGTATAACAAAAGGCGTAGTTCTAAATAGGTAGTAATATTGTGTGCATCTGTCACAGTTACATTGCATAAAATTAGTTGATCAGGTGTGACTTCTTACACTGGATCACTGATACTTTGTATATGTATATATGCTCAAACAGTACCCATTAGGACTCTGAATGTCTCTCACAGTGATAAAAAATAATATCAAACTCATCGGTTGTTCGGAAAAGGCCACAAAGGATATATATACATATATATAAATTAAGATTATGGGATTTCTGTCAAGTCAGTTCTTCTATATGGATCAGAAACTTGGCGGGTCACAAAGAATATTTCCAACAGGTTGCAGACCTTTATCAACAACTGTCTTCGCTCTATACTCAAGATCAGATGGCCGCCGGAAAGAATCACTAACAAGAAACTATGGGAACAAACAAAACAAGAACCAATCGCTCAACAAATATGCAGGAGAAAATGGAGATGGATTGGAAACTCGCTGAGGAGGCCACTGGGTGACATCGCGCGTCAGGCCAGTGCTCGAGTGGAACCCGAAAGGGAAGCGGCGAGTGGGACGTCCAAGGGTGTCATGGAGGAGATCATGTGAAGAGGAGCTGAAACAGTATGGACTAACATGGATGCAGGTGAAAAGTACAGCAGAAGACAGAAGCAAGTGGAGGCGTGCAGTTGAAGCCCTATGTTCCACTAGGAACTCAAGGGAACAATAATAATAATGGGGTTTCTGAGGATTTGGATTCTGTGTTACTTCCCTTAATTTATCTGATGTTCAGTTTAACCCCATATTAATGCAGAATATCTCTTACTGATGCTTTTCAAATATAATCTGTCGACACTGCTGCATCAAATGTAATTTAAAGCACTATTGTTGTTAATAACAATATTTATTTATTTATTATGATTATATAAATCTTTAGAACCTAATTGACAAATTTTTCGAAAAGAATCTACTTTGTTCATTAATAAGTCTTTTAAATTAATTTCAATTGTTAGATTTCGTCACGAACCAACATCATTTAAAGAGGATAATTGATTGGGTTATGGGTGCGCACTGACGAAGAGTCCAAAAACGGGACGAAACAGCTGTCAAGTTCTCCCTGGTTTGTGACGAAATCTCACAAGTGAAATTATATATATATATATATATATAAATGAAAGCATGCGGGCAGACGTGTTGCTAGGTGAAAACGTTGGCGGAGAACCGAACACAATGGAGACTTGCGGATGAAGCCCTATGTTCCACTAGGAACTATGTTTCGGAAAAAAAACTACGATAATTTCACATAGCACGGTAAACCTTACAAATGATCTGATTCACTGTTATTCACTGGATTTCATTTTCATAAGACTGATTCAAAAAATACGTCATTAGTTATATCATCCTTGTAGGGATGGATATTGACGCAATGTATCTTCCCCACAAGATTGGCTTATACGTACGTAGATACCAAGTATCCATTTTGTTACCAATTTATTTATAGCACAAATATGACGGAGAAAAAAATTTTTAAATTAACTAGACAATTTCAACTAATAACGATAACTAATATCTACCAGTTATCATTCACTCAACTAAACGAAATTCTAGACAGAAATTTGTGTTTTTTAAAAGATTATTAATAAATAGAAACGTGACTTATAACAACTTGTAATCATATCATATAAACACGTTATGACAATCAAAGAATAAATTCCTACCCTAGAATTTATCTTTCAGTTTCATGCTTAAACGGTTAAATTCAAATAATACCTTTTTCCCTCCCCTGCTTATCATTAACTTGTCTGATATAGTCTTGATCAATAAACATTTTTTGTTGATATATTAAATGGTTGGAGGTAGTCGGCAGAAAACCTTGGACCTAGTTGGCACTCACCAATCAGCAAGGCGTATCTGCAACTCTGAAGGGACTCATGTCCCTTCTGAGATTCGAACCCGTGGCCGACTGCCTCCAACTATCTAATATCATCAAATTAATGTGCACCGTGATGGCTGAGCTACCTAGAATGGTGGCCACATTGCAAATATCCGACTGATAGAATTCAGTCTGCACCAAAGAAAGGACTAGACACGTCACACTAGTTACTACTGTCCAATCAAAACACTTTTTGTTGTTGTACAGATGAATAATGAGTAAAGGTAACTTTCAAAAAGAAAGGTTTGAACCAGTACATACTAATGCGTTAGGAAATAACTCATGTAACGTAAAAGATGAGAACCACTTTGAACTTGTAATTGAAGTTTCGAGCAGTTAAAAGTAGTGGGAGTTAAATACGTTGCACGCACCATTGTTCATCAGATTCATAGAAAGTCTATGTAAATTGGCTTTAAAATAGAGACGAGGAGACCAACACCACTAGAACCAATACATAGCAGTAATTCTGTATGGCTTTTCTTGCATCTGTTGTACAAAGTAACATGTGAACAAGTACTATGTACAGAAGGTTACCAACACCAAATACATTTCGAACAACTTTTATACATCTAAGATTTCATTAAAAACTGACATCCGTTAGAGAACCATTAATACAAACCAGGGTGTATTGTTGTAGCCTGTCACTTTTCAGCATAGAAAACCCATAACCCACAACTTTCACATTACAAGGGAAGTACACTAAGATTCAGTCTCTGAGTGAACAGTCAATATAACTCGCTCCACAAGCACCTTTGCTCTGGGAACTCGATTTTTCATGCTTGGGAACATCTACCAGTGTGGCTAATTAAAGGTGTAGTAAAAACCACCAACAGTTCCATATTAGACAAACTGGTCCAAACCGGCAACAAAGCCAACATTGAAGAATCCTTCTCTATCATCTATCGGGTACTAAATAATTTGCCGAAAACATCCAGGTACCGCATACTCCAAACAGCTGAGGCTATCGCGATTCTTGTGAAACAACCAGTGCTTTATGTGCAGAAGAAGCAAGTCCAGCCACTACTAGTGCCCTGGCCGGTCTTCTGTGGAGACTATAAATTCATCAGTTTGTATTATTATTATCCTTCCTAATTTTTTTCTGATATTCAGTGTATTGTTATGCTGATGCTACTGAACCGTAATCCATTGATATTATTATTATTGATTCAATGTTATTAAAACAACACTATTGTTGTTAATAACACTAATTCATTCACTATTATGTATATATATAACTGTAGAACCTGATGATGAAGTTATCAAAGAGCAAAGTAACCATTCTTTTGGGAGCATGGATTTTATCAATTCCATTGACTACAAACTGAAAACCATAAAATACTTTCATACTATACTGTCTTCAAGATAGGCCAGTTATATATACTCAAAGTCAAAAAGACCTTATGAAAAGAAATATGTCAGATAATAATAGATCGACTAATTAATCAAATGAGAAAGACATCAGGTTAGAAAGCAGGTTATCCAGTGTTAATAATATTTAGCGAGAGATAGGGATTGAAGTAACACAACGGGTAACGCCTAATGATGGATTTATCATAATATATAATCAAGTGAGTTTACAAGGGCAGTTATACTACTATAACAATTGCTATTTAATTATTTTTTTGCCAGTTTTATTCTTACTTTTTAATTAGTGTACACAGTTGGTCATTCATTACTCTTTAAAATTGTTCAGTATTAATAATTTGTTGCATGTAGTATGATCTACATGTGCAATTCGCTTCACTTACTTGGGAAGTACCATCAGCCCCAACGGGTTGATCTCTGACGAAATCTCAGCACGAATACAGAGGGCTAGTTTCGCATATGCCAGTTTACGCCGTCTCTGGCGTAGACGTGATATTTAACTATCAACCAAAAGGCATGTGAACTGCTCATCAGTCTGCTCCGTCCTCCTTTATGGCTGTGAGACCTGGCCATTGAGAGTGGAAGACATGAAAAGACTAACTGTCTTTGATCATAGGTGACTGCGTTCTATCTCCCGTGTGAAGTGGTATAATAAGGTGAGCCATATTGAGGTTAGGATTCGGTCGAGTGCTAGGTAAGGAGGGGAAATCAGTCGACGAGACTGTGAAATTACATCGACTGAGATGGTTAGGACATGTGTTACGAATGAATGCCTAGTCATCGCCTTCCTCGACGGGCAATGTTAGCTGACATAGGGTCAGGTTGGAAAAGAGCCAGTGGTGGTCAAACCAAAACATGGCACCAGTCAATGAAATCTACAACAGTTAGTCTAAGCCAGCCACGTAGGAAGGTGTAGACTTCCTGGTTGGGGTCCTCGGGACGGTAAAAACCAATGGTTGGAAACAATTGGTGACATGGCTCAAAATCGTTTTCAATGGCTGGTGCAGATGCATCCCCTCCTTGTGACTCATGATCTCCAATGAAACTGTTTGGTTCTTTGTTGTTACTATTCCTTTGTCTCACACCTCTGTTTACTGTCTCTATTATGCATTTCTCCTACTTTCTTCTCTTCCTTTGTGTGCTACATGGAGTGTGGCGACTTGAACTGCCGCACATCGGTGCAAAGTTCTATGTCGAAAACAGACGAACAGATAGACAGACATGTGCAATTTCTGTTAAATCTTAAGTTGTGTAGCAAAAAAGAAAATGGAAATGAATCACTATTCATTGACTTTGTGTTCTTTACAGCCCCTTAAAAAAAATCGTCTTGCTACGTATCATCATGAAACAAAGCATAAAATAGCAGTCAAACTACGACCTTAACTTCGTCGACTTTGGAAAGACCTTCGACAGTGCTGACCGTAAAGTAATTTGAAAACTGCTTTAACACTATGGAATGCGTCATATTTTTTATCAACCTTAACCAATAACTATATAATGACACCACATGTCAAGTGATACACGACAGAAAACTCAGCGAAGCCTCTGAAATGAATTCAAGAGTAAGAAAAGTCTGCTTGCTGTCACCGATGATATTCCTGATTGTGACGAACTGGATCATTCAACAGACTGTTGGAAATAGGGAAACAGTCATATATACTGAAATTTGCGGATGAAGATCTACAGGTGAGAACCAACAAGTTGGCAGCAGAAGCAACGAAGTCAGGACTTCGAGTGAACATTGAGAAAACAGGAGTAATGTATGTATCTCCTAACCAACGACAACAAGCATAAATCACCATTAACAGGAGAAATCTAAAGGAAATTACTTTTTCCACTTATCTAGACAGCATTATTTCAACTGAAGAAAAGAGCACAGATTAACATGCTACAAATAGGAACGGGAAAGTAAATCAGACACCTTAATTAATCTGAAATCAATTTGGAAATCTGCTGCACTCAGTATAAAGAACAAAATTCGGATTTTCAACACCAAAGTTACGTTAGTTCCTTTTTACGGTTCATAAACTTGGCGCATTTTACCACAAGCATTTCTAACAGCCTGCTGAAGACCTCGATCAACAGCTGCCCTCGCGCTCCATACTGAAGATCATATGGCCGGAAAGGAATAGTGATATAGCAATGAATCAATCAAGAATCTATCAACCAATAAATATGCAGAAAGAAATAGAAAAGAATTGCACAAGCGCTGAGGAGACCATTGAGTAACACGACTGGCCTGGTGATCCCGCTGAGTGGAACCCGAATGGGGAACAACGAGCTGGGAGTCCGAGGGTCACATTAGGGACATCGTGTGAGAAGGGAATGAAAGGTTATAGCCAATCAGGGAGCCAACTTAACACAACAGCAGAGAACTGATTGGAAGTTGAAGCACTATGTTCCACTTAGAGCCCAAGAGAATAATAATAATCTTGGGCATGAAGATTACTGTTTGACATTCGACTGTAAATGTTTCATTACTAGGCTAACTGGCAACAGGGTTCACAGCTGGTTAGCTCAACCCCATCGAGTGAAACGGCTGTCTATCGTTCAGATGACTTTGATATGATTAGCAGACATTGCTAGTTGGCATGACTGATTTCCAACTACACATAACGAGGACTAGTAGACATTATTTCTTTACGCTGAAATCAGTTAGTCTGATAATAAAACATCCAGTATCAAATATTAACAGTCAGATAAAATTTATTTACTGTCAAGTGAACAAACTATATTAAAAGATTTAAATATAGATGACTCACAGTTGTCACATGAAACAGTTTTTAATTTATACGCCATGAAGTACAGTGATAACTGAAGGTAAAACTGAAGCCTAGTTCATGCTGGACAGGATAAACATCAGTGACCAACTTAGCTTCATGTTGTGCAGGGGCACTTTTCATCATCGGCTTATTAAAAAGGATGAAACAGCAGTCTGTTTTCTTTTGGGGTGGGGGTGGGAGTTATGTAGTTATTCTTTAACTGTTATTACTTGTTTAGCAAAAGAGCTATATTCAACGTTAAATACAATTGGAATAAATTACTTCGCTAATAGTTACTATAATGCCATTAGAAAATCACATATTATAGACAAGAAAAAATTTCCGATAACCACACCTTAGGTTTCCATAGATTTCCTTCTTTCCCCTTAATCTTCCTTCTCTGAACCAAAAATTAAAAAAAGATACTGAACGATTTACTGACAATATTAATACAGAAAATATTTATCTGTGATTGTATCTGGTGTTTACTATAATCGGAGTGGATTATAATTCAATCAACAAATTATCCCCTTACATAAATATTCCATACGAATGTGAATAGGTATGAAAACAATTTAGAAGTGAACCACACTTGAAGAATGAAAAAATGCAAAGGAGAAAAACAAGCAAACAGGAGAAATCAGCATACTTCTCCTTTACAATATGTTAATTACTACTGATTGGTTGAAATTATTAATAATAAGAATTTCATTTTGTATCTATTGATAGAATTTAACAGCGGTAGACTAATGATAAATAATTAAGAAATGGAAAATACAAAGACTAAACGGAACACTATAAACAACGATATAACACAAAGAGGAAGTAGTGGTGGAACGACTTCCATCCAACAAGTTACGACGCATTGTGACACAGATCTCCTTCTTTCGCTCTCCATCTCTATGTATGTTCTCATGAAGTAGGTGTCACTGAATGTCGAAAACATCAGCATGCATGCGACTGCTGAATAAAGTTGACAAATATTCAGTTTGATTGCATGGAGGATTTCATCATGAGCTGACATCAGTTAGAGAACCACTGGAAAACCTGGGAGTACTGCACAGCTGTTTCGTCCTCGTTTGGAACTCTTCACAGCACGCACCCACCGGGGTTCGAACATAGGACCTTCTGGTTACAAGGCGAGCTCGTGGACCATTGAGCCACTGGGACTCGATCCAATGGTCCTTGAATTCTAGCTTCTTGGATCAGGTCCCAGTGGCTCAATGGTCTACGAGCCAGTTCGCCTTGTAACCAGAAGGTCCTGGGTTGGAATCCCGGTGTGTGCGTACTGTTGAAGAGTCCCAAACTAGGACGAAACAGCTGTCCAGTACTCCCAGGTTTTCCAGGGATTTTCTAACTGATATCAGCTCATGATGAAATTCCCATCCAATCAAACAAAATCCCTACAAAACCAATACTTGAAACTATTCAGTTCTTTGGAATTCGAAAGCCTTCGTAAAACTCTCTTAAATTAATGGATATCCTTGAAGGTTTATCGACAGAAACATCAAGAAAGAAATCGTCCTCAGCCAAATCACAGTGCCGAAGAAAACACTGTTTATGAGTTTGGCTTTCAAAGGTGACAGTATCTCTGAAGTAATTAAAAGTCGTTTATCTAAATGTATTAAACGGTGTTTTTATGCAGCTGACTTACATTTAGTATTTACCAGACGAAACACGGTTCGACATTGCGTCAAGGACAAACTACCGCTTATGTCCACCACCATGTGCATATACTAATTCCCATGCTCGTGTGGAGCTGATTACAATGGACGTTGTAAGCGTAATCTCCGTAAACGCGTAGCTGAACGCTACCAGGTTTGGTTAATGAAAGGCGAGCAAACGACGACAAAATTTTCAATCTGTGAACACCTTCAGGAGTCAGGTCATTCAGTCCCATGTGAATTATCCTTTAAAGTTGTCTACAGGACTGAATCCAATCACTCCACTTATGCATAGCCAAAGCTCTAGCTATACATGGACAAAAACCTAAATTATGTATTCAAGAACGTTTCGTCAAACCCCTTTCTTTACCTTGGTAATAGTAATGTTCTTTTATTTTATTCTATTTTACCACTTGAATTCATTCCACTTCACCTTCGCCGTCTTTATCTAACTCACACCACCCTCCTCATTCACAACTCTCCTCTTGCATCTCATCAGGTAAAACCAGAAGCCTATATAGAAAACTATTTGCTCGCACCAGCAAGTACAAAACTCAACCATACCCTACTTACCTGGTGTTCTGTGAGATAAAGAAAGCATTAGGTGTGACACCTATCATTCATTAAATAGTCAGTAGAACAACTGGACCTCGTCTTTCCAACTCATCCTTTATAGGTACAACATTTTCTTTCTTTCTTCTCCTTTTCTCACTCTTTTTTTTCCGTTATGTGCTGCTTTGTTTCTTTCTTCCGCTTACGACAGTAAATATGATAGCACCTACTTTTCTAACACTGTTCAACTTTGGATTTGCTACCGACATGCCAGTATGTTGTTGTCATAATGAACTGGGATTTCCTTAGTCTATGTAGAATTCTATTTATTGATAATGTACTAACTGGATGCAATACTGTAGTAAAAATGCTGAGAATTCCATTCTGTATCACAAGTACTGTTTTGGAATAAAGCAAATTATTATTATTATTATCATCGTACTCTTAATTTTTCAGACAACATATATATATAATCCCTTCGTTTAAATTTACGCATCGTAAAATCAGATAATCTTGATAACTGGATTGCGTGATCATTCATCAGAATCGAAACAAAAATTGTCGAAGTTACTGTAGTTAACAATTAGAGAAAAGAAAAGAATTTGTATTCACAAAGATATTAGAATTATCCTTCGAATCTCGCGTACTGATCAATATCTTCCCAACCAACCAAAAATTTTACATGTGATTATAGTCGTCCTAATTATTATCTTGGTCATCTTATCTTACTAAGTTTCCTCTTCAATGAATTATTTTCCACATTCTTTTGGAAACTTATTTGTCTGCTTTGTTAAGCTTTTGTTGAAAGATACCTGTCTATATCAAAGTGAAAGAACACACTACCTCCATCGAACACATTTCAGGAGTATATCGACGAAATGAGTGAATTCTAGTAGTTGAATGCAAAGATATAAAAATAACCATAATCTGAAGAAGGGTAGGCAAGGCAATGAGACACAGAATGCGACAAGGATATAAAAAGCATAACATTTATTGACTTTTGTTATTACAGAAAACATGTAATCTGGTAAATTATGTCAAAATGATTATAATTGTATTGAGTGTGACATTTATCTTTTTATGGGGAAAAAATACAATTCGTTGGAGAAATCCTGTAGTGGAAAAAAAGTGCTGGTTTTTAAAATTTTATTCTAACTGCTTCTCTTATATTTTAGTAGGTATGCGTTCAGTGTTTAGTGCACACTGATCAGTCTAATCAAGACAGAAAAACAACTGTGTGCAGTAAGTCAGTGGATTTGAATTCACAAGAGCTTACTTGAAGCGTGACAATTTTGGGTACGATTCTCGACATATTTGTGAATTTAAGCTTCTGAAGAGTTCAAAACTAGGACAACAGAGTTGTACAGTAACGAAACTATTCATAGTATGATAAATCTTCAATGTTCTAAGGAATAGTGCGTGGGTGGCACCGATCATGCACATGGTCAGGGGTTCGATCCCCGGTCGACGCACACCTATTATCAATGGTCGGTCTGCTAAATTTGGGCTACCGATATCAGATGCTGAAAAATTCCATACTAGTACCAAAATACTGTGTGGAGTCAAGCTATAATAAAATATAAAATATAAGTTAAGCTATAACAAAATTTTAGAAAAAAAATATATGTGTATATATACATGTTGCTCATGCAATGGACGCTTAGAATAGGGGTCCAGTTAAGCCGAATTCGCTGATACAGGAAATTCCGTGACGTACTACCCATCATCTACAACATAATTTAGAAGGTAAACGGAAGGATTTTGTCATAAAGACTTTTAGAATTACGCTGAAAACGATGATTGTCATGTCACTGAAAGCTTCACGATCAATAAACTCAGGTTAGGATACACATTCGATCCCTTTATAATACGGGTAATAAGTCAGTGGATGATGTTGTACCCCAAGTTGACAGTTTCCAAGTATTATTATTATTATTATACAGAATAGGTGAAATGTGATGTGCAACTGAGTATTAAATAATATCATAAGCATAATCAGACAAAATGTAACTGTAAAAAAATTAATGAGAGGAGCCTTACGTTCACTAACTTCGAAGTGTTTGTTGTTAACAACACAGGACAAAAGTTACAAGAGTGTAGTGTAAAGTAATGCCGAATATTAAATGCAAAATGCTGCACATTGATCACTTTTCTAGCAGATGTTCTCGTTGAATACTAATGAAGAAACGTTTAGAAGCAGCTTTAAGAGAACTGAGGAACAACGAAAATATTGTTATTCTTCGACCCGACAGGGATTCAGGAGTGGTTGTATTGAATACAGAAGACTCCATATCTAAGATGTGCCAAAAACTAGGTGACATGTCACGATTTAAAAAGGACGACTGTAACAAAGATATGACAAAAAACGTTGAGAAAAGAATAATGTATAAGAATTTGAAGAACTTGGTTGCAGGATTTCATCATGAGCTGACATTGGCTAGAGGACCATTGGAAAACCTGGGAGTACTGGATAGCTGTTTGTCCTAGTTTGGGACTCCTCACAGTACGCACCCACCGGGGTTCGAAATCAGGACCTTCTGGAACTCTTGAAAAGGAAACTGACAGACAACGAACAAAACGAACTCAGACCCAAAGGATCTCGCTTATTACCTTTCACGCATGGAACACCAAAAATACATAAGGAAAACACACCTGTGAGACCCATCCTATCTGTGGTCGATTCACTCTACCATAAACTTACTCGTTGATTAGCACAAGATCTAGAAAAGGTATAGGAAAAGTTGTGGACACATACCTTAAAAGACTCGTTCGATTTTGTGAACAAAAAAACACATCAGCACATCCAATAAATTTATGACTTCCTACGACATACATTGTCTTTGTTTACAAGCATTCTTCTTCAGGGGACGATCAATATCATGTCAACACGCAGAAGATATCCCATTACCGAAAGTTAATACGAGGCGTCTCCTGATCGTATTTACCAAAGATGTGCAATTTAAATTCAATAATGTGTTATAGTGACAAGTGGATGGAGTAGCAATGGGGAGCCCGTTTGGTTTAATACTGGCTGATATCTTCCTGTCCAATCTAGAAAATACTACCTTGAGAACTGCAATCACAGCAAGTACGTTTTTATTAAAGGTATGTAGATGATACATTTGTCACATGTGATGATACTCATCATGCAGAAATACTGCTACGGAAGTTCAACACTGCCCATTCAAATATCAAATACATGATGGAGCAGAAAGTCAATGACCAACTACGTTTTCTTGATCTATGCATGAAGAGAAGACGGAACAATAGAAAGGAGCATTCACTAAAAAACAACATAGAGTGATCAATACCTAAACTTCAACAGCTTCTATCCTATTAGCTACAAAAAGGTTTGGTTAGAACACTAAAACAAAGAGCAAGAATGCTTTGTTCCAAAGAAACAATAGAAAACGAAATCAATCTCATCAATGAATGTTTAAAGAACAATGGATATCCCAAACGATTCGTAGAGAAGTACAACATGAAGAAGGCAGGTGTAGTACTGTCAAGAAGAAGCCAGTGTTCCTTAAATTAGGATTCAAAGGTGATGGAATTGGAAAAAGAATTACAAGATGAATAAAAGGTGAGATATCAACGACGCATCCAGCCGCCAAACTGGTCCTTCAGTACAAAACAACCTGTTCAATTACTCAGTACAAAATAGATCAATTTTCGGCTCTCGTTAACTCCAACTGTGTTTATGAATTCACACATACATGCGTTAGCAATTACGTTGGAAGATCTAAGAGACGGTTATTTACAAAGATTGTTGAATATGTGCCCAAGAATCTAAATCTTAGTCGTTCAACAAATTTTAATAACGCTATAGCTTGACACCTGACTGATACAGAACACCAAATCAACATGGTAGAATCTTCTACAGTATTGAACAGACAAAGAACTTCAAAACTACCCCAAATTGCTGAAGCTGTGACCATTCGGAGAATGAAACCTGCATTGTGTACAAAAAGAGACTGTTACTAACTTATTACTACCTTGCTAAGCACTGACTCTTTCACTTTAGCTTCTTGCAACTTCATTTTATTCTACTTTAAATTTGTATGGGTCATAACTCGAAAATTGCATTCATCTGTTTCCTTACTAATTCTTGATGTTTTTGTGTCCTTGACCTCTTTCATTTCGGTTAAATAACTTTGCACATGACCGTGTAGTTGTCGCCACTTATGCGTGAATTATCCTTAAAAAATGCCAGAACATTCTTCTATGGTACAATATATAATGTTTCTATTTTGGTTATAATTCAGCATTCTAACTTCTCGTATACTTTGCACCCCGCCTCCATTGTCAACATTTTATTTAACTCTTATGAAATGAACTGGTTATTCAATTAAAGTATGTTTAGATTAATTCACATTTATTGCTTCGATAGTTTATTATTCAGGTTGTATCGAGCAGATGAAAATTCAATGAGATAAAATGAATTCATATTATCCTACAAAAGGTGATTTTATTGTATTATTCAAATTTACTGGATGTGTTTAGAAATCGTTGAATTCAGTGTACTACAACCTTCAGTCATTTGACTTATTGAACGAACCGTAAAGTGTAATCCTATGGACCACAGTTAATGAGATAATCACACTCCAGCGCGATTACTGTTTTCACTGTCTCTGGCGTAGACGTGATATCCGACTATCGACAAAAGGGCGTGTGTACTGCTCATCAGTCCGCTCCGTCCTCCTTTATGACTGTGAGACCTGGCCATTGAGAGCGGAAGACATGAAAAGATTAGCTGTCTTTGATCATAGGTGTCTGCGTTCTATCTCCCGTGTGAAGTGGTATAATAAGGTGAGCAATATTGAGGTTAGGCGTCGAGTGCTAGGTAAGGAGGGGAAATCAGTCGACGAGACTGTGAAATTACATCGACTGAGATGGTTAGGACATGTGTTACGTATGCCTAGTCATCGCCTTCCTCGAAAATGGGCAATGTTAGCTGACATAGGGTCAGGCTGGAAAAGAGCTAGCGATGGTCAAACGAAAACATGGCACCAGTCAATGAAATCCACAACAGTTAGTTTAAGCCACGTAGGAAGATGTAGACTTCCTGGTTGGGGTCCTCGGGACGGTAAAAACCAATGGTTGGAAACAATTGGTGACATGGCTCAAAATCGTTCTCAATGGCTGGCGCAGATGCATCCACTCCTTGTGACTCATGATTTCCAATGAAACTGTTTTGTTCTTCGTTATTACTATTCCTTTGTCTCACACCTCTGTTTACTGTCTATATTATGCATTTCTCCTGCTTTCTTCTCTTGCTTTGTGTGCTACATGGAGTGTGGCGACTTGAACTGCCGCACATATGTGCAAAGTTCTATGTCGAAAACCGACCGACCGACAGTTTTCACTTAGTTACTAAAGTTCGCAACAGCTATGACTATTTTGCTGAATGATACAGGTTTGAATGTCTGAAAACCCCAATATTAGAATCTAAAAAGTTTAAAAAAGGTGTCTTACCTACACCTACTGATAAGAACAGAATTACAGTCTATTATTTCCTGTTGATCGCCTTCACTCAACTAATATTGTTTAATTGCATGGAGGATTTCATCATGAGCTGACATCAGTTAGAAAATCCCTGGAAAACCTGGGAGTACTGGACAGCTGTTTCGCTCTAGTTTGGGACTCTTCATCAGTACGCACCCACC
Source organism: Trichobilharzia szidati (assembly GCA_944472155.2). NCBI lineage: Eukaryota > Metazoa > Platyhelminthes > Trematoda > Strigeidida > Schistosomatidae > Trichobilharzia > Trichobilharzia szidati. The sequence continues at coordinate 86,560,466 of OX235273.1, read as the reverse complement.
GGGATTTGAACCCAGCACCTTCTGGTTACAAGGCGAGCTCGTAGACCATTGAGCCACTGGGACCCAATCCAATGATCCTCCATGCAATCAAACAAAATCCCTACAAAACCAATACTTCATAATATTGTTTAGTTAGTATTAATATATATATATATATATATATATATATATATATATATATTAAAACACATGTAGCAATAACTAAATGGATGACGGTGCATGTAAAATTTACTGCTCACAACCATATCAATGTATTCAAACAACTTCATAACTTGCTTCATAAGGTTTTTACTCCCATCTGTTTTTTTCTTAATACAACTTTTTATGTAACCGGAACATGTAATAGGAATGACGTAATACCATTTCCGGAAATATGAAAAATTGTAATGAAAGACAGTAGGAAACAGAACTTTCTGACGCAAGTTAGGAAGCTGTTAGCATATATATTCACATGATTGAGAGCAACAACTTTTGCTTGAAATACTCTCTAATTATTATGAATACTGTATTCCCGTGCGTTTTTTTTTATCAAAATACAATTTATCTAGCATGGAATTTCAACCTATTACAGTAGGCTTGAATACTGAGTGATTGCAACTGTATTTTGCTAGCTGAACTATATATCCAATTACTAAACATTTAAAATACTTAAGACCTGTCTTACATAACAGTATCCAGTGTTGATTACTGGACATTCAGCCATCAAACTGCTGTCAAATAAATTTTCAACAATCCAGAATCAACGTTTGTATACAGTTTTATTGCTTCAGTATATAAAATATTCTATACAACATTCATTAGTGAATCTTCTTACTGTTGTAAAGTTAATTTTAAGCACATAATATGTAGTAGAAATAGCATTTACATTATACTACCACCCTTTCTCCATTATTATTATTATTATCCCTATTGTTGAAGGACTATTATGAAAATAATATGAGAAGTAAAGAATGAAATTATACCTTGTAATCCTTTTGGGATTGAAAGAAGAGACAGAAAGGGAAAACAAACACAGGCTAAAACAGTAAAGAAAATTGAATAAGAAGTGAGCAGAGTATACAGAAACATTTTGTATCTAACCATTATGACTATCCCATCCTTGTACGACAATAATATTATGTGAATTTACCCCTATATGCCAGTGGAAGAATTTACCAGTCAGATTTTTTAACTAAGAAACACTAAGATATCAGATTCGAAGACAGATAGATTAAGAATTGACACATCAACAGTCTGTATGTAATACAAGAGTTTACAATCGTTAATTCCAACCAAGCATTTCGATCAACAAAAAATTCAAATTAACTTAGACAAATAACAGATGATACGCGTAGCACAAGGGGTGGGGCTCTTGTGGTTCTCTGGTCTAATGGATAACACTTTGGCGTTTGAAACGATGGGTGCCGGGTTCGAGTCTCAGCGAGAACACCAAAACGAATAGCCCAGAATGCAAATCCTAGAATGCATCCCCACTCATAAGCCACCATCATTCAAATAACAAAAAGTTTACAATCAGACATCGTCTGTATTTGGAGGCGACATGTCAACAAAGACCAAGAATTTCCTTCCAAAATAAATCAATCAACGTTAAATTCAAATTGACTTAAACAAAAAACTCCAATGTTCATTTAATAGACCAATCTGAATGACTGATTTTGAATAATGTTGATTGGACTGTTAACTGAGAATAAATTCACTGATACACATCGCATCTGCAAGAAATACAATTAAGAATCTTAGTAGAACTGTAGTGAGTGCTACTTATAATCCGATATAAGTAGTATATCAGAAAGCGAATTCAGAAAAGTAACAATATGTTTTGCACACTGGAAAGAGCAATCAAAGAAGAGAACTATGAGAAGAATGTTGCCATATGATGCAGAATCCAAGAAGCTATCGAATATGACGATATTCGACCAATTCGTCAAGGATGTGGTAAATGATGTGCAAATGGCGGTTTGAAAATATGGTATACCAAATTTACCTATGTACAATACGTTTCACCTATAAAACATTCCTTCCAGCCTCGTCGGTCTTTTCTACTTTACAGAACAACTGGAATGAATGTGTCTTCACTGTCATAATAACCAGTACTACTGAGGCCATACTATCAATGCCACAAAACAAAAATTAATGAGAGATAAACAAAGAATAAAGCTAAAATAAAATGTTAACGTAGAATTCAACAAAAACCAACATCAATGGGAGATCATCGAAAACCAGGAGACATTAGACAACTGTTTCGTCCCACTTTTATGACTATTCGGTAGTACGCACGTACAATTCCACCCACAACCTTCAAGCTTATGATACGAAGCTCAGTGACCATTCAGCACTTGAGCCAGAATTCAATGATTGTGTATTCTAAGTCTGCCCATTCGTGATATAGTATTACGCTCAACCAATCCCTTCGATGAGGATCCACCTCACAACTGCTCAGTACAGAGCTTCAGGACATCAATTTACTGACCACCAATGAGTTGAAGATTGATACTTAGAATATGAGTTTTTGTGGGGGAACAGAATTAATTTCATTGTAGATTTCATCACGACTAGTAATCTAAATATCAATCTCCAGCTTTTTGATGGCTACCCGATGGATGTCCTGAAGCCGTACACTGAGAAATCGTAGTCAGTGGGGTCCACACCATGTCAAGGTGAAATGGGTGCTCATCGAAGCCGTTGGCTGAAAGTAAGGCTATATCACGAATGGACAGAGTTAAAATTCACGGGTGAATGAATTTTGACCCAAGTGAGTCAATGGTCAACAAGCTTAACCTCGCAACCTAAAGGTCCCGGGTTCTGAAGAGTCCCAAACTAGGACGAAACAGCTGTCTAGTGCTCCCTATTTTTCACTGATCTCTCTAACTGATTCTGGTTAGTAACAAAATCTACAGTGAAATAAATCCAAATCGCCACAAAAACCCACAATCTAAATACAAAGTAAAATGCTCAAAGAATTTAATATTCAAAAAATACAGATAATTATTGATTTAAATGATTACATTGAAAGTAATTTTAGAAAATAAAAATGTGAATTAATTATTTTTCTGTGAATGAAAAAGAAAAACAGACAGAGAGCAAAAAAAATATAATGCAATCTATCCACCATAAATTTAAAAAAAATCATACTAGATTCTACTCATCGTTTTAATTGATAAAAACTTTCTTCGTCAAAACTTCCACTTGAAAATAAAACGAATCACAGGTAGGGTGTAACATGAATTTATATATATTTACTTTTGTATTTATTTCAGCGACTTTTATCAGTCCTAACACACACCTTTTACGCCCTAGCGCTCAAACAGATACACACACACACACACACAAGGGGAAACAGTTGCTATATTCGACAAAACTGGTTTTTTCACGCTTACACATAGATACACACAACACACAGTTAATCAGTAAGCATTGATTAAGGTAAATTCAAGAATGGTCACATGCTCTTACTGCCTAACTCAGATGGTGATCGAGCTAGGCCACCACCTCCTGCCAATTTTAATCATATTGAACTAGAAGGAGAGGAACAGGTTGCTGATAGCTTCAAAGATTGGCATTTCATCATTTAATCCATTACACAGAAATATCAATCTGCCAATTCAACAATCACTTACAGTATATCGTATAAAACACTAAAAACAGGTACAGTAACAACAAATCTGTTATGCCTTTTTATTTCTGACAGTTGTATATTTCCGTATCCACTTGAAAGCCATAAAGTTTGACGTAAAATGAACTAGTTCTAGTTCAAGCAACATAAACATACGTTTTTCGATATGAAATAATTAGTTCCCTTTATGAATTCTGACAAAATAATAAGATGACGTAATTTATCTGAATCGTGTAACGTGTAAGATATTTAGAACAATCTGATTACACACGGACTTGTCATACGAATATATATGCATATGCAAATAATAAAGAATTAAGGGGTGAGAAGAACCAATTGTGCAACAAATATGCAGGAAGAAATGGAGGTGGATTGGTCATACTCTGAGAAAACCATCAAATGACATCACACGCAAGCTTTCGAGTGGAACCCGAATAGGAAGCGGCGAGCTGGTTGTCAGTGTTAGGGTGACATGGAGGAGGTCATACGAAGAGGAAATGAAAGCATGTGGGCAGACGTGGAGCCAGATGAAAACGTTGGCAAAGAACCGAACGCAATGAAGACGTGCGGCTGAAGCCCTATGTTCCTCTAGGAATTAAAGGAAACAATAATAATAGTAGTAATAATAATAAGGGGTGAGAGAATAGACATAGGTCAAGTTAAAAGGCCATATCAGAGATCAAAATAACAATGGAGGTCAATAAACCAAAGAAGGGAGGTAATAGTACATCTGCTCTGATATCAAAACAAAGTTTACTAAGGAAATTTATTAATGACGAACTGTTTTTGAATGCAAATGTGACGCGTGCTACTCATATGACTTATCAGTAGTATATAAACAGATATTCATCTGCAGAGAAATATCAAATAACAGAGAGATACATTTGATGTCAGAGAAAGCAAATGATACACCATTGCAGATAAACATGGGAGATGTGAAAGGAACACAAAGAAACACACATGCAATATAAAGGCCAGAAGAAGCACAACACGGAAGATCTGTGCAAATGGTGATTTGAAGGTGAATACAATTTCGCTATAGAAATATCAAATTTCAAATAAAAATTCCTTAACCAAGTCTCTGGTCTTCTACCGCGACACATAAAAAATGGTTTAAACTTCCTAGTTGCTAGGGCTTCCAAAAAATTTTAGGATACTCTCCAAATACGTTTTCTAGATAGGTTTAAGAGGTGTACACCTGTTTTATATCCTGTCCCTACAATATGTTATGCAATAGAGGAGCTAGGTAGTCTGTTCTCACCATTGATGGGTTCAGGGGATTTGATTCGCTTCTGAAGCCACTTAGGGATATGCTCTGAGATCGATGAGTCTTCCCTAGGTAGGTATAACCACATGTATATTTAAATTGGTGGATACAGTGGGATGTGACATCATTTTTCGTACGTTTTAAGGACTTACATGGACATATAGGCTTCACATTCTCAATTATTTGAATCTTAGCTGCATAAAAATATCCTTAATAATGTAAGCAGACACTTTATCATCTGTTCGTTAGAATCTGCACTATTCGACAACGGCGTGCTCAAATCCACTGGGCTACCAAAACTTCCATTCATCACATAATGCTCAAAATATTGTGCATTTCTTATTGTTTTAACCATACAATTGTATTTATTGATCACTCGCGTACATTTCTAATTGGTTTTCAACAAAGTACTGTAGATTTGTTAAAGGAAAAACCTCGTAGGACAATCCTGCGTCACATAATATACTGCATATCCTCTACGTATAGGAAATATTTTGCAACTAAATACGCTGAGAATTTCTGTACTATATGTCAATATACTGTCAGAAATAAGCCTTTAGTGTTCATGAAGAATTCAGTCCGTTCACATAGTGAATCATAACAGTCTAAACTGTAATGCCATGACTAAATGAAGCTGAGACATTTTGGTTACAAGTTTTATGATAATAATTCCTTGAAATACTGAATCTGTAACCTCACCAGAACCCATGTGACAGGTCCCTCCTTGGAAGAAAATAATACCAATGGAATAATTTTATTTGATAAAACACAGTGGCACACAGTACCATTTGTTTACTCATGACATTTCGAGCACAATTCATTGCTCATATTCACATCAAGCTGCTTACATAACTTGCTGACATCAATGAGAGATACCGTTGAGAACAAGAAGTACTGGATAGTTATTTCATTGAAAAAAAACTCTTAAAAAGTACTTATTTAAAGTTTAAAAAAAAACAACAATTATTCGGTTGACAAATTTTTCGAGAATTAATTGATCTGGAAGTAATTTTCACATGAAAAAAAAACTGTCATTATTATTGTTGTTGTTATTCTAAAGTAGTTTGTCCCATCTATGTGATGCAACGTACTACTAATATATGATGTTTGATCGACAAGACTGAACTGGACCATAAACTGCGCTAGTTATCACACGGTCGGGTGATCGCTGCTCATAGAAAACTAAATCAAGCGCATAAGCTCTTGATGAACTGATATTAGAAAATAGAGCATCAGTATATATCAGTACAGGTGTTATGTATACTTTTTTTTCTTCTTCATTATTTCAAGTTAGATTCCATCACAGTATGTATAGGTTAGAGAGCTATTGAAAACAAGGGAGTACTGGACAGCTGTTTTATTATAGTATGGGAGTATTCGGTAAGTACGGACTCATCACTGTCCTATAGGGAATCGAAACAATTACCTTCAGGTTACGAAGAGAACGCGTTACCATTCAGCTACTAAGACAGAATCCAATGGTCGATGAGTTCTAGCTTCTGCCAACTTCTAACTGATAAATTGTGATCAACTTAAAAGATATAGCCTACATTATTTAGATATTAACTACATAACTGACAGCAGATCATCAGATAATGCACAAATTGATTAGGTCACGAATAAATTCTCCTAAAAAAATGTAAAACTGTCTTTCTATTTTCTACCACATAGAAATAATTGAATATGAAAATCGCTGAATGTTCATAATATATAGCTCCGTTTAACCTTTATCACTTATAGGGCGCACGATTAGGCAGGTTCGTCTACGGGTTCGAGAACATTTACCAGCTTGGTTCAGCAGGGGGGAAATTAAGTGCATAAAAAGCTCGATCCTGTCACACTTGGTCGATACTGGACATCATATCGATTTCAACACAGCTTTCAGGGTTATATACCGAATTCCGAAGTCGTTATCACGTACAGTTCGCTTACGTCTCCTACACATAGCTGAAGCTGTTGCAATAAGATCGACTAAACCGGAACTTTGTATCCAAAAAGAACACGTCCAGACGCTGTTCCTACCGTGGCCAAACTTGGATTGATGATTCTTCTTACCAAGAGTGCTCCTTCCCCTTAACCCTCTTGGTTTTTTTTCCTTTGCTTATTATTACAAATATTATTATTACAAATATTATTATTATTGGTCATAATTTATGCCCTTCATGCAAACATTCTCTCAATACTATCGAATTTTTCACTTATACTATCCGGACTTATTATTAGTGATATTATCTCTTTTCTCAATATATGCCTCCACCTGTTTCATTTCACATATTCGTTATTTCATTATGAACCTCTCATTGCAGTCTTACTATCTCCTGTTTAACACAGACCACTTTGTACTAGCCACTCACCTGACACCTTTTATAACCTTGAACTGACTTGTCAATTTTCCTACCCCACACTCTACAAATCTATTATGATTAATCACCACCATTGTCTCCCGGTTTATAATATTTTGTAATCGATTTCAGCTTAGCACGTTTGTCACACAAATACGACTATTTTTCGTTTGACACCCCATAACTAATCTGTTATTCTACGTTAAAAATGTACCTGCCGCATAACTGGCCTTTATTGTAACGAGAACAAATATTATATTTTATAGTTGTAAGAACCTGAAGAGAAATTATTGAAAAGAATATTCTTCGTTCAGATTGACTTTTAATTCATAATATGGGAATTTTCCACACTATCAAATTTTATCACTTCAGTTTATAAAGGTCAGATGATTAACACAAGAGCACTGAAGATCTAGACTCATTGTCACTTTCGGAATGAAAAAAAACCACAGGATAGAACGGTTCCTCATCTATTCCTCCAAGTTTACAATGACCTCCAAGCTTATATCATATTGTAATGAAAGCTACCTGAAGTCATAATGTTTTATCGATTTATTTTACACTGAATAAAAAAAAGGAAATTCTGATACAATCCAGCAATAGGCCGAACAAGAATAAAAAGAAAGGATGGACAGCTTTATCTCATAGAAGAATAAACAGACTGACTAGGAATCAGTTATCAATGATAAAAAAAAGAGTTTAGATAATCACCTGTCAATCAACACACAAGCAACTTTTACATCAATGTTATTCAGGAGAATTTTAACGAGACAGGAGTTAGGCATAAAGAAGCATAAAGAAAACATCAGCAGTCATCAGGATAATTAAATAAAAATCAATCATCTAACGATATTGCGTGTTTGATACGTCTTTTTGACAAAAGCTCAAAAAAAAAACGATTTCAGTTATCAAGAGAACAGCAATCGAAAGAAGTTTATGTGTTTCACGTTTAGACACAGGTTAGACTAACACAATCAGACATCGCATGCAGTGGTGATACTATTTTTCAAAGTTTAAAAATGTTTTACTTCTTTTATCCTAATAAAGATATGATCAGTCAGACAGAAATTTGGTTACAAATGAAACGATATAACAAGACGAAATGAAATTTATCATGGTCAATTAATTTCTACAATAAATGATTTCATCATATGATTGAAGTATTCATTTATTTTTGCATAATTTCATTTGAGTAAACAATCAATCTTTATTGACAGTTTGGAACTTGAAAAGTGGTCACTACTTTCGTGTGTGTGTGTGTTTGTTCGTGTGTGCGTTTTTTTCCCCTTTTAGTAATACACTAAAACGCATTTATGCACAAACAAACACACATCTACAGACACCCACGTAGAAAATGGGAAAAGTGTATAGTCGTATAGTCTTTCTGTGGGATATAAGCTTTACATTCATGAAGAAGAGAGTATACTGATATGTATATATATGTCATGATGTGAGTGGATTGTATTTCTACTGAATTATTTAAAGCTTTATCTCTCTCTCTCTCTCTACACAATTATGCAAAATATGTCGTACAGTCAATTATGATTTAGTAAGAGTATGATAGACAATTGTAGTTTTATATTTCATATTTGAAAACGACACTTAACTAGTACGTACATTTCGATGTATACCACCACCATAGGCTTTCTATGCTTTTCAACTACTAACTCATTCAGTCACTCTGTTTCTACCCTCCTCCTTCTCTCTCTCTCCCACTCTTTTTCTCTATTTCTTTCATGCATTCGTTCATTTTAGGTCTTTTTCATCTTTCCAGCATTTTATGAAATCTAAGATTCTTTTTTTTATTCCTATACTACATAAAAGATTGTCAATGTTTTACTACTCATAAGTATATTTTATACAAGCTGCATGCATAAGATATATTTATTATTCTGTTCATATAATAATCTATGATAAATTCACTTGTACTCAATTTATACAAACTCTTGTGGGAATATTCAACAGATGTTCCCTCTATCATGACAGATTGTATTCCTTAATTAATATTTTTTTTGAAAAAATCTCGAGAAAGTAATATCTTAGAGTCTTTCTTAATGGATCATTGATACTTTGGTAAATAATAATAATCATAATAAGGAGAAGAATTCAGGGGGAAAGGAGCAGAGAATGGACAGAGGTAATGAATGAAGAGCGTTATGATAATAATAATAATCACAACAACAATACTAATAGTAATAATTTGTTGTTGATCACGGATATATTTATAAGTTAGAGAACCATTGAAAATCACAGAGTCCTGTACAGTTTTTGTTTTTGTCCTCGTTTGGGACACTTCACCACTTCACACCCACAAACCAAACCAGAAATCGAACGCTGGACCTTCAGGTTAAAAGGTCAAGCTCATTGAGCATTCACTTATCATTTGGGTTGGAATTCAATGATCCGTGAATTCTAACTTCTTTCAGTTGCCGATTTCAGCACGACCGCCAGCCACTGTTAACGGCGATTAGTCGTCCTCACACCAAACCTAGTGGATCCTACCGGTCACAACTTCTCACTGCACACATATGCACGTCCGATTGGACTAGGCATTAATAAATAGCAAAGGGAAGTATAATTCTTGTTAACAGAAAATTATGAAGTATTTAGTCATACTTAATCTTTTGCTGTCTTCGTTCTATACTCAAGATCAGATGGCCGGAAAGAATCACCAACAAGAAACTATGGGAACAAACAAAACAAGAACCAATCGCCAAACAAATATGCAGGAGAAAGTGGAGATGGATTGGACACTCGCTGAGGAGGCGGCTGGGTAACATCGTGCGTCAGGCCATCACTCGAGTGGAACCCGAAAGGGAAGCGGCGAGTGGGACGTCAGTGCAAGGGTGACATGGAGGAGATCGTGTGAAGAAGAGTTGAAACAGTATGGACTCACATGGATGCAAGTGAAAAGTACAGCAGAAGACAGAAGCAAGTGGAGACGTGCAGTTGAAGCCCTATGTTCCACTAGGAACCCAAGGGAACAATAATAATAATAATAAATAATCTTTTGCATGACAATATTATTAGATGGTGTTAAATGTGTAAAATTCAAGTGAATAAGAAATTTCCAGTGTCTTCCAAGTCAACAAATAAAATTACACACAGAAATTTATTCAATATTACGTAGTTCACATCATTACGAGTTGACAGAATTCGAGCTCAAAGATGCGAATCGGAGGATAATAATAAAGTTACACTGACTTCTACTCAGTTTACGTGTTTAGTCTTAGGAACTAATGAGGAGATCGTTCACATCTGCAACTATGAGTGTGGGTATGTGCATCTATGTGACAGGGGAGTGTAAAAAAGGGAACATTTTTGTTACCTAACAATTTGATAATAAGATATTCAAATTTGTTAATAATTTTTAAAATTAGTGATAATGATAATAATAATAGTTGAATTAGTAGAAATTAACATAGAATTTATATTTATCCGGTTTACCTGACAGCAAGCTAACTGTTTTAATTATTATATCAGTTGACAGAAAATGATGTTAATATGCGAATTATCAGATTAGGCAATTTTTGTAAATATTAATTCACATTTGATGTATAGTAAACACGTGACTCTTCACGAAGAAATGATAAAACCTGAAATATTAAGCACGCCATATCCAACAAGACGGATAAGTAAGTACTGAAATTTGTATTGATTTCACTATTTCTTCAGTTAGTTATGCTGAACAGTATACACGAAAGAGACGGTGAATTTGTCATATTCCTTGGAGAGAAAAAAACGTCTCCTACAAAGCATAATTTATCACTCGCCTTGCATAAAACATAGTAGTAAATTCGACATTTGATTTTGTGAATAATTATGCAAGTAGGCATCATTTGGGTGACAGGGTCTTAATACAACTGTTGCTTTTCAGGAACTTCGAATACTTATCATTCCAAGACTTTTTGACACAGCAATTTTATCACCGAGAGTCCTCTATTATTCATAATTCTTCCTGCCTCTACTTTCAGTAATGCAAGTGTTCCTGATTCTAAACACGAGTGTATGAAAACAAGATTAGTTTTTGTAAGCAGAAAGAATGAATGGTGAGAATTGTGTATACTGAAAACGTAGATTGTTACTAGGAAAAATAAACAACAGTGTTCAGTATTGTTATTTACTTATCTTCGAAGTATTTGCATAATACTTGTTTTCGACTTCCCGGTAATTTTCAGGCTGAGAGCTAAGAAGATCGCAGTTAACCGCGTACAGTACTTTAAAATAAGATAGTATTTGACTGACGGCCCAAGTACTTTTTCCGTATTGAGAAGGGGAGGTATGTTTTTCCACGGAATAAGCGAATAACGAGAACTTGAAGATATTTATATAATTAATTGAAATAATTATAGTTTTACAGGTCTATTTTCAAGAAGTGTGTTGCGACTGGTTAGCAAAGTGAAAATAAACACTAAATGATACAATGTTCGATATAGGTTAAGGCTGGATGTTCACATCACAGCTAACAAAGAAAATAATGATGAATAATAGATCACGTGCTCTCCGTTTTAACAATCATGACAAGGTATTTTTTCAACTGTTAGATCCTCTTCACGAACCACTATCAGTTAGAGAGATAATTAAAAACCAAAGGAGTAGATGCTCATCAAGCTTGGTCTCGTAATTTGAAGGCTCCAGGGTCGATCCTAGGCGGTGTGCACCACTGAGAAGTCCCAAACTAGTATGAGACAGCTATTAAATGCTTCCTAGTTTTTAATGATCTCTCTAACAGATGTTAATTCGTGAAGAACATCCAACAGTTGAAATTAATTCAAAATCCCCACGAATGCTATGAGCCATTATTTCACAAGGTAGAAAACTAGATTTTACAATGAAAGCGTCAAGAAACGTCAAAGGAAGCACTACCATAAGTATCAATGGAATGGAGGTAATGTATAAGGTTTTCAAATGTATCCGCTTAACAAAAAACAGATGAGCCAGAAATAGGAGGAGACTTTGTACATGATTAAAATTATCGATATGAACAGTAATACGACGTAATAGACTGCAAACGATACAAACCTAATTTATAGAAGCGAACTACCCTAACAGTTAATCACGTTAACTATAACAAAAGCGATACCACCGGCAACATGAAAGCAAGAAGAGAAGATGGACATTTGCTAAAAAGATTTTACTATCTTAGGAAATAATCACAACAGGTGAAAGTTGATAGTAACGTTGAATCTGTTCCAAATAACCTTGGCAAACATTGAATACACTGATAAGTTTAAAGAGGTAACTACCGAGAAAAATGTTTAGACTTTAGAAAAAGTGGGAAATTCAGAAGGTGTCACAAGTGTGCAAAAACAGCAAAACAGAGTTACTCTAAGATTATAGGCAAATTTAGGGGCTATATAGCAATTATTCAATATACAGTTAAGTTACACAGTAATCCTTGCTGTTCTAACGGGTATCCTAGTAGTAAGTAAAGCCAGAATGCGTACACTATCTTTTTAATATGCTGTTACATTTGCTGTAACTAACATTATTGTATTTATTTTAAACCTGTTAAATGTGATCATATTTTAAGTGTTTGATTGAGGATAGTTGAGAATATAAATAATCTGATTTAGTCCTGAAGGTAATTTGGACTAATAATTTACACAGCTGTCACGCAATCATAATTACTCTTCACAACTGAATGTTAGTACAGAAAAGCACAGATAGATACAGATGGTTGTGATGACACTGTGCACTTGATTTGGTTAAAATCTTCTAGAAGCGGAAAATAACATAAAGTAATTTTCACAAAAGATAAATTAATACACCATAAAAAAGTGGAATGCACTCAATCCTTTTAATCGAGATTAATATTATAAAGTACAACTAGTTGTGCAAATTTTTCAGGAAAAAATCAAACAACAACCCTGAAATGACAATACCGGTGCTACTGTAACGGCAGAACATTGGGGAATTAGTAACAGAATTATTTATTTACAACTCGATAAACAAATATGGGAAAAATACGTCCACTATACAGTAGAATCATAATTTGCATATATCTTCCGTATGGTGCTACTTTGTCACCCGTATTGTTCTTCTTTATCTAAGTGTCATGCTTTCCATATTGTTTCTCAAACACCGTTCATTAAACGCAATATTTCCGCCATTTGATAGTCTTAACGACGATATACATATTTATATCTGTATCTATATACTACTTATAAATCTCTTCAGTAGCACACAGCACACTACAACATCTGTTCAGTATGTACACGCTGATTGTTTTCGTTAAAAATTTAGTACAAGATGATTTACCATCTACTATCGTATTTTATTATTAAAGGATTATATGAGAAATAAACCATCTGCATAAATACTAATATGCAGGAGAAAGTGGAGATGGATTGGACACTCGCTGAGGAGGCCGCTGGGTGACATCGCGCCTCAGGCCAGTGCTCGAGTGGAACCCGAAAGGGAAGCGGCGAGTGGGACGTCAGTGCAAGGGTGACATGGAGGAGATCGTGTGAAGAGGAGTTGAAACAGTATGGACTAATATGGATGCAGGTGAAAAGTACAACAGAAGACAGAAGCAAGTGGAGACGTGCAGTTGAAGCCCTATGTTCCACTAGGAACCCAAGGGGACAGTAATAATAAATACTAATATGAAAACAAATACAACGGAGAAAAGAAGAAACAGTCTATCAATAATCAGATTACACCAGAGTAGCGCCCTGGCGTTTAAAACGAAGGATGCCCGATCCGTGTCTCGGTGAGTAGATCATCACCAATTGAAGGTGTAAGTACATACAGTTGACGAGTCCCATTTACGATGGAAAATGTATCTTGAGTTACATTGCTGGCTGCTATCGGAGAAATTAAATTAAGATTCAAGTATTGGTCTGTAGGGATTTGGTTGATTGGTTACAGGATTTCATCATGAACCGACATTGGTTAGAGAGCCATTGGAAAACCTGGGAGTACTGAAATGCTGTTTCGTCCTAGTTTGGGACTCTTCGGCAGAAAACACCCACCCCGATTGGGTTCGAACCCAGGACCTTCTGGTTACAAGGCCAGCGAGCTCGTGTACCATTAAGCCACTGGGACCTGACCCAATGGTCCATGAATTCTAACTTCTGCCAATTCATGACATAGCGCGACCGCTAGCCAATGTCTTCGGCGAGTATTTGTCCTCACACCTGACCTGCTGCACCCTACTGGTTATGACTTCTCACCAGAACTACCTACCTGAATAGGGCCAGTGGCCAGTGAGCATCTCATTGATATTCAAGTATTGGTTTGTAGATTTACTGTTCTCAGTAGTCAACTTTCAAGCATTGCTTCATGCATTTGAAACTTATTTTATCTGGCTAAGATTAAGACCCTTGATCAGTGAACAAACTGTTTTTAAACAAAAAATAGTCATATGATAGATGCATTAAGAAAGTTAGACAATAACTCACATACACTGTGATAAACAAATGAATTCAGCAATCTGATTGAATGTTTTTCCATCTACATAAATACTCTATAATTGATATAATTCGTGCCTGATCTAATATACATAATTGCTACACTAATTCGTCTGATTAATTAAAGTATTATAGAGGAGATGAAAAAAGTGATTTAAGAAATACTATTAAACCTTAAGCGCATAAACAGTAATAATAATAATGGTCAATAATCATTAATTATTCTGAAATACAGAAAAACAGTGAATTTCTATGATACTACACTTAATAGAGGCGATGAAATGGGATAGATGAAGAAGCCTAAACAGCATCAATCAACAATAATTAAGCTGTCTGCAAAATAACACAGTGGATAAATACACTAGTATGCCTACATGCAAATATATGAATAACGATTGCCTTTAGTTTTTAATTCATCCTTGAAATGTATTACGAAATATACGGTACCGTTAAGGAGAAACTTTCGCTCTCTCTACATATATATATATACCGCAACAATATAATGTAGTAAACTAAATTCCCTTCTAACAGTTTATTCTGTAAAGAATAATTCACTGTTAAGGAGTTTGCGTTCCCTTCTAATGTACTCATAAATACATTGGCCTTAAAAAAGGGAAGATACGGCCATGAAAAGATTTATAAGGAGAATATATGTCACATAAGCGAGATTGTAGCGGAAGTACACACAAAGAACCAATTTAAAAGGTAATAAAATAATACTTGGGGAAAAAAACACATTGAGTAACATTTTGGTCAATTTCCTTTCGAATACATTTACTTGTAGTACAACCAAAGAAATCATTGAAGTGGGGGAAAAACATTCACAAAGAATAGTCGTAAGGAGGACTAAGTGTTTGCTCGTCATAGGTATGTAGATAAGTTTAACTCAACTGACAATAAGATGATTTCGCGTGGCTTTTATGTCTCAAGAGTTGAATGATTGTGGTGTTGGAGGGGGGAGGGGGTAGCTTGATATTCCCAAGCTCATCTTTATTTTGGGAATGTAAATACATTAGTTTACCACAATGTCCAGTAAAACACGATATTTAATACATGTTTAGGTGATACCAAGTCAAAATTAGATCGCTTAACATTTTAGGTATTACACAGCAGAGTATTTACAGAAAAGATGAAAATAACAGAGTAGTTGAGCAGACATATAGTTTTCAAATGATCATAGAACAAATAAATTACAATTAGCATTTGATTTTCTGAGCAGGAAATTTGGGTCTTAGTAAATCTGCTTTATTTAATTTACAACTTATCTTTGAGTGAGTCTCACTCACTTCAAATTGAAGTATGCGCTGAAGATGTCGCCTAGTAGGGCGATGAAAGCTTCACAAATTAACTATCCAGCTCAGAAAACACAACCACATCAAAATGTACAGAATCTTCAGTGGAATTTATTGCATAACGTTTTCTGCTCCTCCACAATCTTAAAGTAAAGTAGTACTTGACAGCAGATCGCATATCACAGTGCTGTCTAACTTGAAGCATAAACCAATCCCTTATGATATTTTTTCTTGGTCTACTTCGAGTATTGCATGACATTTGTTTGACAGCCAATTAAAAATAAGCAGCAGTACATTTTGAGACCACAGGACATAAGTGAGAGATTAAAGACTACAGGTGGTTAGTTTTATTTCTCGTACCGAAAATCTCAGGAGCAGTTATCTCATGTGTTGAGAAACGTTGCCACCCACGATTATGCTTTTTCCCAGGTCTAGTATAAATTTGCGAATCAGCGGATTGCTAACATTTTAAATACTCGTGAGAGTACAAACAAGGTGAACAAGAGCAATTATATGCTATATAATGAAGACACTTTTGGTGGCCTAAGGTTTAATGCAAGAGGAAGCTGGGTCTTATAATCCAGCTGTTAGTGCACCACACCAATAATTCGAAGGCTACTGGTTCGATCCAGCTTCTCATTTCACCTTCATTCATCACCTACCGCACAGTAAGATTGCCTAGAATAACTAGACAAGAGCCTTAAGACTTCATTCCATCTACTGACCAGATCTGTTTGATTCATTAAATAATATTATGCATCCATATTAAATACAGTAAACAAGTTAGCATACAAAAGACTAACAAATAAAATAGCACATACAAAAAGGAATAACTCCATTTTAAACAACAAAAATCTCAAGAATTAACCATAGGAGTAAAAAAAACAAAAAACATTAAAAGGATGATACATTCAGATAAATATTATGCTTACTCTTCTCCAACATTATTGGTGGATTGTAAACTAAACTTGTTTGACTCCAGTAGAGTGGTACAGAGCCACGACATTGAAGAAATGCAACAGTATGCGGAAAGTCGTCAATATTAGTGTGTAGAATCTGTACAAAAAGGCATTAAATTAACACATTAATTTATTTGTAGATAGATAAATTGAATGGAAAAAATTATTACTGTGGGAAAATTAGATCACTCGCTAGTCAGCTGCTTCCACTCTCGAAACTGAACCGGTAAAGGTGATAATGAAAGAGGAAAAAAAACTAAATTCATTTTAGGCTAGGCGACAATCACTTATAGGGCTTTAGAAGAGCACGACTCTTTATCTGAATGTTGATGACAACAATAGTATACAACAGCTGGGATTGAATGGAAAATGATAGAGTTAAGTCAGAACACAAAGGTATATAGCAAAATACGTCTACTATATATTAGAATTACAATTTACATATATCATCAGTATTGCGCTTCTTTGTCTTCCTTTCATGTTTTTCGTATTGTTTTACAAGTACTGTTCATTTCTTCTCTTCCCCGTTAAATCCATCTGTCCGAAATTCTATGTTCTTGCAAACGATATACATATTTACATCCGTACATATATACTACTTATAAACCTTGTCAGTAGCACACGTCCTAATAGTGATTACCAATGCCATTTGAGAGATTGAAAAAATGGTTGGAATCATATTGAGAAACAGGTTTAACTTCGAATTACGATTATTATTCTTCTAAAGAAAGCCCGATCGAGATAAACTTCACAAGATGATGACTATAACCAATAGAAACTATGCGAGTGATCCTTTAGTGAACACAACTTTATCAAAGAAACTTATCCAATATGAAAGAATTTCTTTCATTTCCATGGAAAATTTGTTTCTAGCCTTCAAAAGTGTGAAGGTATTAACTGTTGGAATTTCGAAACTCACAAAAAAAAAACAAAGATTATAATTTACCACTTCCTATGCTGATGAAACCTCCTGTAATACGAGAAAATAATTTAATTTCCTTTCAACTAGTTTTTGAGATTTACTTTTATCACAAACACATAGTTCATGATGGTAAACTGAACTAACATTTCAAGTAAGAATTCACGGGTCATTGAATTCCAATGCAAGTGGCTGAATGGTCAACCAGCTTGGTCGTGTAATCTCAAGATGTTGAGTTCCATTCCTGGTAAGGTAGTGGACGTGCACTGCTGAAGAGCCCCAAATTAGGACAAAACAGCTATCTAGTTTTTTCTGGGTTCTAATGATCGCCTGACTGATGTCGATTCGTGCTGAAAACTACATCTCATTTAGTTCAGATCCCCAGAATAACTCATAATGTAAATAATAATTCAATGTTTAAACGCTGGATGGTGACCAGAAGCTACATATGGCTTTCCACTAGGAATGTTTCTAGTCATTTTCACTGATAAGCACTAGCACGAACAAAACGTAGACCAAGCCATTCACACATTTATCACCAATGATTATGGAACACAAAAACGGAGTGAATTACAAAGTCACTAAGTATGATAGTTCAATTTTGATCCCCATGATCTATACAGTTTTTTATCAGGGATAAAAAGTACTATGTAAAATCGATTGTTATCCAGTAGGTGATTTATATAAACACTCGAGGCATGTAGCCAACTGTTGACGACTTGAACAGATCAGTAGTAGTGTCGGTTAACATTCTATCCCCCAATAACACAACAACAGTATATGTAAACTTAATTTACCTCAGATCCTACTATGGTGAATGCTACTTATAATCAGATATAAGTAGTATATCAGTAAACGAATTCAGGAAAGTAACAATATGTTTTGGGCACCGGAAACAAAGCAATCGAAGAAGAAAACTGTGAGAAGAACGTTACAAACACTGTGCAGAATCCAACAAACTATCGCATGTGGTGATATTCGACCAATTTGCAAATGGTGTGGAAATAAAGACTTAAGGTATACGTAAGGCATTTGCCCTAACAAACATGGCCTTCAAGCCTCATCGGTCTTTTCTTCTTTACTCTACTAATGTCAAAAACTGATCAGATGACGAATAAAATGCTAAGCGCTAACCTTATACTTTTACTGTTTTATCTGGATATTGCTTATAAACGAGTAAATGATATTGAGATATCTTTGAATTTGTAGATAATCCATAGATATAAGAATGTTTGAAATAATAGATAATCAACAGGAGCTAGGTAGATAGATATTTTGCAGTACATGTGACAACTTCTTTCCCTGATTAAACTTTATAATCCACTTTTCCTTAACGTCAATAATAGCGTTTTGAGATAATCCTTCTGTGCATGATGAAATGATTATCACCAAATCTTTATATATACTTTATATTCACATAAAAGTAAATATTATAATTCCTATTTTGATTTCTAGTTAAATCTCATATGGATTCTTTCTAGTATATTGTGTTTAATATAAAACAAAACATATCAGGAAGTGAATGATCTCATCTTTCTCGTTTTTTTTATTCTCCACTGTAAGAAGAAGAAGGAAAAAACCCACAAGAAGGAATTTATACTTAAATTCATCAAAAAGAATAATGAGCAAGAGGATGAAGAAAGTGTTTTTTTCAAGGAGGAGGAGGAGGACAACGAGGGATGACAGCAGAGGATAACTCTTAATAACACTGAGGATTAATGTATTCTTCATAAAAAGTTGGTGATCTCACAAGAGAATTACTCTATAATTCTATTTTAATGACAAAAGAAAAAATGTGTAAAGTGAAAGTCGGATGGACAAGAGGGGGGGGGGGTAGAAAATAACCCTACAGAGTGATAATTACTCGCATTGTTATGTGTAAAAGGAGTAGGTGAATAATCAATCCGAACGTATGTTACAACTTGGTGAAAAAAATATATATGTAACTCCGAGTTTTGTGAGAAAAGAGATTGACCAATTGACCTGTGAAAAATTAATCAAATCAACCCTATTGACTATAATTATTTTCAAAGCAGGGAAATGCTTTATCATAATTATGACTTGGTATATTCTCTTAAAGGTTCAGGAAATAAAATCATAAATTAAATTACATGTTTCTTCTTCAACTTACCTTTACTTAAAAAGAAAATATGTTTGAAGGAATTGAAGAGAAACACTTAAAATAAGAAATAAAGACAATTACTTGTTTATAAGTGAAGTTTTCTACGGTTAGTCTTCAGGGTAGGAGGTTATTAAATGAATATCTCCCTACTGACTCTTTTTTTAGTTAAATATTAATGACGATTAGAGGGTAAGTTGCTTCCTACTCAACACACTCAGTGAAACCAATATTACTCATGGAGATACAGGTTTGTCCACCTAATCAATTTGAAGAGTGGTAGAAAAAAGTGTTTCTTGATTTCCACAAATAGTCACTGTCAAACACGTAACACTTAAATAAAACACGAGCTACGCATAATATGAAGGTATTGATAAATTTCGATGAGTTATAATAAAACACGCATCTATGGTTCATCAACAGTAGACGTGGGAGGTCCGTGTTCGATTCCCAGTCGACGCACTTCTAAACCTTATCCTGTTTACTAACCGACAGTAAGCCCGGAAAAGAGGGGAGGTTGAGAACGAGATGAGAAACACCACTCCGTAAAAACAACATCAGTGCTGAAATTTCGAAACTTTAAGCTCTATACTCAACTCGGAACGCAAGCAATGAATGCTAATAGTAATAACAAATATCTGCTGCAAAATAAGTGGTTCTCATAATTCAGGGGACTAGTGCCGTTGGTTAAACGTAAGAATTCCTGGATTGAGATCGCATTAGGCAAACTGAAGGTATTTATTCTAGAATGATCAAATTAATGTTGAAGGTTAGATGCAAAACTAAATCAGTATACTATCTACATAATTTACAAAATCTCAGCATATATATATATATAAAAGAGTTAAGAGGTGAGAAAATAAACTTAGGTCAAGTTAAAAGGACAGATTTAAAGTCAACAATGAAGATCACTAAACCAAATAACAAAGGTAATAGTACATCTGCTAAGGTATCAAAACAAAGTTTACCAACTTGATCATCGTTCGTCAGTATGGGGTCATTTTTCGTTGTCAAATTGGCCAATTGGTAAAGATAAGAAAACCAAGTGTAGATTGTTGGATTTGATCAGCGTTTAAAATTATAAAAGCAGCGTGTGTTTATATAATGATATCGCTTATCACATTCGTGTTGATTTTGTCACTTCATGGGGGAGGGAGGTGTTGTAACCAGGTCAGATTCTGTTGAAGTCCATCATTCCTATTCAGACAATTTGGATTCCACTTGATATGAAGTGCTTCTGATATTAGACGTTCTTTGTGTTTTCTGAAGTTTTTTTGGATTATTTCAATATTGTCAAAATCAATTTTGTGGCCTGATTCTATAGCGTGTAGACATATGGTTGATGATTTTTCAAGCTTTCTAGTTCAACCGGATTTCTCGGTGGTCGAACAGATGCTCTATGGTGTTCATTTCTTCTGATTTTGATTTCTTGAGATGTTAGTCCGATGCATATCGCATCACATTCCAAGCAAGCATTTTATTTTATAGACACAATTAGATAGAGAATCTTTAGGGATTTGGTCTTTTATATTGACAAGGTTGTTTCGCAGTGTGTCTGATGCTTTGAAGAAAACTCTAATGTCGAGAGATGCCAAATTCCAATAAACATTCCTTGACCAAGTCTATCGTCTTCTACCGTTTCAATATGACTAATTAGAATACTCTAAGTACACTTCAAAAAGTTATATGTAGAAAAGAAATCACACGAAATCGTACTCACTTGTTCTGTTTCAACATAATTAGCCACATATCCATCAACATCAATTCCACGACGTCTATAACGTGTACCTAAAAAAGTGTTTTAGAAACCAAAAGATACAAAATGTATCTTTATTTTACAGTAACAGAAACAACAAAATGGCATACGAGGTATTATCAACAAAAGAGACATTTCAATGAATATGTTTAGTGAATAGCAATTAATTACTGAGTTGAACAGTTTAAAAAATTGTTTTAATACAGTGAACTGGATAGTAATTAGATGTTACGATAAAAGAATTTTCACATCTAACCAACTTCTCTAGAATGTCGACATCCGCTGTATAAAGGTGATTTACCTTGGGATTTGCAGTGAAAATAAGATGGGTAACTTGCAAAGATTAAGTTTTTCTGATAATTTATATTTTTATAGCATTGTATGCATGTAGTGCAACTACAAAATTTAGGGCTAGACGCAAAGTAATGGGTGAGGAAGATAAATAAATCGATAAAGTCCTGAGTCTTTATCGAATGAGGGGGCTGTGACATGTGCTACGAAGTTTGAATCATTCTTTACACGCGCAATTTGGAACGGAGCAAGATTGACTATAATAATAATAATAATAATAATAATAATAATAATAATAACAATAATAACAATAATAAAAGATACCGAAAAATAAAGCCAATAACTGTCGACTGTTATCCTGTGAAGAGGTCCAAGTAAGCCAATTGGAGTCCACAAGACACTAAGAACAACAACTTCATCAACTCTAAAGATAAGCTATAGCGTCTGACCACTTCTAGGTGTATACAGCAATTTAGTTGCTCATGTGGAGCAAGATATATAGGTCGTTCGATGCGTGTTTTAGCTATATATGACATTAATTGTTTTGCCACTTCACACTGAACTATGATTATAATCACAAATATCTTAATTGCAATTCATACTACTATCATTTTGTGTAGCTAAAAATGTCAAAGAGCATTATCCCGCTTGGCTACCAAAAGGAATCAGTGGGTCAATAAAGACTCCTATAGTTGAGCATACATTCAACACTGATCACTCAGTATGTAAGGAGAATTCATTCAAAGTCATTTACAAAGTGAAAAGAAGCCTCCTGAAAACAATAAGCTTTCGTATACTTCGCACATTACTGAGGCCTTAGAGATTCGGATAGGAAACCCTGATTTATATACACAGGAACTTCTCTATCCTCTACTTTTATTCTGGGTATAATTCCAAGTTCAACTACTTTATTACCAATACTATTTGTGGATATTCTACATAGCATTTTAGTAACATCTTTTTCTTGACTAACCCTTTATCTACTCTCTCCAAGCTCTTTCATAAACATCCTTCTTTTCTGGATGTCTTTCATATTACGTGACCCTTGCCATTACTTGCTAATCTTCATCCCTCTCCCCTTGTTGCAATTTGATTATACATCATATTTTTTGAAACATTTTGATGACGTTAACAATAACCTTGACCAGTTTTTATTCTTGTCTGACAAACCTTATGTACACACACACACAGAGATAAAAAAATTATATATAACTACGATTGTACAGATAAGTGAATGAATCCGTCGAAAAGAGACTACGCTGAATTGTCCATAAACATTTTATGTCTATTTACCAAAATGAGTTAACTAACAAAGAAGTCGTGACCAGTAGGGTGCTGCAGGTAAGGTGTGAGGACAAATACTCACCGAAGACATTGGCTAGCGGTCGCGCTATATCGTGAATTGGTAGAAGTTAGAAGTCATGGACCATTGGATCAGGTCCCAGTGGCTTAATGGTATACGAGCTCGCTGGCCTTGTAACTAGGAGGTCCTGGGTTCGAACCCTTGAGGTGGGTGCGTGCCGGTGAAGAGTCCCAAACTAGGCTGACAAAACAGCTGTCCAGTACTCCCTGCAGGTTTTCCAATGGCTCTCTAACCAATGTCAGTTCATGATGAAATCCTGTAACCAAAGATCCTAAAATTACCTAACACTCAATGCTTTATTTATACTTTATCTGACAGGAAATTAAGTCAAATAAGTAAATAAAATCTATTCACAAAATTCACATAAATCAGGATCAAAATGATACATTTTTGAACTTATTAAATCATAAAGAAAATGAAAGACAATCTAAAAGAGAATATTTTCCTTTTCTTTTCGATGAAACCACTTAATTAACCTATATATATATATATATGTTCTGTTTTACGAGTGGCTCATATCATATGATTATGAGCAATAGTTTGTGCTCGAAACGTCATCAGTTAATATTACTGTATAACATTGTGTGATTTATCAAAATAAAATCTTATCCATAATGGAATATCAGTAGTAGTATGTGAGCACTGTGGCAGAACACAATTTCATTTTAGATAAGTTTAACTAATGTAACAATAAGTGATACGACAGCTAAAACTCGGAGATATTTCCAGTACAATTTACTCCTTGAAATCACAGGACTTCCTATCCTGTTTCAAATATTTGTAAAAATTTAAACCTCCCCTCCCCCCTACATCAATTTATTAATAACATCAACAGCATGAGCTTGATATTGATTCGATGAAAAAAAAGATTGTGTGATTGAACCAGCTCTCCCTCCAGCTAGCTAGCCCACCCTACTGCGTGACTACACGCAAGAACAAGTGTAGCAATGATCGCATCTTTTTGCAGATTATTTCATTCTACATCTAGCTGTAATCCCAGCTGATCCCAGTCTGCTTTTTCGGCCTACGATAATTATTTACAATAGTACTTCTATTTTTCTTTTGGATCCTCATAGATTTTCCAACCAGCCATTATTATTATTATTATTTTATTATTGTATCCTTTAATTCCTAGAGGAACATAGGGCTTCAGCCGTGCGTCTCCATTGCGTTCTGTTCTCTGCTAGAGTCTTCACCTGGCTCCATGTCTGCCCACACGTTTTCATCTCCTCTTCACATGACCTCCTCCAAGTCACCCTTGCACTGACGACCAACTCGCCGCTTCCCTTTCGAGTTCCACTCGAGCAATGGCTTGTCTAGTGATGTCACTTGATGGTTTCCTCAGAGTATGGCCAATCCATCTCCATTTCTTCCTGCTTATTTGTTTCACAATCGGTTCCTGCTGCGTTGGTTCGCTCATTGCCAGAGATCTCTGTTGCTGATCTTTTCTGGCCGGCCATCTGATCTTGAGTATTGAGCGAAGACAACTGTTAATGAAGGTCTGTAGTTTGTTTGAGATGCTCTTTATGACGCGCAGTACAAGTCTCTGATCCGTAAAGTGAGTAGCACTGACTGACTTCACATTGGAGTTGAAAATCCGGATGTTATTTTTGATGCTGAGTGTTGTTGACCTCCACACAGACTTGAGAGTAGTGAAAGCTTGTCTTGCTTTCCCGATCCTCTGCTTTGATATCCTCGTCAGTTCCGCCGGCCTGTAGTTGAAACGATGCTTCCCAGGTAGGTAGGTAAAAGAGGTTGTTTCTTTCAGGTTCCTCCCATTTATGCTGATTGTTGTCAGTTGTTGTTGTTGCTGTTGGTGGTGTTGCCCAGGAATCTTCATCACCTCTGTTTTCTCTATGTTCACCTGAAGTCCTATCTTCTCGGGATGCTTCTTCTGCCAACTTGTTGCTTTTCGCTTGCATATCTTCCAGTTTGTGGGAAATCAGACATATATCATCAGCGAAGTCCAGATCCTCCAAGTTTTTTGTGTGAGTCCATTTTATGCTTGTTTCCTCATTGCCCGCTGTTTGTCACATTATCCAGTCTACTGCAATCAGGAAAATCACTGGCGATAGTAGGCAGCCAGCTTGTCTTACTCCTGTCCTCACTTCGAAGGATTCCGTAAGTTTCCCATTGTGGATTACTTGGCATGCAGCATTGTCGTACAGCTGTTGGATGAGATGTATAATTGTCGGTGGCACCCCGTAGTAGCGAAGTAGTTTCCAAATCACCTCTCGATCGACGCTGTCAAAGGCCTTTTCAAAGTCGATGAAGTTGAGATAGAGAGGTGACTGCCATTCCAGGCTTTGTTCAATGATGATCCGTAATGTGGCGATCTGATCAATGCATGACTTGTTTCTCCTGAATCCAGCCTGTTCCAGTCGAAGTTTTTCATCCAGCCATAGTCGGTAGTTATTCAGCAGTAATAATTTCCTTCTACATAAGATTTCTTTATTAAAATTTTCCACCTCACTAATCAGACATCTGTTCTGATTGCATTACAGATTATAGGCTAGGAGACTCAAAACAGACGTACTTATCAGAAAGTGACAGCATTTATTTTATCGACTCGAGTATCTAAACCTCATGTTCTTTTGATTTTATTCTGCCATATAGCATAGATAATCTGCCCTGTTGATTTTCTAAACTCGAAACTGAACTGGATTCCATCTACTTCTGAATTTCTATCTGTAGAGAAGTTGCTTCAAAGTTCAACAGAAAAATCATGTCTGTCTTTAAAAACCGCTTCTGACGAATCACCCTTAAATGTATCTAACATATTCTTTCGGGACTAAGTTTCAGTCTTTTCTCGACCAACCAGTTCTCATGATCACTTCTTGAAGCATTTTTATTTCACCGTACATGTTAGCTATGGACGATAAAAAAATGAACTATATTCCTGCTCTCACTGATTAGAATCCAGACATGAAGATTCATGCATTGTTCATACCATGTCAACTTCCTGTGAACTGATCTTTTAAAGAGAGAAATTGGTTTCCTTTTCAATAAAAAATATCGAAAACGTGAAATTTCCTCGAATAAGGAGGTGAACTTGACTGAATGATGACAACCACTCAAGCTTTCTTATTATGACATCATCTATCAGTATATGCATATCACATGTGATGAATGTATCATCCAGTTACTTTTTTATACCGATAAAAATCACTAAGTGATAGCCATGAAACGGTAGTTTCTAGTTTTATTAATGAAACAATCGCTCATACTTTTTATATCACAGAACTTGAACTAAATGCTCAAACAAGAGAGTTTCTTTTTCCTGACAGTGATTTCAAACACCATCAAAACTGTTACCTTTAAGTGAAGCGAATAGTTGTCTGTGAGAAAAACATCAGTGAAGAGAGAGAGAGGTAGTATTTCAAAAATATTATTATTTGCTTGTCGTATATATTGACATTATTTACTAAATTTACTAAGTAGTCAAATGAATTTGACAGATTATGACTATTCTGATAGTTTCTGACTTAGTTGTAGGATTTATATGAGTTATTATATTTAGCAATTACTCATATTGAAAAAGTCAACGCGAAATGTTATTTTCTTTTAATGCATGTACGACAGACTACAAAAATTTCTGATGTATAACAAAACAGGAAGTAAATTCAACCCTTCCAGACAGTTAGTTTTTATTATTCAACCGAGAAGGTAGTGAGAAATAATGCTGGCATACGCCTAAACAATTATAACTATTGTCAAGTGTTTGTTTGCAGGGATTGATCACGAGCTGATATCAGTTAGAGAAGCACTGGAAAGCCAGGAATTACTGGAGAATTGTTTCACCGTAGTTTGGGACTCTTCATCAGTACGCACCCACCCAAATTCAGTTCGAACCCAGGACCTCCTGGTTACGAGGCGAGCTCGTAGACCATTAGCTGGTGTTCCTCAAGGTGCTGTTCTTTCTCCTTTTCTGTTTTCTTTTTTCTTACATGACTTGCCCCACTCTGATGTAGCCACTTTCGTCAAGTATGCTGATGACCTCTCTGTCTCCATGCCTGTCAACTCTCAGTCAGACTGTTCCATATTAAATAACTTTCTCTCGGAAATTAGTCAGTGGTCCTCTTCAAACGGTCTTAAGCTAAATCCGTCTAAGTGTTAGGTAGTAAATTTCACTTTCAGACGAAAACGTGACCTACAACGACTAGCTAGCTCACCTGGTTCCACTATCATTGACGGCAAAGAGCTTGAAACTACATCTAATGTCAAGTACCTCCTCCGACCTTTCCTTGTCCTCTCACATCTTGCTAGTTACTAGAAAGATGTTCCGCTTAACGTTCTACGTTAGGAAGTTAAGGCAGTCTGGTATAAAGCAGTCTTTGCTTTCTCAGTTTGTCAACTCTTGTATTCTAACCATCCCTCTTTACTGCTCCCCATTAATCTCCCCTGGACTACTTAAGAAAGACTTTGTTTCGCTGCATAGGGCACTAAAAGCTGTTAGTAGGGCAAGTGGGATTTCGTTCAACCAACTGGTTAACACCATTGTGTATAGACATATAATGTCATGTAAGAAACTAGCGAATTCTATATTGTCAGACCCAGAGAATCCTCTCTATACTCAGCTCTCTCCTTGCATTTCATCTGGTAGAACTAGAAGCAACTATAGGAGGCTATATGCCAGGACTACTAAGTACAAAAGCTCCACAATACCTTATCTGGCACAGCTGTTATGTGATGAGAAATCCGTTAGGTATGACACGATCAACTTACTGCGGCACTCTAACAAATAGTTCCCATTAGCTTTGTTCTCCTTTCTTTGTTACTATTATATTGTTGCTTACATATTCTATTACACACTAATTTTATATTTCATATCCTGTGGTGCATTGTTTAAATATGTGAATGCAATGCTGTTCTTTTTTATTTATCTTTTTTTCTTTTTGTTGTTGTTGCCTTTTATTTTTAAAATCTTATAAAATTTATGAGGTAATTCGATGCAATATTGTAATGCATGCTGAGAATTCCATACATGTACCACAAGTACTGTTTGGAATAAAGCTATTATTATTATTATTAAACCACTGGGACCCGACGACCCAATGGTTCATTAATTGCTACTTCTGTTAATTCGTGATAAATCATAACCATACTTCCCTTCTACAACTAAGATCAGCGTTTAACCTAAATTACTAGAGTGAATAAACTATAGCTGATTGTGTAAAACTTAGTCATGACACAGTTTCATTTGCTTGTATATAGGTAATGTGTTAGAGTAAAAACAGTAGACAACAGTATCTTACTGAAACAACCAATGATGGCAAGGTAGTAAACGTAACATTTGTTTACAAGAAGTGTTAATCATACTATGTACGTGGAATCTGTGACATTGATGAATAATTAAAAACAAAAGCCTAAGCTAATCTTCCAAACTAATTAGTGATTTTGAAATCTTTAAATTAAACAGCCCATGTAGGTAAAGTACTTTCATTTTTTTTTAAATTTAAAAGGCTTTAATACGTATACGTTCAAAAAAGTATGTCGAACCTCTAGATCTGTCATGCCTTAATATAAGGTCAACGAAAAGTTAATCATCTTGTCTTTCTACGCCTGTCTGGTACTACTGTATCCCTTTGAAACAACATGTTTGCGTCACACTATTATTATTACTATTATCAGTATTGAGATACCTCAATATTTACCGTTCATTAAACTCCTATTGAGGGCATCCCTATTTAAAGGATACAAATATGAATCAGAAGGACCAAATTTCTTTAAAGATATTCTCCGGTATATTTAAACTTTTTAGTGTTACTTAACACAAGATATATGGAGACTTTGATGTCGGATAGTTGGAGGCAATCGGCAGGAAGACTTGCCTGGACCTAGGTTCCCTGCGAGTTGCCACTCACCAGTCAGCAAGGCGTATCTGAAAACCTGAAGGAACTCATATCCCTTCTGAGATTCGAACCCGCGTCATCCATTGGTGCAGTCAGAGATGTTACCACTGAGCTATTCGGACTCGCGATTGACCTCGTGTAGGACTGCAGGGGATACTTTCATTGGACACTAATAACCTGACTGATAGAATTCAGTCTGCACTGTTAAAATAAACAGATTGATTTAGGAGAAGCTATACAAGTACAGTTCAAGGGTAACATACCTAGTGATATGTTAAATCTCAGTTTGAATGGATCTATTGAAGGAACATTTAAAACTGCGAAATCATCCGTTAGAAACTCAACAAGATTTATATTGACATAGTGCAATAAAAATGCATTACCAATGATAGACAAACCAATGTGTATATGGTAATTTAATTATTCCTGTGAAGATATTTATTTATATACGTAGTAATCAGAAAACTTTATCCATAACACACTCCTGAACACAAACCAGCTTTGCTAGTTAAGGCGATAATCAGGTCAACTCTCATTTGATGAGTAGTGAACACTAAACCCAAATAAAAACAGCATTCCCTAGAATGCATTGGACACCGAATTATTTGCCTAAAGGTACACAATTATGTCCCATATGCATAACTGAAGATATAGGAATCATTAATAGTTGATATGGCCTATGTCTACTTTGGTCTGCTATAAGGTCAACAAAGACTTTATCATCTCACATCCTTATGTTCAATCATCTCCCATAACATTTCATTCCCTTTTTCTCTTCCTTTTAAGACACACTTAACATATGTCACTATCGTTATTATCAGAGAAGAGCGCAAATCCGAAAAAAACAGATATTCTACTACGATCATTTACTGATTATAAGAGAACTGATATATATATATATATATATATGATATTCCTTCAAGCATTGAAGGAGCATAAAAAACTCCCAAATCAATTAGTAGATACAACTACTATCAGAAAAATTAAACCATGGGAAGTTTAAATAAGATTTCTGATTTATTATTATTCCCAAATATGATTCAGTTGATGCTATCAAAAACGAAACTTAAAAACAATGAAAAGTTGTTAGCTAAATGTTAATATTACCAACTGAAAAAATGATTAACTGCTTGATATATCCTCATTTAGAGTTAGATGAATAATTCAGTTGCAATGGGCTCACTAGAATCTCAAATTTTGGCTAATCTTGACATGGCAGCATGACAACATAAGGTAGTGAATAGATTTCATTATCAACTCAAGGTAAGGTACAAACAAATAAGTGAAAGTGAATGAAATGTTCAAAGCAAGGAGAGCCGACATATCAACACGGACAAAGCATTTCAGTTCAATATATACTCAATTAACGAGAAATACAAATTCAGTTAACCAATAATTACGGATACCTGTTGCAACTGACGTGGCTCTTGCAACCTAGTAGATAATGCTTTGGTGTTTGAAATGAAGTGTGTCGGGTTCGGATTTTTTTTTATTCCTTCACGTTCCCAGTGGAACAAAGGGCTTTAAGCTAGTGGCTTGAAGTTTCTGTAGCAGTGTTTATTTTTACAGGATGAGGTTGCTAGCCTCATGTCCAACCTTTCCTCTTCACCAGCTTTATTTCTGGCTTAGTGAGGTAAAGGAGTGAGTCGGTGGCCGGGGATCGAACCCCGGACCATGTGCATGGTCGGAGAGCGTCCTAACCGTTATGCCACCGACGCACAGTGGCACAGTGGGAAAACTAACACTCACTGAGAATGTAAGCACATCTAAGTGATGAATCGCGAACGGGATGAAACGCGCATCTTGAATTCCATTGCCGGTCCACCATCAATTGCGGTTTTTGTCCGATTGATTAGAAAATAAAATAAATGCGAATACCTTTTATACCAACTTTTAAATATGTATTTCTTCTATGCAACATGCCAGGTAATCCACAACGGAAAACTCAGCGAGGCGTTCGAAGTGCATACAGGAGTAAGACAAGGTTACCTGACTATTATCACCAATGATATTCTTAATTGTAGTGGACTCGATTATGCGTCAGACTGTGCATAGGAGCGAGGAGTCAGGAATACACTGGACCACCGATAAGAAGACTGTAGAAGATTTGGGCTTCGCAGATGATAAATGTTTAATGTAAAACAAACTCGAAGACTTATAGGCAAAAGCCAACAAAGTGGCTGAAAAGATAAGCAGAGAAGAGAGGACACCAGGTGAACCATAGAGAAGACTGAGGTGATGAAGATAACCAACCCACCAATAGCAACAACAACCAGCACCAATCACCATCAGCAGGAGAGGCTTAACAAAAGTTACTTTCTTCACTTATCTAGGCAGTAAGCATCATTTCAACTACAGGCAGAACGGATGACGATGTCAAAGATGGCCAGAATCGGAAAGGCGAGATACGCCTTCATCAACCTACACTCAGCATAAGGAACAAGATTCACATTTTCAACACCAATGTGAAGTCGGTTCTTCTATACGGGTCAGAAACTTGGCCAGCGTGTCACGAAAAGGATTTCTAACAGACAACTACAGACTTTTATCAACAGCTGCCACCTTCCCTGGCTCCATATTGAAGATCAAACGGTTAGAAAGAATTAGTGACAAGAAATTTCGGGAACGAATCAACCAAGAGCCGACTGCTCAACAAATATGTAGGGGAAGAAAATGGAGATGGATCGGACATTCTTTGAGGAAACCGTCAAATGACATCGCGTGCAATGCAGGCCATAGCTCAAGTGAAATCCCAATGGGAAGCGACGAGTGTGTCGTCGGTGTCAGGGTGACATGGAGGAGATCGTGTGAGTTGGAGGGGAAAATGAGAGATTATGGGCAAAGGTGGAGCTAGGCAGCTGAAGAGGATGGCAGTAAAAAAGAACAAAGTGGAGATGTGTTATTAAAGCCTTATGTTCCACTTAGAACCCAAGGGAATAATAATAATAATTCCAGTGATTAGGTTATACTTCAAACATCTGAGTGAATTTCTCATTTGTTCGTTTTTTGTGTTCTTTTCATTTATAAACTCTTGAAGAGTTTTACTACTAGGTGGGATTCAATATTATTTTAAATAAAGTCATCTCAACAATTTAGCGCTTTTCTCCCCAACCCCCTAATGATTTAATTTTCTTCACAGATTATGTATAAACAAATTTAGCCAAACATTTAATAGTTATTAGTAAGTTAAGCTTTAATTGTACGATAATCCGTTTAGTGGATAGAAGTTTGTTTTGTAGAGTTATCACATTGTGACACTATTTCAATATGTTAGGAGAAATCTATAAATAGCTGATATTGCCTACTGTCTCATTATACAATCACTGAGCTTTGGTTGTTTCGTGAAAAATCTTCAATAAAAATGCATTTTGACTTGGTATACTGCATTATGAAGATGTGTTTTGAGTGAAAATTTGATGATATATAAATTTAAAACAATTAGTTTGTTGAGAAGTAAAACATTTAGGGTAAAATTCTGTTGCGATCTCCTTTGCAAACGCAAAATATTGAAAGATAAAATAAAAGGTATTCAGAGAAGAGTTATTCTTTTCAGCGATTTCATTCTCAAGCTATAAAATTGCATACACATAGTTAATTTTCTTAGCAACAAAATGAGTATTTCAGAGACTTGTCATTAGAATTGTACATTTTAGATAACCGATTACATAAGGTAGAAAGCGTTAATCTGGTAGAAACTAAAATCAAATTATTAAAATAGTAAATTTTAGGTAATAAATTTTGTTAATTGGTTAGAAACTAAACTAAGATTAAATAAGCAAGTTGAGTGACGTAATCTAATTGACGGAGTTGAGTCGAGCTCAGCTAAAATTAAAATTGTCAAGTGTTCGTTTGTAGAGATTTTGTCTGATTAGTTGAGGGATTTCATCATGAACTGACATCGGTTAGAGAACTATTGGAAAACCTCGGAATACTGGACTACTGCTCCATCCTAGTTTGAAACTCTTCAGCACGCACCCACCCCAACTGGATTCGAACCCAGGACCTTCTGGTTACGAGGCTAGCGAGCTCATGGACCATTAAGCTACTGGGACCCGATCCAATGGCCCATGAATTCTAACTTCTGCCAATTCACGACATAGCGCGACCACTTCGCAATGTCTTCTCCGATGAGTAATTGTCATCACCTTTGACCTGTTGTATCCTAATTGTCACGGCTTCCAACTAGAACCTCAGGTAACTGCCTGAATAGGGCCAGTCGCTAGTAAGCATCAGATCAATTTTCCAGTATTGGTTAGTAGGGATTTTGCTTGATTGGTCAAGTTAACAACATTAGTAATAAGTGGTAGAGATTTAATAAGAGGTGGGGGAAGAGAATATTATACAATTAAGAAACAAACAAGCAAGAAAAAGACGAAACTAAAGTTATGTATTTAGTGTTAAGATAAGTCAGGTCCACTGTAGATTTAATGACTGAACAAACTTCTTTTGTATGTAGAGTTGAAATTATAATAAGCGACATTCTCGATACTGTAATTAGTACAGAGAAAGAAAGTTAAATATACAACACAATATGTATTATTGTTGACTCACACTAGTAGTTGTAACATAACTCATATTAACAAATAGTGTTTATTTCACTTTACGATACCGTTTGAAGTGTTATATATTAGGCATAAATACAAACATACAACCCTTCTTTGAAGAACTGATCAGTGTACCCATTAATTGAGATCAATGAAGTTACACTTATCAAGTTAGTTTGCACTTCCAAGTGATCGATTATTTTGGACCCAAATGCTCGGTCTTTGTGAACATGTCGGCTCCTAGTATGGGCGCCTCGAAAATGTCTGAAGATTAAGTTGATGTTATTTCACTTGATGGTAAGTAACTATTGGTTAAAAATCCAGAATGCACCTTTCGTCTAGCTGACGTATTCCAAATTAAAGGATGAAATGCACATCCTGTATTCCAGTGCTAGTCACCAGCAACACGTATTTAAATCATGAAACAGTAGTGCTTATTTATTCAATCCAAATAATGATAAGTAGTAAACTGCATAAGATAACATTTTCTATTTGGATTAGTTCGTCAAATAATCCTCTTCAATTTTTTTTTTGCATACTTAACCCATTCATTGTTACCTGATGCATTTCTACATAATAATGATCTACTATACTTCAGACAGGAGAATTCAGCTTTTTGTCTTCAAGGAAAAAAAACTGATCAACAGTCAATTGATGATTATTGAATGATTCTAATTAGTTAGTTAGTTATTAGTTAGTTAACTCAAATGCTTTCCACCTGACTACACTGAATGAACATTGCAAATATACACAACATAAGACGTATTGCAATGAAAGACATAGTACAAAGAAATTCCTGTCTTTATCAAAACTAAAAGTTAAATTCATGATGTATTCTCTTTTATTTTGGAAAAAAATAAACACTTTTACCTTAAACTTTTCTTCTTGAAAGCTTATACAGTGTATGCATTTGAAAAAAAGGCAATAAAATGTTTTTTATTGATATAAAGGGAGAGAAGAGGAACACAGAGAAGGATGTCGACATTACTTACTTCATTATCTTCTTTCAACACACGCATACAAACAGACATAAAAGTTAATGTAAATACTGATAAAGAACAAAAAAATAAATAAATATATACAGCAAATAAAAATTGAGCATTTAATCAAACAGAAACACATATGTTCTTATGCTATACTTCGAATATATATATTAAGTTTTCAAGACAATCCACTATTATTACTCCTAGTATTAACAGTAGCACTAGTAGTAGAAGTAGGAGCAGTAATATAATGATCACGAAAACTATTCAACTTTCCCAAAACTACATATCATCAATATTTGGTCTACTTAATCGACAAGTAATGTGTAATTAAAGCAGAAGCAAAAGACATACTCATAGAAAGGGATCACATTAATGTGGTGTACCTGTTTGTGAAGGTGTGGTGAGAGCTGTCTGCTAGCAAAAATTGGTAGACAGCAATTTACGTCAGTGTTTACGTCTCAAATCTTGGTCACGAGAAAAAACAAGAACAAAGCCTGACCTTGAGAAGCTCAACAACCAATCACAGCAAACTTTGCGTGGGCGAGGACGATTCGCACATATATGGTTTGACCTTCAAAGAAACGGTCACAAAAACATGACAGAATAACTTTCAGCGAGAAAACAACCAATCAGAAGGCGCTGTTTCTCTCCTAATAATAACGAATAATGATGTGTATAAAAATATATAAATATCTCTTGATTTCCTCAATAAACGATCTGTTGCCTGGCCTTTGTCTTCTGTCGCTAAAAAGGGACCTACTATAGGCTGTTCATGGTAATCAAATCAGTCATTATACTTCTTTTCTCCTATTACTTTTATAATTACTCTTTTAACTGAATAAAATAGAAAGCAGGGAGAGACAAAAAGTTGTCGCTATAATACAATCTCTTGACATGATGATATAGGATTAAATAATAACTCATGGTAAATTAGCCATTTGTTAAGCGATAATAATTAATACAGGAGCTAAGGATTGATGACGAATAATTTGTAGGAGAATTGTCGACAGAAATAAAGATGAGTTGAGGTGTTCAGTTCAACAAAGCATAAAACTGATTAACGTTATCATTATATTAATATTATTCCCTTGGGTTCAGCAGCAGCACATCTTCATTTCACTTAATTTCCTACAGTTTTTTCTTAAACTTATTCCTCGATTGCCCATAAGCTATCAGTTTCACCTAACACGACCTCCTACATATATATTATTGCAGAAAAAACTAAAATTTACTGAGTATTTTTATACAAAGAATTCCTGACACTTATAAATGCAACTTCCGTAAATATTTTGTCCCTTCCGATAACAATTTAGACAATATATTTTTTTAAACTCAAGGTCGAAAATCACTTTTCAATTAAAAACAATACATGTGATCTGCATTCACTCGACATAATAATAAGCCAGACACAATTTATTTCAAGTGTTGATTTGTAGGGATTTGATTGGTTAAAGGATTTTCATAATGAGCTGACATTAGTTAGAGAAATTGCGACTTGCCCTATTCAGGTTGGTAGTTACCTGGGGTTCTAGTGAGAAGTCATGACCAGTAGGGTGCAGCAGATTGGGTGTGAGGAAAAATACTCGCCGAAGACATTGGCTAGCGGTCGCGCTATGTCGTGAATTGGCAGAAGTTAGAATTCATGGGCAACTGGATCGGGTCCCAGTGGCTTAATGGTATACGAGCTCGCTGGCCTTGTAACCAGAAGGTCCTGGGTTCGAACCGCTGTGGTGGGTGCGTGCTGATGAAGTGTCCCAAACTGGGCTGAGGAAACAGCTGTCTAGTACTCCCAGATTTTCCAATGGTTCTCTAACTAATGTCAGCTCATGATAAAAATTCTGTAAACAATTTATTGCCTTTTAAGAAAATCGACAAAAACAATATGATACGTGTGATCACACGTACATAAGAAGGTATCAAAGATTTCTCCAAATAAGAGCTTCAACAGCAGATTAAATCCACAGAATCTATTAATGGTTGAACAAAATACAGCCGAGTTCTACCATTGCGAAATATACTATAGATACAGGGTGTAGAGAACAAAAATGACTCGTTGTGGTCTAAGGGCAGAGAACTGGCCATTGTGTCCTACTTTATAGCTGTCCGAAACTCCCTTGAGAAACTTACAGTCAAAAGAATGCCCCAAAGAAAGCAAAAAGACAACTGTTTGTGATAGGAATCTACCTCTGTTCAAAAATAATAACATCAACAACTCAAAGCTACCTCTATAGTGCCGTTAGGCAGCTATACAGGTAATGTAAGTTTTCAAGCACACAATAATTACTGTAGAATAAAATTTGTAAGCCGAAATTCAACTGTACGAAGTACTTTAGAGCCAAGTAGAATATTTCCAGTAAGGTAGGATCAAAAACTCCAATGATTCCCACAGAAATTCCAAGGTCAAAATGACCATGATTCACTAGGGGGGGGGGGAAAGGAAATAACATCGTACAACACATTATCAATGTACATACAACCACAAGGAGAAACATTCAAACTAGAGATTGAACAAGGATAAAGGCTAATAATAAGGATCAAATCAACATGTGATTAGCAAATGCTAAAATAATGATATATAGTCTAGAAGAAAAACAGATAATAACTACATAGTTGAAACACCCAAATAAATATATAAATTCTAACTTCTGCTAATTCACGATATAGTGCAACCGCTAGCCAATGTCTTCGGCGAGTATTTGTCCTCACACCCGACCTGCAGCACCCTACTGGTCACGACTTCGTGAATTAGCAGAAGTTAGAATTCATTGGCCATTGGATCGGGTCCCAGTGGCTTAATGGTTTAAGAGCTCGCTAGCCTTGTAACTAGAAGGTCCTGGGTTCGAACCCCGGTGGGTGCGTGCTGGTGAAGAGTCCAAAACTAGGCTGACGAAACAGCTGTTCAGTACTCCCAGGTTTCCCAGTGGTTCTCTAAATGATGTCAGTTCATGATGAAATCCTATAACCAATCAACCAAATCCCTACAAACCAATACTTGAATACGTATATAAATGTTGTGATTAGATCATTCAAGAGGGATTTTCCACAAATATACAATTGATGCTCATACGTCTTTTTGAACAGATCTATGAAAAGTTTTGGGGGCGTACCGTAAAGTTTGTGGAAGACCTAGCGATTGGAAAGTTGAAACCATCTATAAGTGTTCAAAAACAATTTGTTATGAAATGCCAAGATTGATTATTACTGATCCCGACTGTTATCTCGACCTTCAATATACCATTTTAACTTGACCTGTGTCTACTCTCTCACCCGTAAAGCTTTAATATTGTCCATATAAACTCCTAAGATAGACTGTTCGAAACGTGTTCCTCAAATGCATTACACAAATCAGATAAATCACGTGTATGTATTATTTTGTCTCAATAAACTAAAGCAAATAGACACAGAAAATGACTAAACAGTGGATCTCATGACTTTTATTATAATTATACTTAGAAGGCAGCCAAAATAAACGACTTATCAATATGTGTAAGCATGAACTTCAAATTCACTTATAATTCAATCAACTATACATTCACTGTTCATCGATATAATAGGAAGTAATATAAGGTAGCAGACAAACATAAATCAAAGCAGAACTTTGCACAGAAGTATGTCAGATTCAAGAATCATGGTTTTAAAAAAACACATATGAGAGATGAGAACAGGTACAGAATGAATGATACTATAAGGGATAGGCGTGAGTTGGCAAAATTGGAAGGAATAATCAAAAGAAGATTGATAATGTCCTGGATTTCGAGATCCTTCAACTGTCAACCACTAGCATCCTAAGGGCACTAAGAAAATTAACCTAAGCTTAGCTTTACGACTTATAACAATGGTTAAAATGGTTTAAAAAACTCCCACTGCTGCAAAAAGCAGAAAGTATTCAGAGATGAGTGATTCGCTTCAGTAACTGATTTTTAATTTGTACAACCTCATACTTACAATCACCTGATACAAGAAAAAATTTCAAATATTCCTGTCTACAAAACTTGCTTTAAACGCAAGAACATCAAAACTAACTACGCAAATGGACTAAAATACTATCAAAGGAAATTTTTTGAAAATCAAAAATCACTTTAATTAACTACATTAGATAATATAATACAGTTGAAAAAGAAATGAGTGCAGTTGTTGAACAATGAGAAATAGAATCGTAAGATAGAAGTATGATAAAGGAAGAGATACATTATGGGTAGTATCAGAGTTAAACGAAAGAGTTTTCAAAGGCAGGTATCTTTTCAATTACTTAGTGATTCTTTTGATTTTGAACAAGGGAACTGGTAACGTTTATTGCCTCAATAAAATTATTTTCTCATAAAATTTAGTTTCACTATTTATGAACGTCCCATTAACCAAGAGAATAAGTTATAAATATGCGAATGTATACTGATATTAAAGGATAAGGTATGGTGCACACGCCAATTACTCAAAGGAGCCCTTATTGAGATGCTTCCTGAATGTCTAACTCTCTTTATTAATGATGGATGGCTATCTGATTGATTTCTTTATGTTGAAGGTTGTAAATAAATGTTAGAACAAAATTATCGATAGCCTGAAGTTTCACAAAATATAAATAGATGTCGTTTTGATTATTTCAAAGGATAACTTTGAAGATATTCTATGTCTTTCCAAAAACTGTTATTCTGAAATTCGGTTCATCCTAGAAAGGAGTTAACTTTTAAAACATCCTTGTTTAAATATATTATTAACCAGACATAGTTACGGAACACTGCGAATGCTAATAATATTATTAATCTGTCTGTCTGTCTCTGTCTGGATTCAACATAGAACTTGGCACCGAAGTGCAGCAGTTCGAGTTGCCACGTTCCAAATAGCACACAAACGTAGACAGGAAAATGAGAGAAGAGAATCAATAGAATTTAGATAAGTATAAGAGTGAAACAGAATAAGTAATGGTAGAAAGGAATATGAAAGATTACAGAGACTGAATACATCTGCGTAAGCCATTGACAACGATTTTGAGCCATGTCACCTATTGTCTCCAGCCATTGATTCTTAGAGTCCCGAGGGCCACAACCCGGAAGTCTGCATCTCCCTACCTGACTCAGTTTAACTGTCAGGGATTTCATGGATTGATGAGGCCATGTTTTTGTTTGGCCACCACTTACTCTTTTCCAACCTGCACCTATATCAGCTAGTAATGCCCGTCGGGGGAGACGATGGTTAGGCATGCGCAGCACGTGGCCTAACCATCTCAATCTATGTAACTTTATAGGCTCTTTGAGTGATTTTCCCTCTTTGCCCAACACTCTACGCCTAACGTCAACATTACTTACCTTATTATGCCACCTAACGCGAGAAAGAGATCGTAAACATCTGTGGTCAAAAACAGACAATTTCTTCATGTCTTCCGCTCTCACTGGCCGCGTCTCACCGCCATAGAGAAGGACGGAGCGAACTGATGAGCAGTATACACGTCCCTTGGTTGATAGCCGAATGTCACGCCGACGCCAGAGATGGTGTAAGTTAGCGAATGCAGCCCGAGCTTTCTGGATCCGTGCTGTGATTTCGTCACCAATCAATCCGTTGGTGCTGATACAACTGATACTGATATTGTTAATACGAAACCGAGATCGAAACGACTACTTACTTACTTCAATAGTTGTATGCGTCTAGATACAAAACAAAATTTGATCTTTCCCTCTTATCTTATGTGTGGTCCTGTTGTCTTCACAGAACTGAATACTGATTGACTGATAGTTTTCAACATAGAACTTAGCATAGAAGTGCAGCGGTTAGAGTTGCCATACTTCATTTAGCACACAAAGGAAGACAAACGAGATTTGAAAGGACGATAGGAAGCAGAAATGTGATGGAGGAAGAATAGTAAAACGGTAAGATAGTAGTTTTATTAGATATGGCAGATTACAAAGAGTGAATGCATCTGCGCCATTGAGAACGATTTTGAACCATATCACCAATTGTTTCCAGATTTCATTGGTTCTTATCATCCGGAGGAACCCAACCAGGAAGTCTACACCTCCCGACTTCGCTTAAATTAACTGTTGTGGATTTCATTAACTGTTGTCATGTTTTGGTTTGACCACCATTAGCTCTTTTCCAACCTAATCTTATGTCAGTCACCATTGCCGATCAAGGAAGGCGACGGGTAGGCATGTGTAATATATGTCTTAACCATCTTAAGTGATGTAAATTCACAACCTCGTCGATTGATTCCCCCTCCTCATCTAACACTCGACTCCTAACCTCAATATTGCTCACCCTATTATACCATTTCACATGTCAGATAGAACGCAGGCACCTATGGTCAAAGACAGCTAGCGTTTTCATTTCTCTTACTTTCAATGGCTATGTCTCATCCACAATCATGGAGGACGTAGCGAACTGCTTCTCAGAACACTCGTCCTTTGATCGACAGCCAGCCGAATATCACACCTACGCCAGAAATGATGTAGGTTGGCAAATGTCACACGAATGAACTGAATATTCATGAAAATGAATATGCACCTATGCTGAATGATCCATAGTAAAAATATGAAGCCGAAGTAAGATAATCTACATACACAGTTTTCAAAAATATTAATAAATAGATTACCTATTCTAGTGAGAAACAATTTTCTGTCCAGATACACTAGGACTCAATTTTAACACACAACAGTGATTGCGTATGCGAAAAAGAAAGGTTATCAACCATCTCTTGCTTAATACGGATTAACCAGTTCGTATATAAACGATTGCATAGTCTAAGAATCAATCACTAATCCTGAATTTCTTTTGCTTACAAGTAGTATAAAATTTAGTGGATTGTTACAGTGTTTTGAACCAAACTTCACTAAGTTTTGACCATTTTAAACCTACTTTAACAATTATACAGCTTTGAGGAAGGTAGTGATTCAAAACATATGGCGCATATTTTATGGCACCTGATGCAGCAAAGATTCATATCAGTTATTTATCTTTCTCACCTAGTACTCTGTGTCTAAATCAACAAGCACTTATCCTGGTCCCTAATTAATTTACAGCTGTGATGCTACAGAAAAACAGGCAAGCTTCCTGTGGAAAAATCTTTCTTAGAGGAAAATGGAAGTTCACTAAGATTCAGTGAAATAAGAAGTCAGGCAAAACCTGTACAATACGAATCAACTTCTTTGTACATGGGAGAAGAGTGAATTTTGTCCTGTAAAGGTAAACTTACTGCAGACAAATAATAAAGTAGTGTGGACTATATGTAGGGAACATTCTTTGCTGTGACCTTGAGAGCGGTGTTATCCAGCCGCCGCTGGTTTGCAGCAACCTGGAATAAAGACATGATGTATACGGCTCCCACTCTGTGTGTATACCAGTTCAGCTACACCTATAGACTTTAAGAATTACTGAGACGTCACACTAAATAGTCAGCCCATGTAGTGAAAATATGTAAGATGGAAAACATTTAATACTTTCTAGTAGGCGCTGGTAGTTTTGCATCGTTTCAAATGATAAGTCTTCGTGAAATTTTGAAGGTTCTGGCGGTAAAATTAATAAAAATTGGAATCAACGAGGTGTTCGAAGTCTCAAAGAAAGGAAAGGGAAAAACAGTTGCTCTCTCTCACTCTCTTTGGTACCTACAACGCTTTAACTTAAGTAAATCATTGATGTCGCATGGTACTTTGACTTGTTAGACAGTTTCCCGTACAATCCATACACAGATATATATATATATATATATATATATATATATTACACGTTCTAATGTGGCCATCCTGGTGCCGATTACAATCGGAATGAAACTACGTAGATTACCTGTTTGATTACAAAAGTTACATCACACTAACAACAAACAAAGAAACAAACAAACGAACGGTATAACATATCTATCGTGTAAGACAAATCAAAAAAAGCATACTGTGAAAGTAGTTAGGATGTCTCATTTCACAAACTTAACAAACA
This sequence comes from Trichobilharzia szidati, assembly GCA_944472155.2. NCBI lineage: Eukaryota > Metazoa > Platyhelminthes > Trematoda > Strigeidida > Schistosomatidae > Trichobilharzia > Trichobilharzia szidati. The sequence goes on along the minus strand of OX235273.1, from coordinate 86,517,834 downwards.
AACCAAAAGTGGAGTATTTTAGTTGAGATTCACTGTGAAAATGACACATAGGCCAGCTGTTTTACCCTGAGATAGGATGATAATCAAAAAGTGGAGTGTACACGAATACTGATGGAACAAATCCAAAGAACAAATATTTACAGAATTTAAAACTTTATCCAAAACCCATGGGAAATTGTTTGTTAACCCATAAACATTAAGTAGTGAAGAGATTGTTAAATACTCCATTAACACTTAAAGATCATATTTTAAAAAATGAGCTATTAAACGGTTTTTTTTATTCTCAGGCATAATGAAATTCATTAAAAACACAATTAAGGCAAAAATGAAACTCTATGGGTAGAAAAAAAAGGAGAAGGAGAAGAAGGGAGAAAAGGAAAAATGAGCAACAATTGATTTACACCTGAAAAAAGCCCATTTAACATGAGTGAATGGAAATTTAAATCAGTAGTTTTATTATTTCAGGTTAGGCAACGGATTGACATCAGTTAGAGAACCATTAAAAACCAAGGCGTACTGGACAGCTGTTTCGTCCTCCCCGGTTTGGGACTCACCGGTAGTAGGCACTTATTGGGTTTCGAACCTAGGACCTTCCGGTTACAAGATAAACTTGTATATCATTCAGCCGTTGGGACCCAATTCAGTGGCCAGCCGATGACTTCTGACTTGTACCGATTCGTGATTTTAACGTGATCACCAACCAATGTTATATTGACGGGAACTCCATCCTCACTCCCGACCGGATGGACTCGACTGGTCACGATTTGTCATTAGAACCCCAGGCAACTTCGTCCTGTAGCCAGTTACCAACAAGTATTATGAACCATTGAATCTGGTCCCAGTGGTTGAGTGGTATACCAGCTTGCCTTGTAACCGGAGGTTCCTAGAGTTCGCAACTAAGTGGGTGCGTACTGCCGATGACTCTCAAACAAGGACGAAACAGATGTCAAGTACTCCCTGGTTTTCAATGGTTCTCCAACTGATATCAATCCGTGGTCTGACGTAAAAAAAATAGAATCCCTACAAACTAATTTTTGAGTATTATTATTGTTATTATCATAATTATTAGCACTACAGATCTAATCATTTGCGAAAAGAAGGAATCATAGTTTACAGTTACGACGAGTTCGGAGAATTTTGGATTGTGAGTGAAGTTGAGAGATAAGGCGATGACTGACTTACAATTCACAGCCTAGAAATCATGAGACCAGTTATCCGATTATTGTATGTCTTCATCTAACACTAGGTCACAATCCCCCTATGATTTCTCCTTACCATGTACACAATATCTTTAGCTCAAGTTAACTACCGTATAGCATTCGATGTAACTTACATGTGCACACAACTAACATAAAACCTACTGAATGAGTGTGTTATGTAATCATCAAGCAAAGTGGTACAAGGTCGTGATACAATGTAATTTATTGCACTAGATGATAATAATCAAACAAAGATCCAGGGTGTACCAACTAACTAGCTAATATGGAATGCTTACTTCTCGAGAAAATACAATCAATGAAATAATGAATGACTGCTATTTGTTGTAACTGTTTCTGTGCACGCATGAACTTCCATTTCATATTGTGTTGTAACGCTTGGTGAAACAATAAAACAGTTGAGTCAAAGTTTCTGCTTCCCGACTATGAACATGAACTTTGCGTTAAATTAATAACTTTTTCAAGTATTAGTTTGGTAGGGATTATGTTTAATTGCATGGAGGATTTCATCAAGAGCTGACATCAGTTAGAGAACCACTGGAAAACCTGGGAGTACTGGACAGCTGTTTCGTCGTAGTTTGGGACTCTTCAGCAGTACGCGTCCACCGGCAGTTAACCTAGGGTTCTAGTGGGAAGCCGTGACCAGTAGGGTGCAGCAGGTTGAAGATGAGGCAGTAACTCATCTAAGAAGACATCGCTAAATGGTCGCGCTATGTCGTGAATTGGCAGAAGTTAGAATTCATGAGCCATTGCATCGGGTCCCAGCCGCTCAATGGTCTACGAGCTCGCCTTGTAACCAGAAGGTCCTGGGTTCGAATCCCGATGGGTGCGTACTGATGAAGAGTCCCAAACTAGGACGAAACAGTTGTCCAGTACTCCCAGGTTTTCCAGTGGTTCTCTAACTGATGTCAGCTCATGATGAAATCCTCCATGCAAGTAATAACTTTTTGTAGATTAGATACTACTTTAATGCTTGAAAATATACGTGTATGAAAAATTCTACTGATTACTCTTTTTCATATACATGTAAATGTATAACATAAATGTAAACTATGGAAAGAGACATAAAAGAAACTCACCAGCTCGACGGCAGCTTCGACGTGAAAAGAGGATAACTTTTACATGTTCAACATCGCCTATCATCATAGGTTTACCTTCTTTTTGACTAAAGTTATTATTAATGTTATTATTGTTGTTAATATTATTATCGTTTGAATTATTTACTGATAGTACAGTAACAACTGAGCTTGTCATATTATTGGTATTTGTTTTAAGTGAATCTAGAGTATCTTCTGCTACAGAGTCATATATTGTACAAGAATCCCGTGTATTCTCTTTTTCATGTGAAATATTTGTCACATCATTCGTCTCAGATGTCTCCTTAAATGATATATGCTTGTTTGCATTCACCAATGTTGTTGGTGTTGGTGTTGCTGTTGATGTTGACGATGCGAAGATGGATGCGTCGAATTCTTTAAGTTGTCTAACATTAGCATCAATATTTGGATAAATACATGGTTTAAATTGTCCCTCTTTATTTTCTCCTTCGTCAGAAGCATTAGTGAATTTTTCACCTAAACCGCTTATATTTACTTGACCTTCTCCATCATTCATATTTACAGAGTTATTAAAAAATGTTACAGTCATTGGCGGTAGTTCATTATTCGACTTTTCAACTGAGGTTTTCGACTTCTGTACAATATTCACAGCAAGGTGACCTTGAAGTCTATTTAAAACAAACTCTTCAATATGTACATAACCTTGAACAATAGGTATTAATAAACCTTCTAAATCTGTTATTAAACTATTGAACTGAGTAAATGATTCAGAAGATTTGAAATTAGCACCATAGACTGGGAAACCACAACTGGTCAGCATTCGATCTGCTTCTGCAATTGGTTGAGATAATAAGTGAAAATTCCAAAAGAATCTTTGATCAGCACGTCTCCAAACAGGTTGACGCCAGGTTGGTTTAAATAGTGTTGGCGAGTCAAGTGGTTGTACATCAACAATGTTGTTATCATTTGTACCATCAACATCTACGGGTACACCATTCCAATAAGATGGATGAGTTTTACGCTGTGTCCAATTGGTGAGATCACCTCCACCGGGAGAAAAATAAAAGTATGATTCATCTTCAGATTGTAACATATTAACCAGTTCCTGTAACCAAAAAAAAAAAAAAAAATAAACAAATGGGATATATGGCATAATACATAAATAAAAAATATCAGCAAAGAGTTTCAGACACAATTTTATTATCAAATGATAACAGATGTAGAAGAACCACCGGGAATCAAATGTCATCTTCCTCTCTGTTGCGTCATTTTATTTTTTATTTTTTTATTTTGATAACAGCTTGATGCCAAACCGTATTTTCAGCATGGATATCGGTAGCCCAAATTTTGCAGGCCGACCATAGATATCGGGTGTGCATCGGCAGGGGATCGAATCCCAGACCATGTGCATGGTCGGTGAGAGTCCTAACCATTGTGCCACCGACGCACTAAAAATACTCTGTCCGAAAACAGAGCTGAAAAAAATGAGGTAAGACTCATTGTATTGTGCCTCCTCACGGAAATCTTTAGTAAAAGGCGAAAGATTTATCCGCAAATGAGGAGACACCAGAGGTTTTTCAGTAATTCATACCTGAATATCGTACGTAGTTGTTATTACAGTTCTAAACAGCTCAGCACTACTATAGAACAATTTTATAGTGATCACTGACTAACTGATGTCGATATGTGATGAGTACTAATACACTTAAAAATAATAATGATTACTGAATTAAAACAAACTTCATAATTATGACTATGTATTACATAGGTAAAACTTTTAAAAACCAGGAAAACGTTCAACAATGAAAAAGAAACAAAGAGATGGTTACTCTGAAGAGTTCACTTGAAAGTGGAGGAGTGTTATATACCATCGAAAGAAATCCACTCTTATCTCACGACCATTAAGAGGTGACTAGATGTTAGCTAAACTCGATCAACGATTTAAAGTTACATTCAAATATTTCTTTTTCTTTAATGATAATATTGTAGAAAAAAATGCTTCATAATACAAAATGCATGTCTCGTGCCACGTGAAGCTTCATTTACGAATGCCTATCGATTATAAAGACACCGAAGAGAGTGAAAGTTCAAGTCAAAGAAACAATCAGTTCCAATACAAGTAGCCTAGAAGGTGTGAAAACACACAAAAACAACCAATCACGTCCAAGGTCACTGGAAGAGATGATTAATAAACTCGTGGAGAAATCTAAAAGCTCACTTCAAATTGAAGTATGCGCTGAAGATGTTACCTAGTAGGGTGATGAAAGCTTCGCAAATTAACTATCCAGCTCAGAGAACACAACCACATCAAAATATTTTTCTTAAATGAAATAATAATAATAGCTTTATTCCAAATAGTACATCTGATATAATGTGGAATTTCAAAGCATTCCCACTTATGAAGCCAGAATGATCTTAACAGGTCACAGTCAGTTCTAATTTATTTTACTCAGGACATAACTATAACATTAAACACAATGTTCAACTTGTTCAATAAATATGAGAGTATAAATCCACTCAACCTAGAAGAAGCAAATACTATATACCAATCTTTAAATTCCAGATGATTCATTGACTAAACAACGACTGAATACGTGGAAATATGTGAATCCTTTGAAAGGACTTCCTTCCTTTCTATTTTATGTTCATCCTATCTTCTTGATAAACCAATTGCCTGATAATCATCCCCCCCCCCTCCACTCAATTCTGAAATTATTACCACAAATTCTAGCATCGTACTTCAAAATTTCTACTGTTTCATATCTGTTTTATTATTCCGAGCTTCCCTTTTGTTTACAAATAGGCCACAAAATGTTTATCTTTAATTTTATCCTTAAATTCTCATCAATAACTTACACGCAAAGTGATTGATTACGAAAATGTAAATAAATAAATAAATCCGCTCAACAGACAGAATGTACTTTCAAAATAAATTTTTTTCAGAAAGGAAAATTTACCAATTAGTTGGTCTAACCTATCAGTGACTAAGAAATGAACCACTGCAAGTCCTAATGCTAAGTCAACGAAAGTATGTTTCCCACGCCCTAGGATACAAACTAATCGGGCACACTGAATGGTAATAGCATCATTACATCGTAAACTGATCAATGTTGAAATTAAAATACCATTATGCCTACTTCGACCGATAAACTGGTCGAAGAAACAGCAAAGACACGACTCCAGGTGAACATAGACAAGACGGAAGTTATGAAAATAACCAACCAACAACAACAACAACAACAGCAACATCCAGCACTAATCCAGATCAACGGGAGGGATTTGAAAGAGGTTACTTCATTCACTTCACTTATCTAGGGAGCATTGTCTCAACTACAGGAGGAACGGACGAAGATGTCAAATCGAGAATCGGGAAGGCGAAAAACACATTCATCAACCTGAAATCAATCTGGAAATCTTCGTCACTCAGCCTGTATCAACAACAAAATGATTCGGATTTTCAATACAAACGTCAAGTCAGTCAGTACTTCTATACGGATCAGAAACTTGGAGGGTCACAAAGAATATTTCCAACAGCCTGTTGCAAACCTTTATCAACAACTGTCTTCGTTCTATACTGAAGATCGGTTGGCCGGTAAGAATCACCAACAAGAAACTATGGGAACAAACAAAACAAGAACCAATCGCCCAACAAATATGCAGGAGAAAGTGGAGATGGATCGGACACTCGCTGAGGAGGCCGTTGAAAGACATCGCGCGTCAGGCCATAGGTCGAGTGGAACCCGAAAAGGAAGCGGCGAGTAGTGGGACGTCGGTTTAAGGGTGACATGGAGGAGATCGTGTAAAGAAGAGTTGAAACAGTATGGACTAAAATGGATGCAAGTGAAAAGTACAGCAGAAGACAGAAGCAAGTGGAGACGTGCAGTTGAAGCCCTATGTTGCACTAGAAACCCAAGGGAACAATAATAATATATAATAATAATGCCTATTTCTTATGAATGGAACTAACATGTTTACCTCCTAACCACACATATTTGAGTTGTGGGTACGCAATGTCACAGAATCCCCAACTATGACAAAACATCGGCTAAACACTCTTCAGTTTGTAATGATTCCTGTTTTGAAATTAATTCAGTTCCCCAGGTTACATATTTTTCAATCAATTAGCTAAACTGAAGTTGAAATACCTAACTGTTATCCATTTGCTCAGTGAAGCTATTATTATTATTGTTCGCTTGGATTCCTAGTGGAACATCGAGCTTTAACTGCACGTCTCCACTTGTTTCTGTCTTCTGCTGTACTTTTCACCTGCATCCATGTTAGTCCACACTGTTTCAGCACCTCTTCACACGGCTACCTAACCTGTCATACGCTCTAATGGTGTTCTCGTGACTTTTGTTACCAGATCTGTCAAGGGCGATGAGATAGTACGCGACCTAATGGTTGTGTGCAAGGTTTGTAGAAGGTTGTGTGTTATTTGCATGCGCTCCGCCCTGATAATGTTTGCGTCGGTGGTATAGCGGTTAGGACGCTCGCCAAACATGCACATGATCCGGGATTCGATCCCCGGCCGACGCACTCCTAACCTCGCCTAGATTACTAGCTCACTAGTTTTGCAGCCGGTCCCAAGCCCGGATAAAGAGGGAGGGTTGGGGTGTGGTGCTAGCAACTCCACCCCCAAAACCTAATCAGATTGCTAGAGAAACTTCAACGCACAAATTTATTAAAATTCAGTATAGCTATAGACTTCATTTATGAGTTCTTATGATAATAACCGGTTGTTTAAAGATAAAGTAGAAGGGATATCATTAAAAAGTCAGAGTTAGGCCTTCTGCTTGAAAATCCAGTGCTCAATTATTAAAATAAATTCGAATACTGAGTTTTCAGTGACCACTTGTCGTGGTTAACACACTAAAATCAATTGACATCTAGTGATACGATAGGATCATTCACCAGCCTGATTGATGGATATCTATTCTTACTGGTAAGTCTCAAGGCTCAATTAAAATGATATTAAAATCCGAAGTTCAATAGCTTTTACATTTGTTTTCAGATAACTGAATTATATATTTAGAATAGGGGGGGTGGGTAATGTGACGATGGAATCGTAGAGTTGACTTTTACAAACACTTTTTGTATGCTGTTTTATTACTAGTAAAAACTACTATGAAAAGCGCCAAATAGACTGCATTACCGTGTTAAAGACTGCAGTACTTATAAAATGATGGCAATAAAAACTAACTGCAATAAAATAAAATAAACACATAAACTGAAAGAAAAAAAAATTATTTAAAAATTTAAAAATTACTTTTTATTGGGCATTAGATAAATCATACACATTAAAATACTTTAAGTGTAGTTTGGCCTAAAAAAATATCATGGGAGCCATTTATACAAAAACATTTAACAAAGCACTTTGTCAGAATTATATTATATAAAAAAATGTATTGCCTGTTAAGTCTATTTCTGGAATTCCCAATGGTTTTTTACTGGATTGAAATTTTCAGTCTCTGTTGGTATATCAGCTACTAATATGAAAGTTTCGATGACACCTTGAAGTCAGCTAGACGTTATTCGGCTGACAGTAGCTAGCATGAGACTCATCATCATTTATTCAAAGGCATGTGAAACCAGTTGACGAGTCCTTCAAAGGACGAAACTCACAATCTCTACTTCATTGATATCCATCTTAAACCGGATAAAATATACAAAAATTGTTTTGTTTTTATTGAAAGTTACCAATGTTTCATTATTTGCATAACTTAAATTAATTTATTAAACCCATGATGGGTTATTTATGCCTCAGAAGATTGCAAAGGTGCATAAACAAACAACACTAATACCTCCGCTGTCTAGCGTTTATTGAAGCGGAGATAGTCAATGTACACACTATAATTAAGTTTCAGAAAACTAGTAAACATTAAGATTATACTATGTGAAATGAAACAATTAAAGCTGAATCACTGTGTGGAGAAACCAAACGTGGGTAATCGTTAGTACTTTTTTACTCAACTATGATCAAAAGACGGTGAAATTCATGTCTTAGCTTTCACTAAATCAACTGATTTCATAGATTTTACATTTAGAACAGATTCTAAGCGCTTCGTAATAAAAGACAGGATGCCTTAAACTCAGGTCTCATGCTTACTGGAACTGGTTTGATAAAGAAATTCACATATTTGGAGATTCACATTCAGAGATTTCAATTAATGTTACCCATTGTTAAAGAAAAAAATTTAAAAGTGAGCCTACTAAACATTTAATGACCTTTTGTATAACCCTACTGGATGGTAGTCCTAAATGCTGACCAACCCAAAGTTTCTTAGCATACAAATTCGATTGACAAGATCGAGTCACCAACATCAATTTTATACCATAATAACTGCGTAATCCAATTAGTTTTGTGAGACACTGTGAAAGAAACCGACAGTTATCTCCAGAATATCATTTTTTTATTTCCTCACGTTCCCCAGTGGAACATAGGCCTTCAAGCTAGTGGCTTGAAGTCTCTGTAGCAGTGTTTACTTTTACAGGATGGGGTTGCTAGCCTCATGCCCCCCAACCTTTCCTCTTCACCAGCATTATTTCTGGCTTAGCGAGGTAAAGGAGTGCGTCGGCCGGGGATTCGAACCCCGGACCAAGTGCATGGTCGGCGAGCGCCCTAACCACTGTGGCACCGATGCACCCAGAATGTAATACTAATAAATAACTTCAGTAACTGATGATGTGTAGCAAGCTAATCTGATAGAAATTTTGTACAAAATACTTGTCACATAAGAACAAATGTAAATTCGCTAGGGGGATGAAAAGATGAGGATAAAAGAAACAAAAGCACTAACAGTTATAATCCATTAGAAAGAGAGAGAAAGTGTATGTGTATGTGTCACACATACGCATGTTTTTGAAAAGTCAACAAACGAAAATAAATGAATATGTGAGTGTTATTATGATTAATACCTCGTCTGATTTGTTATAGACTGAACTAAAATAATAAATAACACCAGTTGTTATATGTATCATCATTTGTATTCCACAGATTCCATAGGTAAATACAAAAATTAAAAATCTCTACGGAACCTAGCATAGACACTGATTCAGTAAACTACAATACCATGTATTATTATTATTATTGTTCCCTTGGGTTCCTAGTGCAACATAGGGCTTCAACTGCACGTCTCCACTTGTTTCTGTCTTCTCCTGTACTTTTCACCTGCATCCATGTTATTCCATACTGTTTCAACTCCTCTTCACACGATCTCCTCCATGTCACCCTTGCACTGACGTCCCACTCGCCGCTTCCCTTTCGGGTTCCACTGGAGTGATGGCATGACGCGCGATGTCACCCAATGGCCTCCTCAGCGAGTGTCCAATCCATCTCCACTTTCTCCTGCATATTTGTTGAGCGATTGCTTCTTGTTTTGTTTCTTCCCATAATTTCTTGTTGATGATTCTTTCCGGCCATCTGATCTTCAGTATAGAACGAAGACAGCTGTTGGTAAAGGTCTGCAATTTGTTGGAAATATTCTTTGTGACCCGCCAAGTTTCTGATCCGTATAGAAGAACTGACTGACTTGACGTTTGTATTGAAAATCCGAATTTCGTTGTTGATGCTGAGTGATGAAGATTTCCAGATTGGTTTCAGGTTGATGAATATGTTTCTCGCCTTCCCGATTCTCGATTTTACATCCTCGTCCGTTCCTCCTGTAGTTGAAGCAATGGTCCCTAGATAATTGAATGAAGTAACCTCTTTCAAATCCCTCCCGTTGATGGTGATTGGTGCTGGATGCTGTTGTTGTTGTTGGTTGGTTATTTTCATAACCTCCGTCTTGTCTATGTTCACCTGGAGTCCTGTCTTCTCTGGCTGCTTCTCCGACCAGTTTGTCGGTTTTCGCTTGTAAGTCTTCGATTTTGTGTGACATCAAACATAAATCATACGCGAAATCCAGGTCTTCTAGGTTCTTCAACTCGGTCCAGGATATCCCTGTCTCCTCGTTTCCCACTGTCTGACGCATAATCCAGTCCACCACAATTAGGAATATCATTGGTGATAATAAGCACCCTTGTCTGACTCCTGTGTTCACTCCAAACGCTTCGCTGAGTTTTCCGTTGTGGATCACTTGACATGTGCCGTTGTCGTACAGCTGTTGAATAAGGTTGATGAATATTTGGGGTACGCCGTAGTACTCGAGTAGTTTCCAAACAACACCATGTACTAAAATATATTTTATTTTTTTTAAAAGCGGGGTTGAGAAAATGAAAGAAAAAAAACAATATCGAAATGAAAGCAGACAAAAATGTGCTGCTTTCATGAGTAGTAACACAATTTAATGCGATAGAATTCGATAAGTAAAAAATAAAAATCCATTTTAAAAATTTGATATACACTTGAAGTTGAAAAAAAACATCACAGAAACAACTGTTCAGGAGTGTCAACAACATTCGTCAATAATACGATTCAACTAATCTTAGCTAGATGAATATGCACGGTTGAGAAGGCTAAGTACGAGTGTAGCATAAATAATTACATATGATTTGACTTATTCAACTAAGTCCCATAGATGATCTTAGTGGGAAAAAAGGATTAAGTTCGTGTAATTCCATAATCAATATTCTTAACAGCTTCTATAATTGAATCAACAGTCATACCTTTCTAGTATCAAAAAGTATATCTCATGACATACATTAAAAAGGATAAAAAAAACAACAACAAGGAACTCCGGTAGCGCAACGAACGAGACAAAAAGATACTGCCCAACAGTTGTGCAGAGGGAAATGAAGATACATTGAACATAAACATTCCTTGTAAGCACTGAATCATTTCTAGATGCTGTTCAATTAACTTAAGATGATAATTTTGGCAGATGGTGGTGACTAGTCGTATGACGGCAGAAGACAAAACGATTGGTAACGGACCTTTTATTAAGGGAAAAATAACACCATATTTATACGTTTTTAGCTACATTTTAGGGCGGCTAGGTCAGAGAATAATAAACTCTTCTGATTGGTTATTTATTTTCTTACGGTTGAACCTGTAGCCATTGACTTAACCTGCATCTATATACTACTCCCGGCCGATAACTGCTACCTTGCCGTGGTGGTCGGGCTTGAATGCCGCAGTGACCCAACAAGCTAAACTGGCTGGGACTCATGTCCCTGCAGGTCCTACCATGCCAGGAAGGTTGTTTGGATAGCGGTTAGACTAAAAGCAGTTACCATGGGGTACATGGGCTCCAGAATCCAATAGGATCAAATGGCGTACGAACCCATATGGGTCACCGGCAACCATGGGAACGCAGCACCTGACGCTGCTCCGCTGCCTTGCGGATTAGACTCCAAGTCAAAGGCTCGGGGGGTGGTCCCTTAAGAAAACCACCTGCTTCGGTTTGGGCGCCCGGGCAGTATCTCAGCCCTCACACAATTAATTAAATGAAGCAACGAACTATCAGTGAAACTCATCGCGCGCTCTTAACAATGCTCTCAAGCAGTAATGATGTCCCAGTTGATATATCTCTTTCCAACCTTACTTTTATTTTTATACTTAGTTTCCTGTATTTTACCTTTCCTAACCTTGACTTCTTAACCTTCGACAGCCTTTCGCCTTTGTTTGGATTCCTAGCCTATCTGTGTCGTTTCGAGATGTTAGTGAGTAGTCCTCAAAATGGCTGTCCCCAATGTGACTTCTAACACAGATATCCTGAAACCGCGTGCTGCGTTCAAGCTGGCTACCTACAATGTTCGGACGCTGATGCAAATCGGACAACAGGCAGGGTTGGCAAGAACTTTGGAAAGCCTCGCTATCGATGTCTGCTGCATTTCAGAGACCCGCATTCAAGATCCCAGTGAAGTGCTTCGACTGTCCTCTCCATCTGGAAGTTCTAGTAGTATGTACCACCTGCGCTTATCCGGGGACCCTGTGGCATCAGCATCCGGCGTAGCTGGTGTCGGTGTCGCACTGAGCGCTAGAGCCGAAGCTGCACTGCTCGACTGGATTCCCATTAACAGTCGTTTATGTGCTGTGAGGCTGGAAGGTTATACGAAAGTAAGGAGTAGTAGGCCAGATAGGCGGTGTCTATTTGTTGTCTCTGCCTATGCACCGACGGATTGCAGCCCGGATGCAATGAAGGATGAGTTTTACTACCAACTGAGCGATCTGTTGAAACAGGCGGGTCGGAGGGATATCGTAGTGCTAGCTGGGGACTTGAACGCACAGGTCGGGCGTCTAAGCTCAGAGGAGAGTCGTCTAGGTGGTCAGTGGGGACTACATGGTCGCAGGTCAGATAATGGGGACCGTCTTCTGCAGCTTTGCGCGGATCACAACCTATTTCTAGCCAGCACCAACTTCCGGCACAGCCATCGCCGTAGCGCTACCTGGCGTCCTCCCTCTGCGAAGCAAGCTTGGACTCAGATTGATCATATTGCGGTCAGTTTCCGGTGGCGAGGATGCATACAAGACTGTCGCTCCTTCTGGAGCACATGCCTGGACTCCGATCATGCGTTAGTGTGTGCCAAGTTCGTCTTGCGATTTGGTGGGGTTCGTAAAAACCGTCGTCTAAGCGTTGATGTGAGCAAACTAGTAGCACCTGCTACTTCTTTGAAATATCAGAACGAGTTGAAAACAATGCTTGCCAGCAACCCCCCAAGTAGTATAGATGAACACTGGCTTCATGTGCAAGGTGCCATGCAAAAGGCGAGTGTAGCCGCTTGCGGCTTGAAAGAATGCTCCGCTAACAACCACTGGGTTTCTGCGAGTTCCTTGCAACTCATGGATGAACGCCGGTCCATTCCGGCTGGCAGTGAATACAACAATCAGCGAAAGGCGCTCACGCGCAAGATTAGACAGTGTTTACGTAAGGACCGCGAAGCCTGGTGGTCAGAACGTGCGTATGAGATGGAGTCAGCTGCTGCATCTGGCAACAGTCGGAAGCTGTTCCAACTCATACGAGCCACCGGCAGCAAGAAACAAGGTGTCAGCGAGACGGTCTGTGAGGCAGATGGCACTCCAATTACCAGCCTGAAGAGACGCCTGGAACGCTGGGCAGAGCACTTCGGGAAGCAGTTCAGCTGGCCACCAGCTTCATTGTCTACTATCATTAGCCCGAGTGCTCCTTGGTCGGTTAGTACCGACCCACCCACCGAAGCGGAGGTCCGTAAGGAACTCCAAGTTCTGAAACGCCATAAGGCGCCCGGCCCAGACAAATTACCCCCGGCTCTTTTTAAAGATGGTGGCGAGACTCTCATAATGGCTCTAACTGGGTTGTTCAGGAGGGTGTGGGAGACAGAGAGCGTACCATCAATGTGGAACGAAGCCATTATCGTCCCCATCTTTAAAAAGGGTCGACGTAATTCCTGTGACAACCATAGGGGTATCAGTCTGTTACCAGTTGCGTCTAAAATATTGGCTGCTGTCATGCTTCGCAGACTGTGCAAAATACGCGAAGGATTGATTCGCGAAGAGCAGGCTGGGTTTCGTTCAGGTCGTGGATGCATTGATCATGTGTTCACCCTTCGTCAGTTGTTGGAACACCGCCACACGTATTGCAGGCCAACGATCGTTGTGTTTCTTGATATTAGGGCTGCCTTCGATTCGTTGGACAGAACTGTGCTCTGGAACTGTCTGTTAGAGAGAGGTGTACCTGAGAAATTTGTTAACATCTTGAAAGCCCTATACAGAAACACCTCAGGTAGAGTGAGGGCATACAACCAACTATCACCACTGTTCCCAACCAACAGTGGGGTTAGACAGGGTTGCCCAATCTCACCATTTCTCTTTAACTTTGCCATCGATGACATTCTGGAGTCAGCTCTGAAGGATGTGCGTGAAGGTGGTGTAGATCTGCTACCTGGAGATAGACTTTTCGACCTCGAGTATGCAGACGATATCGTCTTACTGTGCGATAGCATGCAGGCTGCCCAAATCGCACTCAATCAGTTGGCGATCAGTGTCTGTAAGTATGGTATGTGCTTTGCGCCGTCTAAGTGCAAAGTACTGTTACAAGATTGGCAGGAGCCTGTACCTGCACTCACTCTTGCGGGTGAACCGCTTGAAGTTGTCGATAAGTTTGTGTACCTAGGTAGTTGTGTGAGTGCTGGCGGAGGGGTGACGGATGAGATTTCCAACCGTATAATGAAAGCTAGGGTGGCATACATCAACTTGAGCCACCTCTGGCGCCGTCGCGACGTTAGCCTGGCTGTCAAAGGTCGGGTATACAATGCTTCGGTGCGGGCTGCGCTGCTCTACGCCTGTGAAACCTGGCCTCTCCGAGCTGAGGATGTGAGGCGACTCTGCGTGTTCGATCACCGCTGTCTCCGCAGGATTGCTTGCGTTCGATGGCATCATCGCGTGAGTAATTCTGAGGTTCGGCGGCGTGTGTTTGAACACAGTGGAGATCACCATTCATTGAATGTCGTCATCTGGAAACACCGGCTCCGGTGGCTTGGACATGTGCTGCGAATGTCACCCCAGAGGCTTCCGTACAGGTCTCTGTTCGCTAGCCCTGGGACGGGTTGGAAAAGGCGGAGAGGTGGTCAGCCCATGACGTGGCGTCGTGGGATGAAGGATATTTGTGCTAGATTAGCATCGGTTGGTGTGTCACGACTCCCTGGTTGGGGTCTGAGAGATAGCTCAAATCGATGGCTCGAAACGTTATCGGATATGGCCAAGAATCGTAATCAATGGCGAATGTGTTGCGATTTCCTTCTTTCTTCCCTTCCTGATGATAGTTAACGAACACTGTTTGAACCTGTTAAGAATGAGTGTTTTCCTTCCAGATGAAGTTCATTATTCGTTCTCTACTTATATATATTTTTCTTTTCCTGTCTTCCTTTTTTTCATCTATGTTGTTTTATTATTATTGTGTGGCGCATCCTTCTTGGTGCCATATTGTACCAAGTTTTAATGCGTTTAAATAAATAAATAAATAATAATATCTATATACTACTGATAAATCCTCTGAGTAGAAAACGCCACAACAGTGGAATCCAGGATGCACATTTCATCACCATTCTCAGTGCGTGTTGTTTAAGACAATGGGCACTGGGTTCGAGTCTCAATGAGGACACCATCACTCACTAACTGGGGAATGCAGGCACATCCAGTCAGATGACGAGTCGCAAACAGGACAAAATGCTCATCATAGATTCCACTACTACCATCTACCGAAATTACTTCAAAATAATTATCAAATAGTCCATGCTTGGAGCCGATAAGTCAACACAAGCCCAACATTTTAATCGAATCAATCAATGGGAAAATTAGAGTTGAATTAAAAACAAATAGAGTAACTTAGCGTACTGCACGGAAAAGAATGTGGGAAAATTAATCAAAACAATAATGAAAACAGTACTTCTAAAGAATTACTCTAAGAAAATAATCCATTTGATTTCCCTTTCTTCATGCACGACAGAAAAGATTATCATTTCGATGTTCAACGGCAAGGGAAAAAAATCACGCAAACACGAAAACAATAACAACAACAACAATAAATAAAAGTACGAAAACCAATCTCTTTCCTGAGCCCTGCTAAACAAGAGTTAATTATTATCAAAATTATTCATTTTTGTCTGAACGACAATTGTTTTTTCTCTTTCATAGATTAAAAAAATGTTTTGGAACAAAGGTGTAGCTATGATGACAGTGTGTAATCAAATCTGTTTTCTTTTTCTATTCTATAGTCTAATATGATACGTTGACTATATAAATGTATTAAGCTGTGTTAGTCAATTTATAGTCAATTAGAAAACACCAAAACTATATACATTAGTTTCAAAACAACGGAAAAAGTAACTATAGGAGAAAAAAGGGAGGGTGTTAACAGGAGAAAGAGAGCAATAACCCAGGTAATAATAATAAAAACATTTTGGTGGTGAATAACAGAAAAATAGAGTTGAAAGGAAAAAGAAAATATTTTTGGCGTTGATAACAAAGAAAGCACTTTTAGTAGCTGTGCTTCAATAAATATATAACAAATAACTCAAGAGTTTCAATGAGGAGAAACAATGTAAGGATGATGAAAATATTATTAACATTCATATACTTGTCTGTCCTTGTTGTAATTTTCTTCGTCGTGTACTGTGGCAAAGACACTTTAATGACATTCTCCTCCAAACAGTATCATATTTGGGGGGAATACTTTTACTACAACACCTACAACACGAAGTAATAATATCCTCCTTAATTTTAGACATCTTTTATTTCATAAAGGAATTCAAGTGAAAATTTCGTTTTTTTCACTATGAAGCTAAAAACGGGATGAATAACAGGGCGACATCACCTTGTAGCCAGAAGATCCTTGGATCTAACCTAGTTGGGGTGGGTGTGTACTGATGAAGAGTCCCAAACTGGGGGGGACGAAACAGCTGACTAGTACTACCAGGTTTTCCAATGGTTCTCTAACTGATATGAGCTCGTGATGAAATCCTTTAACCAACCAATCAAATCACTACAATGAGATGCTCACCAAAGACTGGCCATATTCAGGTAGGTAGTTACCTGGGGTTTCAGTGACAAGTCGTGACCAGTGGGCTACAGCAGGTCGGGTGTGGGAACAAATACTCGCCGATGACTTTTGCTAATGGTCCCGCTATGTCGTGAATTGGCAGAAGTTAGAATTCATGGACTATTACATCAGGTTCCAGTGACTTAATGGTCTACCAGCTTGTCTTGTAACCGGAAGGTCCTGGGTGTTGAATCCCTGTAGGTGCGTGCTGTTGAAGAGTCCCAAACTAGGATGGAGCAGTTGTCCAGCACTCCGAGGTTTTCCAATGGTTCTCTAACCGATGTCAGCTCATGATGAAATCCTGTAACCAATCACTTATTTGATCTTCAGGATATTCAGACGAAAAACAAGACAGAAAAGTTCATCGAAACAAACACACAGACTTAAAACTTATTCGAATACCAGAAAGCGATCCACATAGTTGAGATGTATGTGTTTGGCATAGAGACTGTGTACTAAACTTTGCTTACTATAGCTCAATGAAGATATTTCAACGTATTTCTTATTTGACGATAAAGTTAAGAAAATAATGTCAGGTGGTTTAAAGTGATGTGACTAAATGAGATGCTTTGAACCACGTAGACTGTCGACGGGATCAGCCTTAAACGACAGAAACAGTAGTCCGGTGTTTAGACCACTTCGATCTGAGTAGCAAGTACTACAGTTTAGTGGGAGTTCTTTCGAACTACTCATATAAAAGTAAAACACTGTTAACCTATTTATTTTCGTTTTATTTTATTCCTTCGCGTTTTCAGAGGAAAACAGGGCTTCAGGCTTTGAGATTTCAATGGCAGTGGTGTTTACTTTTTTACGACTTGAGGTTCCTAACCTCACGCTCAACCTTCCCTCTTTACAGGCTTACTACCTGCCAAGCGACATTAAGGAGTGCATCGTCCGGTGATCGAATCCGGGACCATGCGTATGGTTCGCGAGTATTCTACCGCTCAACCACCGACGCACCTATACCGCTTAGTATATAAAATAACATTACTCATAAGTAGTCTTAAGTCACTGTGAAAATCTTTTAATCCAGAAACGGTGAACAGAGGGGATTATACAATTAACATAAAAGGAAAACAAAATACGAAATGTAGTTTTTCTAGTTTTATTTAAATTACAAATGAACACTTCACTTTTTACATGTATTGCGATTCTGACTTCTTTGATTTCAAAAGAAAAAGGTAGTACTGAATTTCATCTCGGTAAGTCAATGATGGCATGAACCAATACAGTAATAATGAAAGTGACAAACCAGATACTATGTATAAACCAATGAACTAAGTGAAACAATCATATACATATACCTACCGTATAAGAAGATACGATGACTGAGATAAGAGTAAGGAAGAAGACACATTTATATATTTTTAAAATCAAATTATGCCGGTAAAAATGAAAAATTACATCGCATAGCAAGCAGAGAAGTGTGTCGGTGGTTCAGTGGAAGAACGCTTGCCACCTACCCACGTGGTCCGAAGGGTTAAATCCACAGCCGACGCTTAGCCAGTAGTAAAGGTAAAGAGGGAAGGTTGGGCATGAGGCTAGCAATCCTACCCCGTAAAAATAAAAACTGCTGCTACTAAAACTTCAAATCTCTAGCTCGAAGCCCTATTCTCCACTTGGAACGTAAAGGAATAAAATAATAGTAATAATATCTAGGCTCAGAAAAACACAGTAAGCAAAACACTAAAGAAATATTCTTAGTTAAATGGAAATAACAGTGTTCTTTATTAATCCGGTTTTTAATCATCATCATTTCCAACCATTTATAGTTATTCTAGTGTCAAGATTAGCAGACACCAAAACAAAAAAATAATAATAAACACAGACATATATACATGTAGATATTCAGAAACAATCGTCCCACTACTCACCTCTTCAATGCGTTGTTCGTACTTCTCTCTGCGTTTAATTTGTCGCTTTAGTATATACATTGATAATCCAATTGTTGTTGATATATCATAGAGACAGAGAGAGAGAAAAAGAAAAGAAAAGCGGAATACATTAAATATCAGATAGCTTAACATAAAGAAATAAACACAATAATCATAATTTATTTGCTTAGTCTCACTCAAAGAATCAAAGAAAAAATGATTAATTGGGATGGAAACGAATTCGAAAGATCGCTAGGATGTGTGAAAAGTTGATATGAAGTTGAAACATCCAAAACAACAACAACAAGAACAGACTGAGACTATTGACTAGACAAAACATGAAAAGGAGTTAAACAAATAATAAACAGATACGTAGATATTATGTATATCTTAAAGCACTATACTATACTATGATCCTTAATCAGTTAGAGAATCATTGAAATCCAATATTTATTGGATAAATGTCCTCTCATAGTTCAGGGTTAATCATCAGATGGCACAAATATCCTCAATGGAAATCAAAATCAAGATCTTCGGACTATGAAGCTAATGAATTAACCTTTAGTGACTAAATTAACTTACTCCGACTTAAGTTCATCATTCTAATGTGTGAAAATATGAAACATGAACTACTACTAAACAAACATTAAATCACTAATTAGTAATGAATATGGTTATTGCGTAAATAAAAACTAGATATTTATTTTCAGTTTCTCGAACCAGCTGTTGATTTAAAAGCCTTCCATGAACGAAATCAGACCAAAAACTAAGTCAAAAGGATGATTGAGGTCTGTCTGTCTGTTTTCGACATAGAACTTTGCACCGATGTGCGGTAGTTCAATTCGTCACACTCCATGCAGCACACAAAGCACGAGAGGAAAGTAGGAGAAAGGCATGATATAAACAGTAAACAGAGGTGTGAGACAAAGGAATAGTAATATCGAAGATCAATATAGTTTCATTGGAAATCATAAGTCACAAGGAGTAGATGCATCTGCGCCACTGAGAACGATTTTGAGCCATGTCACCAATTGTTTCCAACCATTGGATTTTACCGTCCCGAGGATCCCAACCACGAAGTCTACACCTTCCTACGTGGCTTAGACTAACTGTTGTAGATTTCATTGACTGGTGCCATGTTTTCGTTTGACCGCCGCCTGCTTTTTTCCAGCCTGACCCTATATCAGCTAACATTGCCCATTGTCGAGGAAGTCGATGTAATTTCGCAGCCTCGTCGATTGATTTCCCCTCCTTACCTAGCACTCGACCGAAGCCTAACCTCAATATTGCTCACCTTATTATACCACTTCACACGGGAGATAGAGCGCAGGCACCTATGATCAAAGACAGCTAATCTTTTCATGTCTTCCACTTTGAATGAACATATCTCATAGCTCCTTAATTAGCTCTCAGGATAGACGCCTCGAACGCTGGAAAGAACACTTCGAGGAACAGTTTAACTTGCCTACAGCCACACTGAGCCTCCCCGCCATGCAGCACACACCCGAATGGGACATAGACACTGGCCCGCCGTCTGTAAGTGAGGTCACCAAAGCAATCTGTAATTTGAAACGAAGCAAAGCGGCAGGACCCGACGGAATTATTCCGGAGGTGTTTAAATATGGGGGTGACATACTAGTATATAGTTTAGCTAAGGTACTAGGTAACGTCTGGGAATCAGGGACGGTTCCATCAGACTGGGGTAAGTCACTTATTATACCAATATTCAAAAAAGGAGACAAGTCCTCATGTGATAATCATAGGGGAATCAGCCTGACGAACATAGTCTCTAAAATCCTAGGCTCAGTAATCATGAACAGACTAAGCCGAACTCGGGAGGAACAAACGAGGGAAAATCAAGCGGGCTTCAGGCCAGGTAGAGGGTGCATAGATCATATCTTTACTCTCCGACAGATCCTAGAACATAGACACACTTTTAGACGTCCAACAATTGCCATATTTCTTGACTTGAAGGCAGCCTTCGACTCCGTGGATCGAGTGGTACTATGGCAATGTTTGACTGTGAAGGGAGTGCCAAGAAAGTACATTGCACTAATCAAGGCACTCTACTCAAACTCACATAGCTGTGTAAGGGCTTATGGGGAATTGTCATCTGAATTGATAACATCCAGTGGTGTCCGTCAAGGATGTCCACTTTCCCCATTTCTGTTTAACTTCATCATAGATATGCTAATGGAAGTATCCCTAACTGGACTTAACGACTTAGGAATCGACTTGTTACCAGGGGATAGTCTTATGGACTTAGAATATGCAGACAACATAGTCCTGTTGGCGGAAGATGCTGACAAAATGCAGAGTCTTCTGAACACCTTGAGCAGCAATCTTCGTATGTTTGGCATGCGATTCGCCCCTGTTAAATGTAAGATGCTGCTACAGGACTGAATTACGTCTACCCCTAGCTTAGTGATAGGGAGTGAAGTGATAGGACATGTTGACCACTTCACCTATTTGGGAAGTTGTATCAGCATCAACGGACTGATTGTCGACGAAATCTCAGCACGGATCCAAAAAGCTCGAGCTGCTTTCGCTAACTTACACTGTCTCTGGCGTAGGCGTGACATCCGGCTATCAACCAAGGGACGTGTGTACTGCTCAGCAGTTCGCTCCGTCCTTCTCAATTGCTCTGAAATATGGCCATTACGAGTTGAAGACATGTAAAGGTTGTCTGTTTTTTATCATAGATGTCTACGATCTCTTTCTCACGTTAGGTGGTATAATAAGGTAAATAATGTTGACGTTAGGCGTAGAGTGTTGGGCAAAGAGGGAAAATCAATCGAAGAGGCTATAAACTTACATAGATTAAGATGGCTAGGTCACGTGCTGCACATGCCTAACCATCGCCTCCCCCAACGGGCATTACTAGCTGATATAGGTGCAGGTTGGAAAAGAGTAAGTGGTGGCCAAACAAAAACATGGCCTCATCAATCCATGAAATCCCTGACAGTTAAACTGAGTCAGGTAGGGAGATGCAGATTTCCGGATTGGGGCCCGCCCTCGGGACTCTAAGAATCAATGGCTGGAGACAATAGGTGACATGGCTCAAAATCGTTGTCAATGGCGCAGATGTATTCAGTCTCTGTAATCTTTCATATTCCTTTCTACCATTACTCATTCTGTTTCACTCTTATACCTGTCAAAACTCTATTGATTCTCTTCACTCATCTTCCTATCTACCTTTGTGTGCTATTTGGAACGTGGCAACTCGAACTGCTGCACTTCGGTGACAAGTTCTATGTTGAATCCAGACAGACAGACTGTTTTCGACAAAGAACTTTGCACCGATGTGCGGTAGTTCAATTCGTCACACTCCATGCAGCACACAAAGCACGAGAGGAAAGTAGGAGAAAGGCATGATATAAACAGTAAACAGAGGTGTGAGACAAAGGAATAGTAATATCGAAGATCAATATAGTTTCATTGGAAATCATAAGTCACAAGGAGTAGATGCATCTGCGCCACTGAGAACGATTTTGAGCCATGTCACCAATTGTTTCCAACCATTGGATTTTACCGTCCCGAGGATCCCAACCACGAAGTCTACACCTTCCTACGTGGCTTAGACTAACTGTTGTAGATTTCATTGACTGGTGCCATGTTTTCGTTTGACCGCCGCCTGCTTTTTTCCAGCCTGACCCTATATCAGCTAACATTGCCCATTGTCGAGGAAGTCGATGTAATTTCGCAGCCTCGTCGATTGATTTCCCCTCCTTACCTAGCACTCGACCGATGCCTAACCTCAATATTGCTCACCTTATTATACCACTTCACACGGGAGATAGAGCGCAGGCACCTATGATCAAAGACAGCTAATCTTTTCATGTCTTCCACTTTGAATGAACATATCTCATAGCTCCTTAATTAGCTCTCAGGATAGACGCCTCGAACGCTGGAAAGAACACTTCGAGGAACAGTTTAACTTGCCTACAGCCACACTGAGCCTCCCCGCCATGCAGCACACACCCGAATGGGACATAGACACTGGCCCGCCGTCTGTAAGTGAGGTCACCAAAGCAATCTGTAATTTGAAACGAAGCAAAGCGGCAGGACCCGACGGAATTATTCCGGAGGTGTTTAAATATGGGGGTGACATACTAGTATATAGTTTAGCTAAGGTACTAGGTAACGTCTGGGAATCAGGGACGGTTCCATCAGACTGGGGTAAGTCACTTATTATACCAATATTCAAGAAGGGAGACAAGTCCTCATGTGATAATCATAGGGGAATCAGCCTGACGAACATAGTCTCTAAAATCCTAGGCTCAGTAATCATGAACAGACTAAGCCGAACTCGGGAGGAACAAACGAGGGAAAATCAAGCGGGCTTCAGGCCAGGTAGAGGGTGCATAGATCATATCTTTACTCTCCGACAGATCCTAGAACATAGACACACTTTTAGACGTCCAACAATTGCCATATTTCTTGACTTGAAGGCAGCCTTCGACTCCGTGGATCGAGTGGTACTATGGCAATGTTTGACTGTGAAGGGAGTGCCAAGAAAGTACATTGCACTAATCAAGGCACTCTACTCAAACTCACATAGCTGTGTAAGGGCTTATGGGGAATTGTCATCTGAATTGATAACATCCAGTGGTGTCCGTCAAGGATGTCCACTTTCCCCATTTCTGTTTAACTTCATCATAGATATGCTAATGGAAGTATCCCTAACTGAACTTAACGACTTAGGAATCGACTTGTTACCAGGGGATAGTCTTATGGACTTAGAATATGCAGACAACATAGTCCTGTTGGCGGAAGATGCTGACAAAATGCAGAGTCTTCTGAACACCTTGAGCAGCAATCTTCGTATGTTTGGCATGCGATTCGCCCCTGTTAAATGTAAGATGCTGCTACAGGACTGAATTACGTCTACCCCTAGCTTAGTGATAGGGAGTGAAGTGATAGGACATGTTGACCACTTCACCTATTTGGGAAGTTGTATCAGCATCAACGGACTGATTGTCGACGAAATCTCAGCACGGATCCAAAAAGCTCGAGCTGCTTTCGCTAACTTACACTGTCTCTGGCGTAGGCGTGACATCCGGCTATCAACCAAGGGACGTGTGTACTGCTCAGCAGTTCGCTCCGTCCTTCTCAATTGCTCTGAAATATGGCCATTACGAGTTGAAGACATGTAAAGGTTGTCTGTTTTTTATCATAGATGTCTACGATCTCTTTCTCACGTTAGGTGGTATAATAAGGTAAGTAATGTTGACGTTAGGCGTAGAGTGTTGGGCAAAGAGGGAAAATCAATCGAAGAGGCTATAAACTTACATAGATTAAGATGGCTAGGTCACGTGCTGCACATGCCTAACCATCGCCTCCCCCAACGGGCATTACTAGCTGATATAGGTGCAGGTTGGAAAAGAGTAAGTGGTGGCCAAACAAAAACATGGCCTCATCAATCCATGAAATCCCTGACAGTTAAACTGAGTCAGGTAGGGAGATGCAGATTTCCGGATTGGGGCCCGCCCTCGGGACTCTAAGAATCAATGGCTGGAGACAATAGGTGACATGGCTCAAAATCGTTGTCAATGGCGCAGATGTATTCAGTCTCTGTAATCTTTCATATTCCTTTCTACCATTACTCATTCTGTTTCACTCTTATACCTGTCAAAACTCTATTGATTCTCTTCACTCATCTTCCTATCTACCTTTGTGTGCTATTTGGAACGTGGCAACTCGAACTGCTGCACTTCGGTGACAAGTTCTATGTTGAATCCAGACAGACAGACTGTTTTCGACAAAGAACTTTGCACCGATGTGCGGTAGTTCAATTCGTCACACTCCATGCAGCACACAAAGCACGAGAGGAAAGTAGGAGAAAGGCATGATATAAACAGTAAACAGAGGTGTGAGACAAAGGAATAGTAATATCGAAGATCAATATAGTTTCATTGGAAATCATAAGTCACAAGGAGTAGATGCATCTGCGCCACTGAGAACGATTTTGAGCCATGTCACCAATTGTTTCCAACCATTGGATTTTACCGTCCCGAGGATCCCAACCACGAAGTCTACACCTTCCTACGTGGCTTAGACTAACTGTTGTAGATTTCATTGACTGGTGCCATGTTTTCGTTTGACCGCCGCCTGCTTTTTTCCAGCCTGACCCTATATCAGCTAACATTGCCCATTGTCGAGGAAGTCGATGTAATTTCGCAGCCTCGTCGATTGATTTCCCCTCCTTACCTAGCACTCGACCGAAGCCTAACCTCAATATTGCTCACCTTATTATACCACTTCACACGGGAGATAGAGCGCAGGCACCTATGATCAAAGACAGCTAATCTTTTCATGTCTTCCACTTTGAATGAACATATCTCATAGCTCCTTAATTAGCTCTCAGGATAGACGCCTCGAACGCTGGAAAGAACACTTCGAGGAACAGTTTAACTTGCCTACAGCCACACTGAGCCTCCCCGCCATGCAGCACACACCCGAATGGGACATAGACACTGGCCCGCCGTCTGTAAGTGAGGTCACCAAAGCAATCTGTAATTTGAAACGAAGCAAAGCGGCAGGACCCGACGGAATTATTCCGGAGGTGTTTAAATATGGGGGTGACATACTAGTATATAGTTTAGCTAAGGTACTAGGTAACGTCTGGGAATCAGGGACGGTTCCATCAGACTGGGGTAAGTCACTTATTATACCAATATTCAAGAAGGGAGACAAGTCCTCATGTGATAATCATAGGGGAATCAGCCTGACGAACATAGTCTCTAAAATCCTAGGCTCAGTAATCATGAACAGACTAAGCCGAACTCGGGAGGAACAAACGAGGGAAAATCAAGCGGGCTTCAGGCCAGGTAGAGGGTGCATAGATCATATCTTTACTCTCCGACAGATCCTAGAACATAGACACACTTTTAGACGTCCAACAATTGCCATATTTCTTGACTTGAAGGCAGCCTTCGACTCCGTGGATCGAGTGGTACTATGGCAATGTTTGACTGTGAAGGGAGTGCCAAGAAAGTACATTGCACTAATCAAGGCACTCTACTCAAACTCACATAGCTGTGTAAGGGCTTATGGGGAATTGTCATCTGAATTGATAACATCCAGTGGTGTCCGTCAAGGATGTCCACTTTCCCCATTTCTGTTTAACTTCATCATAGATATGCTAATGGAAGTATCCCTAACTGAACTTAACGACTTAGGAATCGACTTGTTACCAGGGGATAGTCTTATGGACTTAGAATATGCAGACAACATAGTCCTGTTGGCGGAAGATGCTGACAAAATGCAGAGTCTTCTGAACACCTTGAGCAGCAATCTTCGTATGTTTGGCATGCGATTCGCCCCTGTTAAATGTAAGATGCTGCTACAGGACTGAATTACGTCTACTCCTAGCTTAGTGATAGGGAGTGAAGTGATAGGACATGTTGACCACTTCACCTATTTGGGAAGTTGTATCAGCATCAACGGACTGATTGTCGACGAAATCTCAGCACGGATCCAAAAAGCTCGAGCTGCTTTCGCTAACTTACACTGTCTCTGGCGTAGGCGTGACATCCGGCTATCAACCAAGGGACGTGTGTACTGCTCAGCAGTTCGCTCCGTCCTTCTCAATTGCTCTGAAATATGGCCATTACGAGTTGAAGACATGTAAAGGTTGTCTGTTTTTTATCATAGATGTCTACGATCTCTTTCTCACGTTAGGTGGTATAATAAGGTAAGTAATGTTGACGTTAGGCGTAGAGTGTTGGGCAAAGAGGGAAAATCAATCGAAGAGGCTATAAACTTACATAGATTAAGATGGCTAGGTCACGTGCTGCACATGCCTAACCATCGCCTCCCCCAACGGGCATTACTAGCTGATATAGGTGCAGGTTGGAAAAGAGTAAGTGGTGGCCAAACAAAAACATGGCCTCATCAATCCATGAAATCCCTGACAGTTAAACTGAGTCAGGTAGGGAGATGCAGATTTCCGGATTGGGGCCCGCCCTCGGGACTCTAAGAATCAATGGCTGGAGACAATAGGTGACATGGCTCAAAATCGTTGTCAATGGCGCAGATGTATTCAGTCTCTGTAATCTTTCATATTCCTTTCTACCATTACTCATTCTGTTTCACTCTTATACCTGTCAAAACTCTATTGATTCTCTTCACTCATCTTCCTATCTACCTTTGTGTGCTATTTGGAACGTGGCAACTCGAACTGCTGCACTTCGGTGACAAGTTCTATGTTGAATCCAGACAGACAGACTGTTTTCGACAAAGAACTTTGCACCGATGTGCGGTAGTTCAATTCGTCACACTCCATGCAGCACACAAAGCACGAGAGGAAAGTAGGAGAAAGGCATGATATAAACAGTAAACAGAGGTGTGAGACAAAGGAATAGTAATATCGAAGATCAATATAGTTTCATTGGAAATCATAAGTCACAAGGAGTAGATGCATCTGCGCCACTGAGAACGATTTTGAGCCATGTCACCAATTGTTTCCAACCATTGGATTTTACCGTCCCGAGGATCCCAACCACGAAGTCTACACCTTCCTACGTGGCTTAGACTAACTGTTGTAGATTTCATTGACTGGTGCCATGTTTTCGTTTGACCGCCGCCTGCTTTTTTCCAGCCTGACCCTATATCAGCTAACATTGCCCATTGTCGAGGAAGTCGATGTAATTTCGCAGCCTCGTCGATTGATTTCCCCTCCTTACCTAGCACTCGACCGAAGCCTAACCTCAATATTGCTCACCTTATTATACCACTTCACACGGGAGATAGAGCGCAGGCACCTATGATCAAAGACAGCTAATCTTTTCATGTCTTCCACTTTGAATGAACATATCTCATAGCTCCTTAATTAGCTCTCAGGATAGACGCCTCGAACGCTGGAAAGAACACTTCGAGGAACAGTTTAACTTGCCTACAGCCACACTGAGCCTCCCCGCCATGCAGCACACACCCGAATGGGACATAGACACTGGCCCGCCGTCTGTAAGTGAGGTCACCAAAGCAATCTGTAATTTGAAACGAAGCAAAGCGGCAGGACCCGACGGAATTATTCCGGAGGTGTTTAAATATGGGGGTGACATACTAGTATATAGTTTAGCTAAGGTACTAGGTAACGTCTGGGAATCAGGGACGGTTCCATCAGACTGGGGTAAGTCACTTATTATACCAATATTCAAGAAGGGAGACAAGTCCTCATGTGATAATCATAGGGGAATCAGCCTGACGAACATAGTCTCTAAAATCCTAGGCTCAGTAATCATGAACAGACTAAGCCGAACTCGGGAGGAACAAACGAGGGAAAATCAAGCGGGCTTCAGGCCAGGTAGAGGGTGCATAGATCATATCTTTACTCTCCGACAGATCCTAGAACATAGACACACTTTTAGACGTCCAACAATTGCCATATTTCTTGACTTGAAGGCAGCCTTCGACTCCGTGGATCGAGTGGTACTATGGCAATGTTTGACTGTGAAGGGAGTGCCAAGAAAGTACATTGCACTAATCAAGGCACTCTACTCAAACTCACATAGCTGTGTAAGGGCTTATGGGGAATTGTCATCTGAATTGATAACATCCAGTGGTGTCCGTCAAGGATGTCCACTTTCCCCATTTCTGTTTAACTTCATCATAGATATGCTAATGGAAGTATCCCTAACTGAACTTAACGACTTAGGAATCGACTTGTTACCAGGGGATAGTCTTATGGACTTAGAATATGCAGACAACATAGTCCTGTTGGCGGAAGATGCTGACAAAATGCAGAGTCTTCTGAACACCTTGAGCAGCAATCTTCGTATGTTTGGCATGCGATTCGCCCCTGTTAAATGTAAGATGCTGCTACAGGACTGAATTACGTCTACCCCTAGCTTAGTGATAGGGAGTGAAGTGATAGGACATGTTGACCACTTCACCTATTTGGGAAGTTGTATCAGCATCAACGGACTGATTGTCGACGAAATCTCAGCACGGATCCAAAAAGCTCGAGCTGCTTTCGCTAACTTACACTGTCTCTGGCGTAGGCGTGACATCCGGCTATCAACCAAGGGACGTGTGTACTGCTCAGCAGTTCGCTCCGTCCTTCTCAATTGCTCTGAAATATGGCCATTACGAGTTGAAGACATGTAAAGGTTGTCTGTTTTTTATCATAGATGTCTACGATCTCTTTCTCACGTTAGGTGGTATAATAAGGTAAGTAATGTTGACGTTAGGCGTAGAGTGTTGGGCAAAGAGGGAAAATCAATCGAAGAGGCTATAAACTTACATAGATTAAGATGGCTAGGTCACGTGCTGCACATGCCTAACCATCGCCTCCCCCAACGGGCATTACTAGCTGATATAGGTGCAGGTTGGAAAAGAGTAAGTGGTGGCCAAACAAAAA
The DNA here is from genome assembly GCA_944472155.2 of Trichobilharzia szidati. Lineage (NCBI taxonomy): Eukaryota > Metazoa > Platyhelminthes > Trematoda > Strigeidida > Schistosomatidae > Trichobilharzia > Trichobilharzia szidati. The sequence goes on along the minus strand of OX235273.1, from coordinate 86,488,869 downwards.
CATGGCCTCATCAATCCATGAAATCCCTGACAGTTAAACTGAGTCAGGTAGGGAGATGCAGATTTCCGGATTGGGGCCCGCCCTCGGGACTCTAAGAATCAATGGCTGGAGACAATAGGTGACATGGCTCAAAATCGTTGTCAATGGCGCAGATGTATTCAGTCTCTGTAATCTTTCATATTCCTTTCTACCATTACTCATTCTGTTTCACTCTTATACCTGTCAAAACTCTATTGATTCTCTTCACTCATCTTCCTATCTACCTTTGTGTGCTATTTGGAACGTGGCAACTCGAACTGCTGCACTTCGGTGACAAGTTCTATGTTGAATCCAGACAGACAGACTGTTTTCGACAAAGAACTTTGCACCGATGTGCGGTAGTTCAATTCGTCACACTCCATGCAGCACACAAAGCACGAGAGGAAAGTAGGAGAAAGGCATGATATAAACAGTAAACAGAGGTGTGAGACAAAGGAATAGTAATATCGAAGATCAATATAGTTTCATTGGAAATCATAAGTCACAAGGAGTAGATGCATCTGCGCCACTGAGAACGATTTTGAGCCATGTCACCAATTGTTTCCAACCATTGGATTTTACCGTCCCGAGGATCCCAACCACGAAGTCTACACCTTCCTACGTGGCTTAGACTAACTGTTGTAGATTTCATTGACTGGTGCCATGTTTTCGTTTGACCGCCGCCTGCTTTTTTCCAGCCTGACCCTATATCAGCTAACATTGCCCATTGTCGAGGAAGTCGATGTAATTTCGCAGCCTCGTCGATTGATTTCCCCTCCTTACCTAGCACTCGACCGAAGCCTAACCTCAATATTGCTCACCTTATTATACCACTTCACACGGGAGATAGAGCGCAGGCACCTATGATCAAAGACAGCTAATCTTTTCATGTCTTCCACTTTGAATGAACATATCTCATAGCTCCTTAATTAGCTCTCAGGATAGACGCCTCGAACGCTGGAAAGAACACTTCGAGGAACAGTTTAACTTGCCTACAGCCACACTGAGCCTCCCCGCCATGCAGCACACACCCGAATGGGACATAGACACTGGCCCGCCGTCTGTAAGTGAGGTCACCAAAGCAATCTGTAATTTGAAACGAAGCAAAGCGGCAGGACCCGACGGAATTATTCCGGAGGTGTTTAAATATGGGGGTGACATACTAGTATATAGTTTAGCTAAGGTACTAGGTAACGTCTGGGAATCAGGGACGATTCCATCAGACTGGGGTAAGTCACTTATTATACCAATATTCAAGAAAGGAGACAAGTCCTCATGTGATAATCATAGGGGAATCAGCCTGACGAACATAGTCTCTAAAATCCTAGGCTCAGTAATCATGAACAGACTAAGCCGAACTCGGGAGGAACAAACGAGGGAAAATCAAGCGGGCTTCAGGCCAGGTAGAGGGTGCATAGATCATATCTTTACTCTCCGACAGATCCTAGAACATAGACACACTTTTAGACGTCCAACAATTGCCATATTTCTTGACTTGAAGGCAGCCTTCGACTCCGTGGATCGAGTGGTACTATGGCAATGTTTGACTGTGAAGGGAGTGCCAAGAAAGTACATTGCACTAATCAAGGCACTCTACTCAAACTCACATAGCTGTGTAAGGGCTTATGGGGAATTGTCATCTGAATTGATAACATCCAGTGGTGTCCGTCAAGGATGTCCACTTTCCCCATTTCTGTTTAACTTCATCATAGATATGCTAATGGAAGTATCCCTAACTGAACTTAACGACTTAGGAATCGACTTGTTACCAGGGGATAGTCTTATGGACTTAGAATATGCAGACAACATAGTCCTGTTGGCGGAAGATGCTGACAAAATGCAGAGTCTTCTGAACACCTTGAGCAGCAATCTTCGTATGTTTGGCATGCGATTCGCCCCTGTTAAATGTAAGATGCTGCTACAGGACTGAATTACGTCTACCCCTAGCTTAGTGATAGGGAGTGAAGTGATAGGACATGTTGACCACTTCACCTATTTGGGAAGTTGTATCAGCATCAACGGACTGATTGTCGACGAAATCTCAGCACGGATCCAAAAAGCTCGAGCTGCTTTCGCTAACTTACACTGTCTCTGGCGTAGGCGTGACATCCGGCTATCAACCAAGGGACGTGTGTACTGCTCAGCAGTTCGCTCCGTCCTTCTCAATTGCTCTGAAATATGGCCATTACGAGTTGAAGACATGTAAAGGTTGTCTGTTTTTTATCATAGATGTCTACGATCTCTTTCTCACGTTAGGTGGTATAATAAGGTAAGTAATGTTGACGTTAGGCGTAGAGTGTTGGGCAAAGAGGGAAAATCAATCGAAGAGGCTATAAACTTACATAGATTAAGATGGCTAGGTCACGTGCTGCACATGCCTAACCATCGCCTCCCCCAACGGGCATTACTAGCTGATATAGGTGCAGGTTGGAAAAGAGTAAGTGGTGGCCAAACAAAAACATGGCCTCATCAATCCATGAAATCCCTGACAGTTAAACTGAGTCAGGTAGGGAGATGCAGATTTCCGGATTGGGGCCCGCCCTCGGGACTCTAAGAATCAATGGCTGGAGACAATAGGTGACATGGCTCAAAATCGTTGTCAATGGCGCAGATGTATTCAGTCTCTGTAATCTTTCATATTCCTTTCTACCATTACTCATTCTGTTTCACTCTTATACCTGTCAAAACTCTATTGATTCTCTTCACTCATCTTCCTATCTACCTTTGTGTGCTATTTGGAACGTGGCAACTCGAACTGCTGCACTTCGGTGACAAGTTCTATGTTGAATCCAGACAGACAGACTGTTTTCGACAAAGAACTTTGCACCGATGTGCGGTAGTTCAATTCGTCACACTCCATGCAGCACACAAAGCACGAGAGGAAAGTAGGAGAAAGGCATGATATAAACAGTAAACAGAGGTGTGAGACAAAGGAATAGTAATATCGAAGATCAATATAGTTACATTGGAAATCATAAGTCACAAGGAGTAGATGCATCTGCGCCACTGAGAACGATTTTGAGCCATGTCACCAATTGTTTCCAACCATTGGATTTTACCGTCCCGAGGATCCCAACCACGAAGTCTACACCTTCCTACGTGGCTTAGACTAACTGTTGTAGATTTCATTGACTGGTGCCATGTTTTCGTTTGACCGCCGCCTGCTTTTTTCCAGCCTGACCTTATATCAGCTAACATTGCCCATTGTCGAGGAAGGCGATGAGTAGGTATACGTAACACATGTCCTAACCATCTCAGTCGATGTAACTTCACAGCCTCGCTGATTGATTTCCCCTCCTTACCTAGCACTCGACCGAAGCCTAACCTCAGTATTGCTCACCTTATTATACCACTTAACACGGGAGATAGAAGGTAGACTCCTATGATCAAAGACAACTAGCGTCTTCATGTCTTCCACTTTGAATGACCGTGTCTCATAACCATGATGGAGGATGGAGCGTACGGCTGAGCAGTACACACGCTCTTTGGTCGATAGCCGGATATCACGTCAACAGAATCGATTGAGGAACTTAAATAAGCAGAATAAGCATTGTGTAGACAGAAAAAAGCGGTGTACACTAATTTCGTAATCTGGGTTAACCCCCATCCCTTAAGTCGTGGCTTCGAAATATCTTTAAAATAAGACAAAACAGGCGTCCAGTGTTTCTAAGATTTTTAAGTAGCTCCGTCTAATGTGAATTCCTAATAAAGTCGTACCAATAAAATTAGTCAAATTCTCAAAAGGCCAATAATTTGACGTTTCGATAAAACTATGTAGGCATATCCCACAATTTTGTTTATTAGGATATTTGCAATCATTCTAAAAGGAAGACTGTTGAACAACATCTGATTGTAAGTCAACACTCGCACGAGTCCGATAAAAAAAAGACCTCTAACACTTCTTATTTAAATTCAAGTTCAATATTTCGATATAAAATCAGCTAAGCAACAAAGTCATGCGTTTGTTTATAACAAATAAGCACTAACGAGAAAATGCGGATGCAAAGCTAAAGGTTTGCAAATACGGAAAGTACACTAAATTATGTGTAGGATGCTTCAAGTTAAAGAACAAATTTCTAACTCTAACTTTATGGTATGATTCCTAATTTTTATAATCAAACATGACATCAATCTTAATAAAAACTATTTGTCAACTACCAATGATTTGGTAGTTATACTGATTCTCATATGACAACAAATTCGTATACACCATTTTTCGAGAATTTCACGTTTACGCTGAGCCACCAACGCTGATTCAATCTGCTCTTGTGTATAGACTGGAACATAAGCAACAAATGATCCCTTCACTGTTGTGCTTAAAGAACTCATAGATTTGTTTGCTAACTTTGTAGCATCATCTAAGGTATTAACACTTTCATCATCATTTACCAATGCTACTAATTGTTCAGCATTCGTAAAGTCAACAGATCCAACCTCATTGCCTTCATCAATCGCTTCATAAAGGCGCATCAGTTCTATATCAGCTGGGTTATCTCCAACGTCATATTTGTTTCTTGTATCAGCTTTGTCTTCGTTCAAATCATCTATTTCATCACCAGTAAGATGTTTAGCAGCATATGTTGGTAAAGAATCATTCTTCTTGCGTGCTTTCCATAAAGCAACTTTATAAGCTATGGCTTCTTGTTCATAAATGGCCTCCTGAGGAACAATCACACCATCATCTTCATCACAGTTTCCGTAATACGATACATCAACCAGCTTCATTAGTTCTCCTCTGGACTTCCTTGTAACCGGCTGGGGATCTTCTTCAAATAATTCCCGGACACCAGGCAAATCGCAAGCGGCCCCATAATGCCTGTATCCTCGATTACCAGGGACTTCTTTACCTTCTTTTTCTAGCATTTTTTGGCGCTTCAGCTTTAAAATCAGACCCACCGAGATTTTTGATATGGTCTTCCCAATGAGATTTTTCTCGAAAAAGCTTGTTAATGTCATCGTTTAGGTCTCGTAATATATACTCCCCAAGGCTGGGATTTTGGATCTGTGCTATCTTCCGAGATATTTCATGAACAATCTTTTGCCTGTAATATAATGAATCTTTCAACCCAGTGTATTCTGAAGCGATAAAAGGTCTTTTCTTTGTCTCCTGAACCTTTTCGACATACACAGCTCTCCAGCGAGCAAGAGTTGTCATTGCTTTTTCTGCGCTTCGAGCCATTTTCGTTCCGAATACGACTTTGGCAATTCCCAGTGAATGTACGTACGGCCTTGAAAAGACGTACACCATTTATCTCGAGAGAAGGTCAATATTCACCGGAACATTTTAGTTATAATATTTATGACTTCGGTACTAATAACGATGGACTTTAGTTACAACAGGAACATCTCCATCATCGAGGACAGAGAGGACACCTTGCACAGTGTGCGCATTCAGACACATTTGGTTAATTGACTTCCAAAGTCATGGATAATCACGTTGGCACAATCAAACAGAAAGAACTCTTGTTTAAAACAGCAAGGTGATTGGCATCTCAGTGGATAAGTAAGAAAATTCACTTTGAATTGAATGGAATTGGTCATTTCTAGTCAACATGATTGATTGAGTCGCGAGTTGATCCTACTATGTCAGTGGACAAGATATGACTTATAAACAGGTAAATATAAGACTGATAAGTTGTTATGGTCCCCTTAATAAGAGTAACCGTTCCAGCTGGTTTTATATACAAATCTAATCAGGTAAAGCCGGTGAGTAATGTGATAAGTCAATGGGTTAAACAATCAAAAAATCTTTATGAAATATCTGTCAGCCTGGGAGTCGATATTACCGAAATTGTGTACAATTTGTGATGACAGTAAAAGTAGTATGTTAGGTTGAATAGTAGAGTACCTATCTTCAAACTAGATGAATCTAGTGTCAAGTACTGGTTTTTTAGGGATTTTGTTTGATTGCATGGAGGATTTCATCAAGAGCTGACATCAGTTAGAGAACCACTGTAACCAGAAGGTCCTGGGTTCGAATCCCAGTGGGTGCGTACTGATGAAGAGTCCCAAACTAGGACGAAACAGCTGTCCAGTACTCCCAGGTTTTCCAGTGGTTCTCAAACTGATGTCAGCTGATGATGAAATCCTCCATGGAATCGATTGTCAAGCTGGTGCAAATTTTACCTGCAAACTGTCGATAAATCTCAAACCAGAAACAGACAACTCTTCAACACTGTTTGATTCAGTCCCCACCTAGCTGAATACCTAGCTGAATTTGATCCATAACAAAATATACCCTAACGAAAATAGATGATATTTCTTTACTTCACAATACTACACAACATTCATTCATTCAAAACAGGGTAATATTTCAATGAAAGGCAACTTGAAGCTCATAAAAGTGTCTTACACGCAACTTGCTGCTTTGCACCATCACGTTTTACAACTGCATAACTAACTTCCACGAACTACGGTAAATATTAATAATTTACACCGAATTACGAATGTTTTGCTTACTAATAAGTTGTACAAAATGGTTACAATAAAAATGAAAATGATCAGCGATAAGACGTACAAGCAAAACAGTTGAAAATCAAAACGAAAAGACACAATAGTTAAAATCAACAGTATTAATAAAGATTCCTGAAAACACACATAGATCTCTTACGAGCTCATATATGAATGACGTAGCCATCAGGACGCCGAAAAGAAAATAGTTAACTGTTTACTGCATTACTAAGGTAAAAGTATGGAAGAAGACAAGGAAAGAGAGGAAAATATACTTTATGTGGAAGCAAAGTAAACGTGTTTTTTTTTACGGAAAACGTATGATAAATTAGTAAAAGACATAGATGCGAGGTTACGTAACGTGGATTTATAGAGTACAAGAAATAGGGAAGAAAAAGAAGAAAGAAACCAGATATTCGTGACTAAAACTCAACAACTACACGTGCATAAGTAGATGTTTGGTGACACAATGTAAAATGAACAACAAAGAGAGAAGAGCATAATTCAGTTTGAAATGTGCTGAAAACTTCTAAGGAAATAAAAGTTATAGTTGAAAAAATACGTTTTTCTTGTTTTCGCACGTATAACACTTTAAAAATGTATTACTTTAACGTAAATTGACAATTCGGGTAGGTTTATGAGAATAGACAAAGATTAGACTTCAGATTAGGAAAATTCAGTCCTTTTCTGATTAGGCTGTCAATATTACTGATGATTGAAATCTTTTGAGGAAGAGATTTGATATTATTTCATGTGCTACTGATAAGATTTATCAGTAGTATATAAAGAGACGTTTATCGGTATAAAATATATCAAATAGCAGAGAAAGCAAATGATACAGCATTGTGGAGATACACGCGAGACATGAAAGGAACACAAAGAAACACAATATTGAAGGCCATAAGTAGCACAACACAGAAGATCTGTGCAGATGGTGCATTGAAGATAAGGTGCACATGATTTAGCTACATAGAGATATCAGATTCCATTAACAAAATCCTTCGTCTTCTACCGTTGCAATATGACGCATTAAATATAACTGTCTATCTGTATTCGACATAGAACTTTGCACATATGTGCGGCAGTTCAAGTCGCCACACTCCCTCCTTGTAGCACACAAAGCAAGAGAAGAAAGTAGGAGAAATGCATATTAGAGACAGTAAACAGAGATGTGAAACAAAGGGATAGTAACAACGAAGAACAAAACAGTGTAACTGGAAATCAGAAGTCACAAGGAGTGGATGCATCTGCGCCACTGAGATCGATTTTGAGACCTATCACCAATTGTTTTACCGTCCCGAGGACCCCAACCAGGAAGTTTACACCTTCCTACGTGGCTTAGACTAACTGTTGCGGATTTCATTGACTGGTGCCATGTTTTCGTTTGACCACCACCACTTGCTCATTTCCAACGTGATCCAACCTATTTCAGATAACATCGCCTGTCGTCGAAGAAGGCTTTGGTTAGGCATACGTAACACATGTCTTAACCACCTCGGTCGATATAATTTCACAGTCTCGTCGACTGATTTCCCCTCCTTACCTAGCACTCGACTAATGCCTAACCTCAATATTGCTCACCTTATTATACCACTTCACAAGGGAGATAGAGCGCAGGCACCTATGATCAAAGACAACTAATCTTTTCATATCTTCCGCTCTCAATGGCCAGGTCTCACAGCCATAAAGGAGGACAGAGAGGACTGATGAGCAGTACACACGCCCTTTGGTCGACAGCCAGCTGGATATCACGTCTACGCCAGAGACGGCGTAAACTGGCGTATGCGAACCTAGCCCTCTGTATTCGTGCTGAGATTTCGTCTGAGATCAACCCGTTGGGGCTGATGGTACTTCCCAAGTAATTGAAGCGGTCAACGTGCTCTACCACTTCACTTCCTATTTCTAATCTAGGGGTCGGTGAAGTCCAATCCTGCAGCATCATCTTACATTTTACAGGGGCGAATCGCATGCCAAACATGCGAAGATTGTTGCTCAGGGTGTTCAGAAGACTCTGCATTTTGTCAGAGTCCTCGCCTAGAAGGACTATATCGTCTGCATATTCTAAGTCGACGAGATTATTCCCTGGTATCAAGTCAATCCCTGAGTCGCTGAAGTGAGTTAGGGTTAAGTCCATTAGTCCGTCTATGATGAAGTTGAATAGGAATGGGGATAATGGGCATCCTTGACGGATGCCACCAGTCCTCACCACTTGAGATGACAACTCGCCATAAGCCCTCACCTGGCTGCATAAGCACGAGTAGAGTGCCTTAATCAGTGCAATGTATTTTTGCCGGCATTCCCTTTACAGCCAAGCATCGCCAGAGCACCTCTCTGTCAACAGAATCGAATGCCGCATTAAATATAACACAAGAATGTTGTGTTGTGTCATTAAATATAACACAACAATGTATATGACAGGGTAGATATTTGCCTACATACGTCCTATCAACTTTCTGTTCATTTTAATTGATGGAAGTCAGATCTCCAAGGCAATTGGAGTAAACAATTAGCTATTGACTTGTGTACATAATTCAGTTTTCCAAATCATTTGACATGTAATCTAGAATACCTTGAAGACAAGATTCTTAATATGCCAGTGAACTCTTATTTGTAAGTAAAGATATAATCTTTCTTGCAGATTTAAAGTACTCTGCATACAAACTAAGGAGATGCACCAACTGTCAAATATTATTATTGTTCCCTTGGGTTCCTAGTGGAACATAGGGCTTCAACTACACGTCTCCACTTGTTTCTGTCTTCTGCTGTACTTTTCACTTGCATCCATGTTATTCCATACTGTTTCAACTCCTCTTCACATGATCCCCTCCATGTCACCCTTGGACGTCCCACTTGCCGCTTCCCTTTCGGGTTCCACTCGGGGGCCTGACACGCGATGCCTCCTTAGATAGTGAGTGTCCAATCCATCTCCACTTTCTCCTGCATAGTTGTTGGGCAATCGGTTCTTGTTTTGTTTGTTCCCATAGTTTCTTGTTGGTGATTCTTCCCGGCCATCTGATCTTGAGTATAGAGAGAAGACAGTTGTTGATAAAGGTTTGCAACAGGCTGTTGGAAATATTCTGATCCGTATTGAAGAACTGACTTGACGTTTGTATTGAAAATCCTAACTTTGTTGTTGATGCTGAGGAGTGACGAAGACTCCCAGATTGGTTTCAGGTTGACGAATGTGTTTCTCGCCTTCCCGATTCTCGATTTGACATCCCCGTCCGTTCCTCCTGTAGTTGAGACAATGCTCCCTAGATAAGTGAAAGAAGTAACCTCTTTCAAATCTCTCCCGTTGATGGTGATTGGCGGTGGATGTTGCTGTTGTTGTTGTTGTTGGTTGGTTGGTTATTTTCATAACCTCCGTCTTGTCTATGTTCACCTGGAGTCCTGTCTTCGCTTCAATGCTTCTTCGACCAGTTTGTCGGTTTTCGCTTGTAAGTCTTCGATTTTGAGTGACATCAAACATAAATCATCCACGCGCGAAATCCAGGTCTTCTAGGTTCTTCACGTCGGTCCAGGATATCCCTGTCTTCTCGTTTCCCACTGTCTGACGCATAATCCAGTCCAACACAATTAGGAATATCATTGGTGATAATAAGCACCCTTGTCTGACTCCTGTCTTTACTCCAAACGCCTCGCTGAGTTTTCCGTTGTGGATCACTTGACATGTGCCGTTGTCGTACAGCTGTTGAATAAGGTTGATGAATATTTGGGGTACGCCATAGTACTCGAGTAGTTTCCAAATTACTTCGCGGTCAACGCTGTCGAAGGCCTTCTCAAAGTCTATAAAGTTGAGGTAGAGGTTTGTTTGCCATTCCATGCTTTGTTCGATGATGATGCGTAGAGTTGCAATTTGGTCAGAACATGATTTGCCTTTCCTGAATCCAGCTTGTTCTGGTCGGAATTTTGCATCCAGTGCCTCCTTTATTCTCTCCAGGATGATACGACTCAGAATTTTACTTGGCGTCGAACTGTCAACTAACTTCATGGAAAATATCCATGAGAATTGATTGAGCGAAGAGACACTTCAAAGAGGGTGTAAAATAAATAAAATTCGCAGACAATTGAAACATTACGCAACAAGGTGATAATTATGATAAGGCAACATTGCAAAGAATCGTATTAAATAAAATAAATAAAGGTGACACGGGAGATAAAACCAGATATTGTTCATCAAAGTAAAAATAATAATAATAGTAATAACGATCAGAATAATAAGGGACAGATATGCAAATTGAATAAACAAAACGAAAAATAAATAGGGCCAAGATAGAAATAAGGATTACAATAGTTTAGCATAGATGGATTAACTCCATGAAAATAATGGTTGAACAAACGTTCTCCGTATACAAAAACCCAGACTTTTCTATTTCAATAGCCACAGCGTTAGCCATGCAGATGAGTTAGACACGTAATGATTTTAGCAGGCTATTTTTCACCTTATAGATAATTTTAAAAGAAGAGAATGTGGAGGTAATGTAACCAGTTGCACTTGATAGTGAATTCGTTGAAACGGATCTCTTCGTTGAATCAATTTTTTTTAAACATTTTCTATATACTAGCTAGAATTTTTAATATATTTGTGCGTTGACGTTTCTGTAGCAATTTGATTAAGTTTTAGGGGGTGGAGTTGGTAGCACCACGCCCCAACCCTCCCTCTTTATCCGGGCTTGGGACCGGCTAGAAAACTAGTGAGCTAGTAATCTAGGCGACGTCTGGGACGTCAGTGCAAGGGTGATATGGAGGAGATCGTGTGAAGAGGAGCTGAAACAGTATGGAATAACATGGATGCATGTGAAAAGTACAGCAGAAGACAGAAGCAAGTGGAGGCGTGCAGTTGAAGCCCTATGTTCCACTAGGAACCCAAGGGAACATTAATAATAATAATAATATACTAGCTAACTGTAAAGGAATATCATGCTTTCCTGAAAATTAAAACATCATCATCATCACCATCGACGTAAGTAATCAAATTTATTCGAAAGAAAAGTACTTCCATTGAAAACATTATTTTTTTTAAAATACAACACTCCCACACAAATCACTTTCCAGTCAGTAGTCACAAAAGGGAACTGTGTCAGTATATAAAGATAAACAAAACAAAAAAATGATTAACCGATTAAGGACAAGAGGAATTAAAGAATTGTTGTTCTAATGTCTTCTTGATGACGATTACCATCCTCCTCCTCCTGCTCCTCCTACACCTTATCATTATGATGAATAGCATTCATTTTATGCATGCGCTTAAACATTTTCACAAAGAGTACAACACAAAAACAATTTCGGTAAAGTGACATTAAATTGTGTCATAAAAGTAAATTTATCAATTGAAATTATAACATCATAACATCAACTGTCATAAGCGACACAACATAAACAACAATGAATAAAATCAAATCAGTCAAGTTAAAACTTTGTAAATATGATGAATAATTTCATAGACTATAATATTGAAAAAAAAGAGAGACGAGATTAACTAACTGCATATAAGAAGAGTGTTCACAATGGCAGTAACGAATTATGATTCGATGCAACTCAACGGGGATTGTTATTTTGCTTACTTACATCAACCTAACTACACTTAGAGGAGTAGTATCAATGTCATCTTTAAAACTTAGCAAACGAACAAACAAACAAACAGGTAGACAGACAAATGAAGACAAACTGTTCACAAATATTAAGATACATAGAATTTTAATCATCATAGAAATCTAAAGCAGACCATAACTAACTAACTGTCCAGCAGTTTTCATTGTGTTTTTATGACAATACTAGAAAAATTCATTGAAAAATCTCTATCTCTCTATATATAGTAAGTATAGTACTGAACTAAGTCATTTCTTTTACAACTGGCTAAATAAACTCAACGTAACATTTCATTAATTAAAAGACAACTCAAAAAAGAAGAGAAAAGAAAAGAAAGAAGAATGGAGTAAGAACAATACAAGGTGAATTTTACAACAGAAGTTGGCCCGAGGGGGGGGGAGGGGAGTGGGGGCCGTTGGGATTGGGGTTGGGGTCGGGAGGAAACAAAGCACATAACATAAGCAATCTTGTTTTAGTAGACAATATTCCAAAACGATTTAGTCATATGTCTCTTTAGACAAGAAGCGAGTAGCATTTTTAATCAAATCAAGATTTTCTTAATTGTCATTATTTCATTTTTTGTTTTCAGAAGAAAAAAAAGAAGTAATACAAAAAAAAATTAAAATAAAATCTCACGTGAAAATTAATTCTACTTAATTTTTATTTGAGCAAATTCATCTTACCCATTTAGGATTTCTAGTGTCTGTAGGCAGAATACGCTTTTGCATCATTTTCATGAAAGGACGTGTAGGACTACTTTGTGATGATGATTTTTTATTCTTTTTTGGAATGTCTGGATGAGAGCGCGTACATGACTGAAACAGAAGAAACAAAGACAAAAAGTAAATAAATAAATAAATAAAAGGAAAGCCCAAATAATACTTTACAATAAGAAGGAAAGTAATATACGCAGAAGTATAGATAGAGAGTACAATTTAACTTTAGATTAGGCAGTTCATAATAATATACTTTGTGACTGCAACCTTAAACCGTTTGACTACAACTTGTTGGTTGAGTTTTCAGGATAAAACGGCTGTCCATAGCTCCATATGTTTCAGTGGTTCAGCAACGGCTTAGCATTGCAATGAAATATATTTTGGGAACATAGATTTACTTATTTCATTACAACAAATACAGTGAGTCCGTATTTCAAAGCTATTACTTGCTGACAGCCATCATGAAATTCAATGAGAAAAACCTTCAAAGATTTTACGAATACATGTAAAGACTGTTAATGAAGAATTTATACTACAACAATAAGCCAAAAAAGGACACCCAATCACAGGATGAAAACAGAAATGAAATAAACACTAAAACTAAAACCTATAAAAATGATAATTCTTAAAACAGTTTTCAAAGAAGTTCAATTTTGCATTCACTGCGAAAAGTTTCAACAGAGTAACACAGAAACCATCACAGTTGAAGGGTCCTTGTATTTATTTTAAATTTTGGAAAATGTAGTTCAGCAAAGATGTCTTTTCGGCGATTTCATTTTCAAAAGCAGCTGTACAATCAAATTTATATACATAATTATTATATAGATGCAATTATTATTTAATTCCACATAGTAACGAAGGTGGTTAAGGGTCATACTAATTTTCAACTTGACATTAAAATTTGAAGGTGTGAATATATGTCAAGTTGAAAATTATTATTACCCTCAATCTCCTTCGTTACTGTGTGGATTTAAATAATAATCGTATCTATGTAATAATTATGTATATAAATTCGGTTGTACAGCTGCTGCTTTTGAGAATGAAATAGCTGAAAAGACACCTTTGCTGAACTTTTTGTTTGTTTTTTTCTCTCTCTAATTTGCCGATGGGAATTTTCCACGATTTAAAAAAAATGACCATAAAATTGTCTTCATGAAGTAAAAAAGTTGAAATACTCACAAATTATAATCAATACTTGAGAAAAACACTAAACATTTATAGGTTCTCAAAAGCTTACATGTTATGCAGCTAAGGTAAAGGTTACCTATGAGAAGTGATTAGCAGTAATAAAAGCAAAACGTATCCATAAATTCAAATTACTGCCTTTACTAATGACACTTGTCGATCTCTGTGAAAATTGAATAGTTTGTTTATTCCGACTGGTCTCCATTAACGGAAGACAAGAAGGCTGTTATTGCTGAATTGTGTACTGGTTGGCAGAAGATTGGAGAAACACGATCACAAGTATTGTTGTATATTATACTAACGTTTATTTACAGACTTTAGCGCTGATTAACCATTTTAAATCTGTTTCGTTATCGTTTGATGAATTAATAATCGTGTTGCCCAACAGTTTTCTGTTGTTCTGAGTCGGTTACAGTGCATAGTGTTCTACGTATTAAGCTTAGTCTTCTGAAACCAGCGATAGGTCCAGAATATCTGCGATCTGGATATTCGACAACACAAGTGTAATCTAGTGCAACAAAGTAACGAATGAAATATGTGAAATAAGGCATATTCATTTCACTTTTCGCTCTAAGTGTCAATTTAGTTCGCTGTTTTTATCCTCCGCAGTATGGAATACACGGATCATTGTCGTAAAAATACTATCTGCAGTCAATCCTCGGTAGGCAATGAGAAATGTACAGAGTGCAGTTTGACTTATTGCCCCAAGCCAAACTCTTCGATCATAATGAAAATCTATTACAAAGCAATAAATTAGATTTTATAAACCCTACTAGATCTTCATACTGTATATAGAAAAATGTCTTCTCGTAATTCCTTTTTATTTTAACCTTACAAGTGATCCTCTGTGTGTTAAAAACGAGTATTATCTCTAGAGACTAGGAAATAGTGCCTTCTGAACTGATCAGTATAAGGTCAAGTAATAGAATTATGTATTTACTGGCATATACAGCCATCACTCATCATTTGAGTTATTATAAAAAATAATTGCAAATAACCCCTTATGCAGATGACGACTGATACCTCATTAGCCATAACACTACTTCATGAATGAAATATTCACGATAATAATAATTTAATAATGCGACATATATGTGTGCTAAATGACTGAAGAAGATTTTTGTTCACTGTTTCGGATAAAAGGAATATGTTTACAATTAAGCCAGTCATTATTTTTATTTTTCCAAATTACACTACTTTAAAATGATTTAGTAGATAGACAACATAAAATAAAAAAACACAACTGCTAATATAGGGTGAGCATAACAAACGAATCGTGTACTGTCACTAACAAAAATCTGGAGGTTCATTAGTCGATATTACGTGTGAAAACTACTGACTTTCAAACATATCATATGCACACATAAAAAATGAAAACTAAAAGCATATACAAATTAAAAATGCTTACAAAAGCCTTGGAGCTCAGAGCATAATTCATCAACACAATCGCTTTCTCAGTCTTACTATTAGACACATTTTTGTATTCAACTAAAAACGCCGACGGTTTTAGAAATAAATTTACTGGTACAATACATCTACAAAAGCAATCAGTGAACAATAAAAAGTCAAGATGCAAGACTTTGAGGAGCAATTTAATTGGCTTACAGCCGCATTCAATCTACTGAACATCCAACACCTCCCCCAATGGGATATGAACGCCGGACCTCCGTTCCCAACTCAGGTTACAAAAGCTGTCTCTAATCTGAAACGAGACAAAGCAGCCAGACCTGATCGAATGACTCCAGATGTGTTTAAGAATGGTGGAGACAGTCTACTGTCTGAATTAACTAAGGTATTTAGCGACGCCTGAGAATCAGAGATGGTCCCGCTGGGCTGATGTAAGACATTGATTATCCCAATATGCAAGAAGGAAGATAGGTCTTCCTGTGTTAATCACAGGGAGATTAGTTTGACCAACATGGTATCTAAAGTTCTAGGCTCAATAATCATGCCAAGAATAAGTGGTGCTCGGGAGGAACAAACAGGAGAGAACCAGGCAGGCTTTAGACCTGATGACGGGTGTATTGATCACATCTTCACCCTTCGACAGATTCTGGAACATAGGCATACTTACGCTGCGTCCAACAATCGTCATATTTCTTGACCTGAAAGCGACATTCGATTTCGTCGACCGAGAGGTACTCTGACGATGTTTGGCTGTGAAGGGAATGTCGAGAAAATAGATTGCACCGGTCAAGGCACTCTACTCACACTCATTCAGCCAGGCGAGGGTCTACGGAGAATTGTCATCTGAAGTGGTGACAACCAGTGGTGTCCGTCAAGGATGTCTACCGTCTCCATTTCTGTTTAGTTTCATCAGAGATGTACTAATGGAATCGACCCTAACTGACTTCAGCGACGCAGGGATTGACTTGTTACCATCACGTAATAATCACGTTGACTTAGAATATGCAGATGATATAGTGCATGCTCCTCGGTGAAGACTCTGGCAAAATGCAGAGCCTTTTGAACACCTTGAAGAGCAGGAATCTTCGAATGTTTGGCATGCAATTAGCTCCTGTCAAATGTAAGATAAATCATCAGGACTGGACTACATCGACTGACTCCTGGCTTAAAGATGGGGAGTCTGTCAATGAAGTCTTTGACAGTTAGTTTGAGCCACGTAGGGAGGTGTAGAGTGCCTCGTTGGGGTCCACAGGATGCTAAGAACTAATAGCTTCAAGTTATCGATGATATGGCTGGAGATTATTCTCAGTGTCATAAATCCAATTATTCATTGTAATTGCCCAGATCCATTAAATCCTACTGTTTCTTCGTATAATCACTCTTTCTGTTCTAAATTTCTGATCATTATAATAGGTTATATTGAATTTTTCTTCTTTACGTTTGTGTGACAACGTGAACTACTGTGTTCCTGTGAAAAGTTCTACGTTGAACACTCAGTCAGTTAGTCACTAAGTGCACAATAATCGTGGAAACACTTAATAAGTGAAGAATATCAAAGTTTTCAAGTGTTGGTTTGTAGGGATTTGACTGACTGGTTACAGGATTCCATCATGAGCTGACATTGGTTAGAGAACCATTAGAAAACCTGGGAGTACTGGACAGCTGTTTCGCCCTAGTCTGGGATTCTTCAGTGGTACACACCCACCGGGATTCGAACCCAGGACCTTATGGTTACAAGGCTAGCGAACTCCTATACCATTAAGCCACTGGGACCCGATCCAATGCCACATGAATTCTAACTTCTGCCAATGCACCATATAGCGCGACCGATAGCCAATGTCTACTTCTAACCAACACTTGAATATCGATGAGATGCTCACTGGAGACTTGCCCTATCCAGGAAGGTAGTTACCTGGGGTTCTGGTGGGAAGTTGTGACCAGTACGGTGCAGCAGGTCGGGTGTGAGGACAAATACTCGCCGAAAGCATTGGCTAGCGGTCACTCTATGTCGTGAATTGGCAGAAGTTAGAATTCATGGACCATTGGATCGGGTCCCAGTGGCTTAATGGTATACGAGTTCGCTAGCCTTGTAACCAGAAGGTCCTGGGTTCGAATCCCGGTGGGTGTGTACCGCTGAAGAATCCCAGACTAGGACGAAACAGCTGTCCAGTACTCCCAGGTTTTCTAATGGTTCTCTAACCAATGTCAGCTCATGATGAAATCCTGTAACCAATGTTATCGCTTGTCCGTAAATTTGATTCACAATGGCAACTATAGGTAGGAAAACGAAAATTAACTAAACAAAGCGTTGGACCGCATATTGATAGATAAATTTCACAGTGAAGATGTTTACTACACGCCATCCAAGTCTCACTACACAGTAAATTCTTCATTATTATTAAAAAAAAAAAGTACTTCATAAGTCAACATAGATACCACTGGGTGACCCAAAACATACTAATCAATAAATAGATGACACTCTTATCAACTTTACAGAGAATTTATTTTTACATCATTGTTGTTTCTTCAGTTTCTAATACAATACATAAATTTAATACCCTGAGTGTTAAAAATGAAAATACCATTCAGTGTCATTTATATTTCTGCGAAAAAATCTCACTGTGTTGACAGTGTGCAATGTAATCACAAAGCAGTGCATATGAAACCGATGTGTTAGTTAGAAATCATAGACACAAGCTAAAAAGATGATAACTTTCATTAATATACACAAAAATACGTTGAACTGAGTACAGCGATTCGATAACTATATCTAAAATGATACCAAATTACTTTTTTTTTACCTCTGCTTCGGATACAATAAAAACGTAAAATACATTTTTAGTGAACATTACTCCTACATCTACTATTGTGAAGTACTTCAAAAAAAAAAAAGATAAAAAGGATATACGAAAAGTTGACAGCATTACGGTGAATAGATGCTAAGCACAAACATACAGTGAAAAGCTGTAAACTATATCTAATATATAGTCAATTGTTGGATGGTGACTAGCAGTGGAATCCATTATGCGCATTTTGTCCCATTTAGGACTCGTCAGCTACTGGATGTACCTGCATTCACCAGTCAGTCAGTCAGTGATAGTGTTCCCCCTGAGGCTAGAACCCAGTACCCATAGTTTCAAACACTAAAGTGTTATCCACTAGACCATTTGGGCCAAGAGAGTCACCTCTTTTGCAATTGGTCTTATGAATTATTTAATTTAATTTAGATTTCCCCGGAAATTGAAGCCAACATGTCAACCTGAAATCGAGCACTTAGGTCCAATCAATGGTAAGGTGAGCAATATTGAGGTTAGGCATTGAGTGCTAGGAAGGTAGGTGGGAGGGGAAATCAATCGACGAGGCTGTGAAGTGACACCGATTGGGATGGCTAGGACATGTGTGATGCATGCATCCCCAGTCAAAGCCTTCTTCGACGACAGGTGATGTTAGCTGACATAGGTTGGATCAGGTTGGAAAAGAGCCAGTGGTGGTGGTGGTCAAACGAAAACATGGCTTCATCAGTCAATGAAATCCACAAAAATTAGTTTAAGCCAGCCAATCACGTAGGGAGGTGTAGACTGGCTTCCTGACTGGTTGGGGTCCACGGAATGGTAAAACTCAATGAAGGCTGAAGACAATCGGTAATATGTCAACCTGAAATCGAGCACTTAGGTCCAGTCAATAGACGGGAAAATCTAAATTGAATTATATAACTTATATGGTTCAGTGGTAATAGCAACACTGACTGTAGTATTGCATAGTCAATTTTCTGCCATTAGTATCACAACAGTAATCGCCAACAATTTTTTTTATCAATAGCTGGCCCATCACAAACAAACAATCAACATATTATTCAAGTATTGGTTTGTAGGGATTTGGTTGATTGGTTACAGGATTTCATCATGAGCTGACATCAATCAGAGAACCATTGGAAAACCTTGGAGTACTGGACAGCTGTTTCATCCCACTGGTTTGGGACTCTTCAGCAGTACACACCCACCGCCAGGGTTCGAACCCAGGACCTTCCGGTTACAAGGCTAGCGAGCTCATTGACCATTAAGCCACTGGGACCCGATCCAATGGCTCATGAATTCTAACTTCTGCCAATTCACAACATAGCGCGACCACTAGCCAATGTCTTCGGCGAGTATTTCTTCTCACACCCGACCTGCTGCACCCTACTGGTCAAGACTTCTTACCAGAACCCCAGGTAACTACCTACCTGAATAGGGAAGTCGCCAGTGAGCATCTCATCGATATTCAAGTGTTGGTTAGCCGAAGACATTGGCTGGCGGTCGTGCTATGTGGTGAATTGGCAGAAGTTAGAATTCATGTGGCATTGGATCGGGTCCAAGTGGCCTTATGATCTACGAGCTCGCTAGTCTTGTAACCGGAAGGTCCTGGGTTCGAATCGCGGTGGGTGTGTAGTGCTAAAGAGTCCCAAACTAGGGCGAAACAGCTGTCTAGTACTCCCAGGTTTCCCAATGGTTCTCTAACCAATGTCAGCTCATGATGAAATCCTGTAACCAATCAACATATTAATTATATCAGTCATACTTACTGTTTATTCATTTTAACACAAAGCTCAGTACCAAATGGATGCCCAGAAATGTATTATAAAACAAAATAAGATGATGATTCTGAGGCAAATAGTTTTATAGTGATGAAAGTATAAGCAATAAATAAACATGAAAGACTGAATGCGACAGATTATATATATATATATATATATATATAAACTTGTATTGATACCAATACAAGTAGTCTAGAGGGAGGGAAAGCACACAAAAACAACCAATCACGGTCAATGTCACCAGGAGAGATGACTCATAAACTCATGGAGAAATCTATAAGCTCACTTCAAATTGAAGTATGCGCTGAAGATGTTGCCTAGCTGAGCAATGAAAGCTTGACAAATGAACCATCCAGCTCAGAGAACACAACTACACAAATCTTCTCCATAATAATAACAATAATAATATACCAGTAAAAAGCACAATCAGTTTACACAATGAGAACTGTGTATTAGAAGAATATTTCCATCACACAAAAAAATACAAACATTATCAGAAATAAAATGATTAATTTGAACTGCTTACAATAAACTCGATTCATTAATATTATATCACACATTATCTTACGAAAATAGTAAGTGAATTTGACAAGAAATAACAGTCATATATGGAATAAAGACTGATAAGTAAGAAAATAAAGCGGCAAACAACCTTTTAACTGTTAGATGATGTTAAGATGAAGTTGATTTTATAATTTTTATTTTTGTTTCTAAATGCAAAAGTATTTAATTTTATGGATATGTTGATCCGTACCCTAAAACGAAGCAGCAGTAAGCAGACGTAATTTATCTGATACATGTAATGCATTTGCGTAAAGTATTTCAGACATAATCAACACATACGTACTCGTCATATATACTAGTATAAAATACAATAGAGTATGAAATATCACAAAACCATATCAATGTATGTTAAGCACTTCAGTTTAGTGGTCGAATACAAAATTAGAGAAAAGCAAAATTCTTACGTTAACAACCCCCCTAGTTTAAAAATTGCATCAATGTGGCGAGATCAAATAATTTCTGAACACATAAAATAGGTTTAAAAGCGCTTTTCTGTCTAGGGCTTCAACAAATCTGAAGATGTTTTATGTATGCGTTTGAAAACATTGTTAAAAAACACACACTTTATAATCCATTTCTACAATGTGCTTTAGTGTTAGGTCACTTTGGAAATATATTGCCCGAATCAGCTGGGTTAGATGGTTTCCTTTACTCTTGCAGCCATTTTGTGCTGCGCTGCATCACTAACCTGCAGAGATTGAGGGTTCGTCCCCTTTGCAAGTGTGTGATAACACAAATCTATGTAAATTGGTAGACACAATGGAATATGACACTAAACTTCAAATATTGTTCACAGGACAGCATAAATTTCGTTTTCTTTATACAAATTAGCTTGGTGGAATAATAACAGGTCCTACAGAATCCTGTTCTGCGTCACTGATCATTGATTAAACTTTAACAATCATTTTTAAGCTGTAGAGTTATATAAATATTCTTTCTGGAGGCCGAATCAACTGGTGGAGTCTTTTGTTTGACGCTTTATAGTGTTTAATGCGTTTCATCAGATGACGGTTATTTTTTATTCCTTCACGTTCCCAGTGGAACATAGGGCTTCAAGATAGAGACTTGAAGTTTCTGTAGCAATGGTGATTATTTTTACAGGATGGGGTTGCTAGCCTGATGCCCAACCTTTCCTCTTCACCAGCATTATTTATGGCTTAGTGAGGTAAAGGAGTGCACCGGCCGGGTGTCGAACTCCGGATCATGTGCATAGTCGGCGAGCGTCCTAACCACTATGCCACCGACGCACGATGACAGTTATTACTTAATAATAATTTAGTCAGGTTTTGCATTTCCTCCTCAATAGTATCCTCAGTATATGTATGTTTTGAATGAGTTTGAATAAACACATAACTAATGTCTTTTTATACTAGACGGAGAGTAGACTATGGTAATTTTAATAATCTTCCGTCCAAACGGTGTTCCTGTATACAGATTATCTTATTGAGCCATGATTTTTAGATGTGATCATAACTCAACGACGTGCAACACTTCAATTTACTATACTTTTCAACAGAACAACAAAAGGAATTGATCAGAAGTGTGACTTGAAAATAGAATGACTAAACTAAGGTTGTTGACAATGTTCAAAATGCCGATGTCAAATAATAAACACATTTGAGCACTGCATATTTCTAGATACATTAATAATGTTTTCTTTATATGGATTTGAAAAACTGAATGGATCAAAAATTCCATCATTCAGTGACATTTTCTAGCATGTTCATTTACATTAATAACATTAACATTACCGCTTATGTGGTCTGATTGCTCATAATTACCGCTGAAAAGGCATGTGTAACCAAAGATCTGTAACTTCTTCAGATCTTCTAGCTTCAAACAATTATAAGAAAAAAGAAAAAGCTGATTTCAGAGCAGTTTAGCTAGCAAATGGATATTTAACCAGTGGTAGAGGTGATGCCAGCTGCTATTCCTTGATGTACTACTCACCAGAAGACACGACTGTACGATCCAAAGATCGATATACCGCAAGCCAACATGGACTAGACAGTTTATCAACTTCCAGAGCTGTGTCCCATTGATCCGAAAGAGAAACCGGGTACGCACATTGTGTTCAAGGATTAGAAAAATCTGCTCGTAAGACATGATAGAGAGGAAATTAAATTTATTACGTGAAACCCTACTAGAGAATGGGTATCCACAAAGATTTATCGACAAAAACGTGAAGGAGAAGCCTCCGGTGTCAAACATCACAACGGTTCCTAAGAAGACTCTCTTCATGAACCTAGAATTCAAAGGTGATATCGCAGCGGAAATTCTCAGAAACCGTCTTTCCAAATGTCTGAAGAAGACATTTCCAACAGCCACTCTACGTATCACATTTTCCTGCAGACAGTTAATCCAGTCTAGCGCTAAGGACAAGATACCGCTTTTGGCCACCTCAATGTGTATTTATCAATTTACTTGCTCGTGTGGAGCAAAGTATATCGGCCGTACGCAACGTCAAGTCCACAAACGTATTCTGGAACACTGCCCAGCTTGGTTATCCAGAGGAGGAAAGAAGAATAGCAACAGCTCGATCCTCGAACACCTTGTCATCTCCGGACATCGAGCACCCCCACATGAATGCTTCATAGTGTTACACAGAGTCCCTCAATATCGTACAAAGGGACTTCGGATACGCCATCTGTACATAGCTGAAGCATTAGCTATTCGAGATCTGAAACCGGACCTCTGCATTCAAAAGCGATACATACATTCTCTAGCCCTACCATGGCCAGAATAAAGTTCTTACTACAATTTTGCTTCTTTCCCTTATTATGTAAGTTCACTATTATTATAGTTAATACTTTTATTATCATTATTGTTCCCGTCATCCACATTTTATTACCACTCTATTACTGTTTATTAATAACATTGCTTTTTCATACAGATTTTATACAAAGACACTTTATAGCCTTTCCACTAGTTCCTCTCCATTCTACATTCAAATCCCGGTGGGCGCGTACTGTGAAGAGTCCCAGACTAGGACGAAACAGCTGTCCAGTACTCCCAGGTTTTCCAGTGGTTCTCTAACTGATGTCAGCTCATGATGAAATCCTCCATGCAACTATTGATTAGTCATTATCTCACACTTATGACGTCATGCCAACTTCTGTCTCCTTTCTAACTTACAATTAGTCATCCCTTCTTACACCTCACATTATGTAATTTACCAGTATCTGATTGATCTAAAGATTTCTTTGTTAATTATAATTACGATTGTACAGCTCATGAAAATGAATCGTCGAAAAGAAAATTTTCTTCACTGTTTGTGCCTTTTTCTTATGACTCAATATGGGAATATTTCGTTCGCTAAAGAGATTTGCTAACCAACCAATCTATTATGGATAATGTAATGTGATCAACACATCCAACGACTTCAGATACAAATATAGGCGCGTGCGCACACGCATACGCACACTCAAAAGAAATTACAAGAACAGTGAATACATACAGTAATATCTTCAGTGAATAATACAACATAAACATTTTATGTGTAAAGAAGTAGGATGGAATTAATTAAATGTGAGCGTACTAGTACACAAATATTGAACATGTACATTGAATGCGAATAGCTGAAATTATTTCTGCTTTTATTTCATAAAAAAATTAGAACAACACATTTAAGCGAACAATATTGTTTTCAGTTAAATCTCATTAGGCTTAACTCTAATATACATAAGTTTACAAATAAAAATTCAAATATAAACCAATCATGGTGTTTTGTTTATAGGATAATAAGATGGCGAATATAAATTGTGCAATTAGTCATAATAGTAGTAATGATAATTATAATAATAGTAATAATAATAATGGTCTTATCAATAATAAGGATGAAAAAGTGAGGCAATCTGTGATTCTATGTTGCACGATTTCTCTGTGCAAAGGACCCAGAATCTTCACTAACCACTTCGCTGTTCCGTGAAATGGAGAGTTATACATATCTAAAACAGGGCGAAGAGGAAGACCCGGTTTGTGCACTTTGGGTAGACCGTAAAGACGTGGAGTATTGGTACCCATGGTTGATGATAATACTCCTATTTGGTTCAGTTTTTTGAAGGAGTCGGTCATTAGTTTCTCCGCTCTTACATTGAGGTCTTTGGAAACACCAAGAGATTGGAATTTAGTTTGATCACTCAGAATACCTTCCATTTTCTCAACATAATCGCTTTTGTCCAGGAAAACTATGCCGTCACCTTTATCCGGCTTGCTGATAATTAAGCTTTCGTTGCTTCTAAGTTCTCTTAGAGCTTCTCTGTGTTGCTTAGATAACAGACTATTTACTGAATGTCTATTCTTCTTATTCTGCAGCTGTCAACTAGCATCGTTTTGAACCTAGTTAGTTCATCGTCCGATGATGGGGTAAGATCTGACGTTTGAGAATACAAATTTTCAGACTGTATATCAGTGTCTAATTGGTCAACTTTAGGAGCATAATCACTAAATTTGGGACCTAGGGATAACACCTCCAATTGAAACTTATTAAGCACGACACTGGAAAAATTGTGAACATACCGGCCCGAAACTGACGGAAATTTCCTTTCAAGCTTTTGGATTTCAAGAGATTTGACAAGACTTATCCTTTTATTATTACTTCTGTTTACTGTTACGTTATAAACATATATTCAATGAACATCAAATGTGTGGTTCTAAATTTTACTATGGAAATATTTAATATATAAAAAAATTAGACAAAACAAAGGAAAACGTGTAGGAAGTTGGGAGTATGAAGAATTATAGATTTTGTTAATGCGCTTTTTAAACTGCCTGGATCTTAGTTTTCATCCAGCTTTCTCAAGCAAATTTCTATAAATCACTGAGAAAAAATTCTTTTTAAATGACATAGTAGAATAAGGTCTGTAGGTAACTATAACCTACTAACTTTGCACTCTTTCAGTTCATCTCATCATTGAGAAAAAAAGTTTGATCACAAACGCATTCAAATATATTAAAGATTTATCCGATGCAACACACTGTTTTTACCTTGCAACAATCCCTCTGGATATACTGCTACTTTCTTGAAGATGTAATCCTTCAATGATTTCATTTAACCACATGAAATAACGAATCTCAACTTCTTCTTTTTTCTTTCCAATCTACTTATAATTACGTGCGTGATTCATGATTACGCAATCTCTGTGCATTTTTAAAAGGTTAGTCTCCTAATAAAGTATAATTATTATTATATTTCTCGCCAATGATTTTCTTGATTGCAGTAGACTGGATAATGCGACAAACAGTGGGCAATGAGGAAACAGGCATAAAATGGACTCACACAAAAAACTTGGAGGATCTGGACTTCGCCGATGATATATGTCTGTTTTCCCACAAACTGGAAGACATGCAAGCGAAAAGCAACAAGTTAGCAGAAGAAGCATCAAAGATAGGACTTCAGGTGAACATAGAGAAAACAGAGGTGATGAAGATTCCTGGGCAACACCACCAACAGCAACAACAACAGACAACAATCAGCATAAATGGAAGGAACCTGAAAGAAACAACCTCCTTCACCTACCTACCTGGGAAGCATCGTTTCAACTACAGGCGAAACTGACGAGGATATCAAAGCAAGGATCGGGAAAGTAAGACAAGCTTTCACTACTCTCAAGTCTGTGTGGAGATCAACAACACTCAGCATCAAAAATAAGATCCGGATTTTCAACTCCAATGTGAAGTCAGTCAGTGCTACTATACGGATCAGAGACTTGCACTGCGCGTCATAAACAGCATCTCAAACAAACTACAGACCTTCATTAACAGTTGTCTTCGCTCAATACTACTCAAGATCAGATGGCCGGCCAGAAAAGATCAGCAACAGAGATCTCTGGAGAACGAACCAACCAGGAACCGATTGTGCAACAAATAAGCAGGAAGAAATGGAGATGGATTGGCCATACTCTGAGAAAGGAAACCATCAAGTGACATCACTAGACAAGCCATTGCTCGAGTGGAACCCGAAAGGGAAGCGGCGAGTTGGTCGTCAGTGCAAGGGTGACTTGGAGGAGGTCATGTGAAGAGGAGATGAAAACGTGTGGACAGACATGGAGCCAGGTGAAGACTCTAGCAGAGAACCGAACGCAATGGAGACGCACGGCTGAAGCCCTATGTTCCTGTAGGAATTAAAGGATACAATAATAACAATAATTATTATTATTATATTTCAATAGTTTACACACAATGATAAGTTTTGTTATTGGTAATATTTCGAGGAAAATTACTGCCCGTGTGTGTTCACACCACTGTTGGAATTGTTTTGCTCTCTCTCTTTAGAATTTCCTTATAATCACAATGACAATACACATGATACAATAATACAATACATAGAATTTTCGACTTAAAAATAAATGCTTATGAAGCAAAGGTTTCACAAAAATTAAAACTTCCTAATTATCAGGAATTTTTGGGAAAGAAAACACAAGTGAACAACTTCGAAATATAATGTGATGAAACAATTTAATTGATACATCAATTAAAAGAGTGAATAATGACAGTAACAATAATAGTTTTAATGATTACTGTTTTTGGAAAGTAATGAATTCATCGATAATATTATTTCTTTGCATTTACTGAAATGCAAATGTGCAAAGACCTACGCACATGTCAAACAGAACAACAAGACAAGGTTGTAACTCAACAAACAAACACACGCACACACTCACTACAATAATAACATGTGACAGAATTAAAAACGTGAAACACAGAAATACTGCAGATCAAGAACAACTCGTTAACTAGCCTAATTGTGATAACCACACTAACACAAATTACATACAACTCCGTTTACAAAGTATTTGCAACAGATCAATAGATGGATTCTGAAGAAAACATATTATGACGAAAGAGAAGAGACATAAAAGAGGCATACACATGAGAAACAGATGCGGATCACAAGCCAACAAGGTGTGAATTACATAAATAAGCAGTTTTGACGATGTGATTTGCATGACCATGAATGAAGGCTGTGTAAGACGGAACAACATATCGATCACTCACCATGCGACAATCACTTTTCTAGGATTGAATTATATGGACAGAATGAGGCTAGTGAAATATTCATGAGTATAGAAAGTTTGAATAAAGCAAGAACAACAGTTTTTGTTTTGCAGCAAAATATGGTACCATGATTTAATTCGTTGGCTTCTCATCAGCTGCTTTGACCTCACCCACCCCCTTTGATATAGTGTTATTTGCTTGTCTCTTGTTTCTATGATTTCAGTTGAACTCGGGAAATTGTTACCTAATGTATCAGTTATTCATCATCTTACGTACCTCGCATCTTTATTACATGACCTCTTTACCATTGTATGCATGCATTTACTTTGTCTAAACTTCAACTGCCTATGAAAAAGCTGCATAAGCGTAATTTTTTGAGCACTGTTCACTAACTTTGGGACCTCCTGTCAACTGAGCTGGTCTTCCTACGCAGATAAAGTTACCTGAAGTAGGATACGCTTTAGAAAAAGTAGGCCCATTCAAATTAAAATGCGACGCTAATCCAAGAAGCCTCTTATTATTGATCTGAACTACATGAGAAGGTAAAAGCTGCCTATCTAGGTTCCACGTGATTCTAAGAACCAGTGTTAGGACAAAAGTAGAACATATTGTGAGTGAGTGAGTGATTCCCAAGTGATCTGTAAACCGGACATTCAATCCTAATCCAGTTTAAATGTTATTTCATTGAACTCTTAAATACTATCTAGTCAAAATATAGTCTTCATATCTTAAAATTAGCTGTGATTTCTGGTCTTACTATTTTTCCCCTGGAGGAATAAATCTTTGTTTTTTCACTCATTCTTCTGTATCCTTCTCAGTGCTGGAATAGTATTCCAGTGATCAGTTCGTATATTGTTGTGTGCTACAGTAACAGTAAGAACGAAGTAAAATTCAGTATTATGTCGGTCACAACACAATGCTTAGAGTTTATTGGTAACATAGGTCAAAGTTTTTCACAACGGTGAAGATATACTCATCTATTGATAACCATCATCGCAGTATCGACGTGTAGCAGCACCTTGAACAGAAGTACTTCTGTAGCCAATCGATCAGTTAGTTTGTCAATAGATAAATATGAAGTTAGATTGTAGAAAATCATATGAAAGTGGTCAATTCAAGACACCAAAACGATAAAGATGACAAACAAGGAAAAGCAACCATACCATAAGTCTCTAGTGTCAATACACTCGTTTGATATTAACCAATGTGCGTCGGTGGCACAGAGGTTAGGACTCTCTTCGACCATGCACATGGTCCGGGGTTCGATCCCCTACTGACCCACACCTGATATCAACTGGTCGGCCTGCAAAATTTGGGCTACCGATTTCACATGCCGAAAATTCCATACTTGTACCAAAAATACGGTGTGGAATCAAGCTATAATTAAAAATATATATTGAGATTTTGACTGAAACATCTGGTGCTAATTATTTAGTGACCTCAATGAGACAATATTTAGTCATGAACATTTTACAATTAAGCTCACTGACTGACCTTATCAGCACTGAATTCACAAAAAAGCCCAATTACTCAATATTTTATGTTAAAGCCAAAATAACACTAAACAACTGTTAACCTCCTATAGAACTACAAAATGTCTATATTACGCAGCGGAGATTTTATAAACATAATGCTGCATTACTCCATTACACCGGTACGCATAAATAATATGAAATAGCAAACTATTTTAAAGAACCTGATTTTCATTAAAGGAACAAATCAGTCAAAAGAATGGAGTGCGAAAATCAGGAAAATTGAGCCTACCAAGCAGTATGAAACTGCAGACAAAATTGACAGAGTGTCTCGACACTTTCTGTATAGTGGAGGTAAAACGTGTTAAATTTAACGCTTGACTCTCAGCTGAAGTCAGACCAACCTGTATAAAACAAAGAATGGCATCATAACCTACTAATTCTTCTTCTATTATCATTCTTTTCTTATTCGTTTCAGTTCCCAGTGGAACACGTGGCTTCAGACTGGTGCTTCAAAGTTTCAGTAGCAGCGGTGTTTTTACGGGATGAGGTTGATAGCCTCACGCCCAACCTTCCCTCTTTACTGCGTTTTAATACCAGGTAAGCGAGGTTTAGAAGTGCGCCGGCCAGGGATCGAACCCCGGACCACTTGCGTGGTTGGTCAATGTTCTAATACTAAGCCACCGACGCTCTATTATCATTCTACTTACTCTTAAATATCGTATGACTGTTTATTTTAATTAACCTACAACCTCTTAATCTTATGAATTGATAAGTAGATGTACTACCGGATTGTTTAAAATGTTTTGCGCATCAAACTTTTTGTGATAAACTTGGAAGTCTATAATCACTCTATCGAAATTTAGGGAAGAAATCAATATGAGACATTATATAACAGTCATTAGCAAGAGGAAGTGAATGACCTTACAAGGACGTATTTTAAACAAACAGCATAACTTATTTGATAGGCTTGATAATTACAAAATGGATTTAATTCAGAGTCACCTATTCACAAGGTTGTTTTTTTAACCCATTAACAACGAAACTATGATACACCACCAATTTAATGTAATACGACTTAATTGTCCTTTTAAATTTGTTGTAATATTTCAATAACTGATAATAGTTCCATTGCTTTCATACAGCTGTTTGGTCGATAACAGATGGTTATTATGTAAATCATTGAAATGATGCGGTCCTGTGCAATTTTATACTTTGATCTGTATGATGAGGAATTCACTTTTCTAATAAGCACAACTTGTATTGTGCCCAGATGTGAAAAAAAGACTAATACATACACTGAACCCCTAAGGATACTGTCAAAAATGATGTCTAGTTGATGCGTTGCATATAAGACAACAAATTTCAGAACTTAGTGTTTTTCCAGACATCTGGTCTATGCGTACACATGGATGATTGTCAGTTTAAATTAAAAATATTTACAAGGCATAAATTAGCAGTTTTGTTAGAAAAAAATATACATTAAAAAGTTACAGTCATAATATAACACAATGAAGTGACAAGTAAGCAACATTCTAATCGAGAAAAACTGTTGTATATACAATTCATAGGTATATTAAATTTATTTCATTGCATTTCATGAGAACAATTTGAGCTTAAGAATTAAAATTATTTGATAAACAAAACCCTTTGTGTGCTAAGATTATTTGCACATCCCTAAAGTCCCCGTATGAAAGGCAGCAAAGTGTTCTCGAGTGCAATTGCCAAACATCTAATTAACATGGGACATACAGTGGAAATTAGTTACGCTTTCAAATAGTCAATACACAAACAAAACTACGGTTACTTCAGTCCACAGAAGCCATTGCTATCAAACAAAAGACTTCGACCCAAACTTTGTATACAGAAAGATAGTGTGACTAATCTCTCACTAAACCTGATAACCATAATTGTTTTGTTCGTGTGCTTTTGTGTTTTGTTCTGTTACGTAACATTCCACTTAATTTTAATTTTGATTTTCACCTACTGAGTTGAACTCACTGTTCAGTTTCCAAATCTACCTAATTGTTTTGTCTATGTCATAATTTTAATTTACTATTCAACCCCACCCTCTTGACCTCTCCATCATAATATGTATAAATTCACTCTGTTATCGGATCTTGTATTTTATCCCTACTCAGTCCTTGTTTCAAAGCGAAATCTGAACTCAACCGCCCCTTTGTCCAATTATGCTATAAATAGTTAGTCTTTTAACACTGAATAATTCGTCTACTTACATCATTTTTGGAATTGTATTGCTTACACTTTCTATCGGTAACTCGAAGTCGCTGTGAAAAAAGCATGTTCAGAAAAATTTTGTAATTCCATTATGGGTAAATTTTGTTTTGATAAAGTCTCACAGTAATGTAAACATTGCTGTATAACACTGTGAGACTTTATCAAAACAAAATTTACCCATAATGGAATTACACTCTACCACAGTGCACAAGTTTTATTCTTATATGAAAAATTTTGTAACTTATAATTTGATTTTGTTTAGGATGTGCGCAGTTGAAGAGAATTCAAAGAATAAAACGAGCTCGTACTATCCTGCAAATGCGTTCGTTTTTTGTTTGCTAACATTAATAAAGGCAACCGGTTGTATGAAAGTTGTTTGCTTCGTATTCTGGCAATATAGTTTATTACACAGGGGAATACACATCTTCAACCACAGATCAATATAAAATAAGGTCAGTTTCAAACCTTGGTTATGATTTCATGCTGAGCTGTGCCTGATACATACAGTTATACTATCCCATACTTTACACTTTGAACTTAATTTAACCTATTATTTATTATTATTCTTTCCATGAGTCCTAAGTGGAATATAGGGCTTCAGCGACACATCTCAATTGCCATCGACTCTCCGCTACACAACTGTCCACAAGCTTTCATTTCCTACTCAGTTGATCTCGTCCATGTCATCTTCCGACACCTAACCATTAGCTTCATATTCAAGTTTCACTTAAGGGTCTAACGTGTGATATTACTTAATGGTCTCCTCAGCGTATGTTTAAACCAAGTTCATTTCTTTCTGCATAGTTTTGGGTGATAACGTTACTGGATGGGTCGCTGCATACTACAGTTCCTTGTTACTTGTCCTTTCTGGTCAATCATCTAATCTCCAGTATGGGGAGAAGGAAGCTGCTGACAAAAATCTGAAGTAGGCTGTTGGAAATGCTTTAGATGATATGCACCTGAAGTCTCTGAACCATGCAGAAGTACTGTTACATCAGTGTTCAAAATTAGAGTGTCCTTTCCTATGGTGAATGTTGTAGATCACCACAGTGATTATAGAGTAATGTACGTCTGTCTTGCTTTCTCTGTTCTGGCTGACATTGACATCCTCATCTGTGCCGCCTGTAGTTGAAACCTACGAGTTCTATACAAGAACATGAGTTTTCACAAGATTCTAGATGCTCTCTGCTGACGGGTAAACACTAAGACAAATTTTTTCGTCAACCCACTCCCGATATTTTACACAGTTAATTCGGTGACGCCAGATTAATTCATAATTTAAATACAACCAACAATATACAACGACAAAATGCAATGATTCACCTGATAAGAAATGTATTAAAGGAGAATAGAACAGAAAATTAATAAAGTTTTTGGTAAACATTATAGAGAATTAGAAAAAAAGAAATTATTGCAAAGCGAACACTGATTTCATTCCAATTACTTATCATACTAGGAGCATATATTAGCAGATTCCATCAGTGTGTTTATGTACAGTTTGGAAAGAAAAGAATTTTTAAAAAAGTTTGCTGTGTTGCATATCTGGCTCCATTACGAATATTCAAATACCTTATTATAGGTGCATGTGGGACAAGTGGATCTATCTATCTATCTGTTTTCGACATAGAACTTTGCATACATGTGCAGAAGTTCAAGTCGCCACACTCCATGTAGCACACAAAGCAAGAGAAGAAATGCATAATATAGACAGTAAACAGAGGTGAGGCAAAGGAATAGTAATAACGAAGAACAATATAGCTTAATTGAATATTATAAGTCACAAGGAGTGGATGTATCTACGTCACTGAGAACGATTTTGAGCCATGTCACCAATTGTTTCCAACCATTGGCTTTTACCGTCCCGAGGACCCCAACCAGTCAGTAGTCTACACCTTCTTACGTGACTTAAACTAACTGTTGTGGATTTCATTGACTGGTGCCATGTTTTGGTTTGACCGCCGCTAGCTCTTTTCCAGCCTGGCCCTATATCAGCTAACATTGCCCATTGTCGAGGAAGGCGATGATTAGGCATACATAACACATGTCCTAACCATCTCAGTCGATGTAATTTCACAGCCTCGTCGACTGATTTCCCCTCCTTACCTAGCACTCGACTCCTAACCTCAATATTGCTCAACCTTATTATACCACTTCACACGGGAGATAGAGCGCAGGCATCTATGATCAAAGACAGCTAATCTTTTCATGTCTTCCACTCTCAATGGCCAGGTCTCACAGCCATAAAGGAGGACGGAGCGGACAAGTGGATGAATACCAATAAAATTGTTTTCAGTTCAGACCAGAGAGAATACAGTGATCGGTGCACTTAGTCGCCTTATCCAATATTCTTTGTCTATGCTTAGTTGAAGACCAGCAACTAAACAGCATTGCACATACACAAATTGAGGTATAAACTCAAGGTGTTAAATTTCAAAACAATGCTTGATAGCATAACCTCGTACACTGGTAACTAAATCCAAAGGAGAAAATAACTGGAGTTTAAATTCAGACGTCATAAACCCGAAATGCTAAGCCAGTCGAAAGTTTAAGCAGGAGAACACACGAAACATAAACTGACTATTAAGGACTACTAACTAACTAAGATGTCGTTCAGCTTCATTACAAGGTATGATTATTCATCTCACATACGAAATATCTTCAAACTATCAAGTGAATAAAGAATAACTGTCTCACACATTCTGTTTTAATCCTGCTTCTAATATCTAAAGGAAAAAGGGATGTGATCCTACCATATATCTTGCATGAAGTCTCCACATGTGTATGGAAATAAATTTTCCAAATAAATCATAATGTAACGCAAAATTGCTGAGTGTAAAGTCACCATAATCAAAATAATTTCATCTAATTAAGACATTTTAGTCTAGATTACTGTACAGGTCAATAAATCAAGAAAACGCATTTAAGGCAGTAAATGGAAGTCAAATGAAACTGCATTATATATAAATGCAAGTAAATACTTATTAACAACGATAAAATCGATATGATTACGAAGCACATATTCATCCTCACATAAATGATTAGACTTCTTTCTGAATGATATTTATTTTATATGCATAATAAAAACAGTCATTCAGTTGAAATTAATGAAATAATATACCTTTTGAGTGATTGAAAAAAAATGAGCCCTGAACAAAAATCAATAGAAAAATATATCTATACATGTCACAACTTGGTGAGTATTAGTTATATGCATATATCATAAGCAACTGAAGCTGTATGCCTTTTAGAATAGGCTGTGCTGGCATAATACCAATATACTTCAATTGGACATTAGTGTCATGTGTCAAGTCCTTGGTTTACTGACCGAGTTCAGTCAGTCAAGTTTGCAATGTGGCCACCATTCTAGGTAGCTCACCATCACGGTGTACTCTGTATTATTGTTAAGTGGTTGGAGGCAGTCGGCAGGAGGTCTTGGACCTAGGTTTCATGCCTGTTAGCACTGGTCATCAAGGCGCATCTGCAATCTTGTAGGAACTCATGTCCCTTTCGAGATTCCAGCACACATCAATCAGTGCTGCAGTCTGAGACGTTACCAGTGAGCTATCCAAGCTCGCGATTGATCTCCTGCAGGACCGCATTAGATACTTCAATTGGACATTAACTAGTGTCATACGTCTAGTCCTTTGTTTACTGCAGACCGAATTCTGTCAGTCAAGTTTGCAATACAGTCGTACAGGAGGTCAATTGCCAGCCCAGATAGCTCAGTGGTAAGGTCTCTGACAGCAGTACTAGATGACACAGGTTAGAATCTCAAAAGGGATATGAGTTTCTTCAAGAGTGCAGATACGCCTTGCTGATGAGTGGCAAAAAGCACGAAACCTGAGTCCAAAACTTCCTACCGATTACCTCCAACCATCTAATGATAATAATAATCTCAATATACTAAAAGTATAGAAGAAATAAGTGCAGTGCAAACGCACAAACTGCACTCTACCCTGCATATAACAATTAATTTAGGCATTCACAAAAATACATATCCGTAAAAAGGGATAGTCTATAAATGGATATAAAATTACTAAATGAGAATGTTCGATTAAGGGTATCATATTCAAGTTATAGAAAGGAAAGCTCGATTTAAGAGCAAGATAATACTAACACACTTGATTATTCAGTTAACGGCGTTTAGTTGTCTCTTGACAATGCCCATTTCATTGGTAAACAATAGATAACAGGCTCAGGTGATCAGCTTTAATTCATAACTGTTATACAGTGGTGGACAATGCTAACTGACTGTTGAAAACTGACTAGTTTTTTTTCCATCACGTTCCCAGTGGAACATAGGGCTTCAAGCTAGTGGCTTGAAGTTTCTGTAGAGTGTTTATTTTACAGGATGGGGTTGCTAGCCTCATGCCCAACCTTTTCTCTTTACCAGCTTTATTTCTGGCTTAGCGAGGTAAAGGAGTGCGTCGGCCGGAGTTCGAACCCCGGACCATGTGCATGGTCGGCGAATGTCCTAACCACTATACCACTGACTAGTACTGATAGCAATATAAATAACAGGATATAAGTCATGTAGCTGATCGTCCACATGATTTTGACTCTGATTTTCATATAATAAAGTATTGAATAACAAATCTTTCTTTTACCATACAATGTCTTTCTGTTGTAAACTTGCCTATATCACATATACTTTTCTTAAATATATATTCCAGCAAATTGCCATATAGGAGGAAGTTGAAGAAATTCCCCTTAATACATAAGTATTCTAATTATCAATGGTGAAGGATTCGATAACAGGATTATGCTATGTACATAGTCAATAAAAGGCTTTAGATTTCATGTATGATAAGACCAGTCAACAAGATATATACTTTATATTTAAGAACAGTGTAGCCATCACTTTAAATTGACTAAGTAACAGGAAATCATAGAAAAATAAATCAACGTTTTAAGTTATCTCCTATAACTCAAGGAAATGTCATGTTGCTAGAAAACTTACATTAGCAGTAACTCAGAAAGAAAAACAATCCAGTGACTACTGTATACTTGGTAAACATACAGGGCGAAACGTGGTCAAAATGAATAAGAAGTTATAAATAAACTACTAGAATAAATATACTTCATGACAGGTTGACAATATTAGGTTGACTCTCAAATATTCGGTGGCACACTGGTTAAGATGCTCGTCGACCATGCGAATGGTCCGAGGTTCGATTGCTGGCTGGCGGACACCTGATATCAATGATAGGCCTGCAAAATTTGGGCTACCGATATCACAAGCTGAAAATTCCATAATTGTATCAAAATACTATGTGGAATCAAGCTATAATAAAATTAAAATAAATTAAAAATATTCACCGCATTCGTGGCTTAGTGGTAGAATGCTAGCCAACCACGGTTCATGTAGTCCACGGTTCGATTCCCGGTCAGTGACGCACTTCGAAACCTCACTAAGCTGGTAATAAGACCGGTAAAGAGGGGAGGTTGGGTATGAAGCTAGCAACCCCACCCCGTAAAAAATAAACACCACTGCTACCGAAACTACGAAGCTATAGCTTGAAGATCCATATTCCACTGGGA
This sequence comes from Trichobilharzia szidati, assembly GCA_944472155.2. Lineage (NCBI taxonomy): Eukaryota > Metazoa > Platyhelminthes > Trematoda > Strigeidida > Schistosomatidae > Trichobilharzia > Trichobilharzia szidati. The sequence goes on along the minus strand of OX235273.1, from coordinate 86,452,120 downwards.
ACGAAAAAGGAATAAAATAAAATAACAATTTCGAATATTCACGTGATGAATAAAATTAAAGGAATTCATCAATCAAACAGTAAGCGAATACGTCATAATGCCATATAAAAATATGCAGAATCACATAAGAAATTATAAAAACAAATAGACATAATTATATATGTGTATATATATGCTCACTATGCTTGATTTTATCAACCGATAAGATTTGAATAGCATACACTTGTGGATTAGTATATAGTAGCGTATAAAAATACAACAAGCTGATCCATTCAGCTATCAGTAAGTAGTATTACCTCTGTTATAGAAACTATTAAGTACAATTTACCGTTAAAACATGTGTAAGTGACATATAGCTTCATAGAATTTGAAGGCAGAATATTGGAAATGAATGATTAAGATATAATCTTGTTTGCCATTTCATGATTTATACAAGAAAACAGTGTGGTCTTTTACAAATTGAAGTGCATGAAAATATCTGACTTGGTCAATGAACAATACTTATTCGGATTTCGGAATGACTGGAGTCTCCCATGTCTATAGTAAACATCTTTCTGATAAGCAATATGAATTACTCAAAAGAAAACTCGAATTTAAAGCATCTATTCAATGGACACTAAACGTTTAAATAACGTTTAGCAACAATATCTCAAAGTCAGCAACGAAAGTATCCGCTAATCACTAAACTAAATAAAACTAAATAAAATTTTATAAGTTTGTGAATTTACACAAAAATGAATGCTGCTGGATTGTTATCAAATAATACTCTCTTTTATGAAAGTCTTTTAAGTTCTCGTAAAAATATACAAACATCAGGGGGGATCAACCGACAGGAAACTACAGACTTAAATTTCGTTATTACCAGTGTTTACTATTATTATTTACGATTATTCCTTTCTTGTGTTCTAGGTGGAACATAAAGCTTTAGCTGCACGTCTCCACTGTACTCAATTCTCCGATATTATTTTCATCTGGCCTCAGGACTGCCTACAAGCTTTCCGTCGTTTTCTCCATATCACACTCAGACACGTAGCTCGTTGCTTTTCGTTCCCGTTCCAATCTACGGCCTGATTTGTGGTGTCACTTGAATGTCTCCTCAGTCTATATGTCCAATCCATCTGCATTTCGTTCTGCACGTTGGTTCGGTAGTAGGTTGTTGACTGGTTCTCTATTTATCTTTTTTCGCATCTGCCTTTCGACGAAATCAAAGGTAATCAGCACTTACTACGAAGATATGACTGAAAGCTTGAGCAAAACCTAAACGATTCGAACCTGCATCATTCAGAGGCGAATCTAAAGACTTTATTATTAAGATATTGAAGATATAACTTTCAGTTGGTCGTAATACATGTAACAAAGATAGATAAGTAACATTGGCTGATATGAAACCAATAAGCTATTAGAATAATGACTTTGCGAATTAAACACTAACTTCTTCATTGAAAAAAAACAATAAATGAAATTGAGAAAGTGATCATAACTAAGAACTGGTAGAAAAAAACTACTAATATGAACTAATTAAGTGTTTAACATTACTAAATGATAATAAATAGTCATTTTACAGGAAAGTAAATGTGGCGAGAAACACTTTAAAGGAAAGAACCAAGTGAAAAGAACGGCATTTGAAAATAACAATAAAGAATACTTACATTTAAATTAAGTTCACCGGATGGAGATGTGTTCAGGACTAATATTGTAACTCGACTAATTCGACGAACTTCCAAACCATCAGGTAATTTTCCTACATGTTTACTTTCATTAATTAAATACAGCCTCCAATCACTATCTGCAAAATAAATATGGATGGGAATTAAAATGAAGCAAGGGAGACTGGACTAGCATGATATAAATGTCTAATTTTTATTGATTACAAATATGATAATTAGGGATAAAAAAACAAAAAACAAAGTTAACTTTATTCAGCTGTGCAATTCTCTATCTGATATGGCACGTAACCGTTCGTCATTATGAATAATAGATAAATACGATAAATTACATATATTGATGAGAGACTATTTGTTAATACACTGCAACTAGTCAGCAGTTATATAACCATGACCTCTCGTAAGATTTAATTTTAGTGCTGTCACCTTCCACTACAGATGTCCTAATATTATGCCATTCAGCTGGAGTCTAACGGTTGGCATTCCTCTATTTCAACAGTAGCTTCCACTGCAGAAACTAAACGTCTGAAACCAGTATGAAAGTACTCTTTGATACTGTTTAGTTTCTTTCCACTGGTGTTGACAAACACTTGGTCACTATCAGACAGCAAAGCTTAGAAAAATTAAACAATTTATATTCTCCTCTCCTGAACAATAAATCTAATTTCTTCTTAAACTAATCAAGTAGTTAATGTCATCTAGCCGATACTACCATGTTTCGGTGGTTCAGTGGTTGAATGCTTACCAGCCGCGAGGGAGATTCAGGATGGATTGCCGGTCGACGCTCTACTAAACCTCGCCTAGTTTACTAGCCGGCAGAGAAAACACAAAAAAGAAGGAAGGCTGGACGAAAGGTTGAAAACTCCACCCCATAAAAACAACACCACTGCTACTGAAACTTCAAAGCACAAAGCTTTGCGTTCCATTCGGAAAGCACGGAACTGAAAAAAATCAGGCAGGTAATATCATCCGCCAGTATATCATTGATACAAAAAAGACTAAGACAATCCCAAGATTAGGATAAAAGCAATATCATAAGTCATAAAAACGCCGACTACGAAATAATACCTCATCCTAAAGAGTTTCTCTCACATACTGATGTTGACTAGGCTACTCAACCTCACGCAATACTAATGCTTCGATCAAACTTACATTTTTAGGGAGAAAATTAACTAAACAATTAATATCCTCTCCATGAAAGACATGTCACTATTCTTACTGTAAAGGATCACATGAATATATATATATGCACATGTGTTAACTTCTTAATTATTACTTTTTTATCCAAAGAAAATGTCTTTCCTAAAGTAAAAAGTATGATCAATATAATTTTATACATAAAAAAGATTAATCAATCAAACATAAAAACATACAACCAATTAAAATACAACATTTAATCAGAAGTTGACTAAATCCCTACTCAGATAATTTTTACAAAAGAAAAATGTGGTTTAAGTTGAGGATTTTAGGCAAATCACATCTACATAGAATGAGGTATTGAACAACCTTAATGCATGCAGATATAGTGGATAAAGTCAGGAATAATAATTAAGGAGACAATTCAAATCAGCAAACTCCGAATTCCAATTCTTAAACGCACGACACAATTAATGAAGTCTTAGAATTACTTCAGAGATACATGCTACGAATTCCCTGATGAGATTTTCTCCCTTTCCATGGGAAGGTTTTCACATAGGAGTGATGCCAAAAGGGATGACAAATTTCGTCTTATCACCTCTGTGGTACACTTATTGCAAGGAAATACAATCTAACGGACACAGGTTGTCTATTTTACAGGAATACATAATTATTCATTGAGAAAAATAGAGGGCTCTAGCCACAATTTAAGGTACAAAAAATCCAAGTGGAAGGTAATCCTAACCTACTGCAGCAAAATGACCGAACACGATGATATATTAAGATTTGTACGGCATGGCTAACCTCGCCTAGTTTACGAACTGCTACAGAAGCTTCAACACAGGAGAAAAATGTTTAAAAAAAAAACTTATTCTTCTCTTGAATTGGAGAGGCGAAATGACACAGTGGGCTGGTGAAAGCCAGACTTCGGGAAGCCAGTCAACCGATGTGTCTTCCCTCGATGAAAACAAGAATAAGAATGGCGATGTGGAATGTACGCAAAATGTACGAGACTGGGAAGGCTGCCCGGGTAGCCAACGAAATGAGAAGATATGGCATAGAAGTGCTGGGTATCTGCGGGAGCAAATGGAATGGATGTGGATTGTCAAAATTGTCAACTAGTGAGTCAGTGATCTACTCCAGTCTGAACACACAGATGACAACCACGATCACACTGAGGGGGTCGCTATCATGATGTCACCAGTGGCAACCAGAGCCCTAATGAAGTGGGAACCAATTTTATCCAGGATCATAACAGCAAGATTCAACTCAAGAGGAAGGAAGGAATGAAGGTCACAATTATCCGATGCTACATACCTACAAACAACGTGGAACAAGAGGAGAAGGAAGACTTTTATAGACAACTACAAACAATAATGGACAACATCCCGAATGGCTACATCAAAATCCTCATGGACGATTTGAATGCAGACTAAACTGGAGGCAGACAAAACAGGAAGAGTACTAACTCACCATGAGTCGACAGGCTCTCACTCGGTAAAATCAATGAGAAAGAACAGCTTTTCGCAGAATTCTGAACTTTTATGACTTGGTGATTGGAGGCAGGGTGTACAAACACAAGTATATACACAAAGCAAAATGGATTTAGTCTGACGGACACACCAAAATCAGATGGACTTCATCTCAATCTCAATAATTGGGGACGCAGTCTTCTAGATGTACAGTCGAGAAGGGGAGCAGATGTGGGTTAAGACCATTATCTAGTTCAAGGAACCTTCAAAGTGATGCTGAAATCCTTCAGAACAAATGAAGTCAGTTTCAAACGCCAAAGCGTTATCCACTAGACCATTTGGGCCACGAGAGCCAGGCCTTGTGGAACTCATGCCAGTGGGAACACTATCACTCAGTGGGGAATGTAGGCACACGCAGATGACGAGTCCCACATGGGACGGAACGCGCATTTTAGGTTTTACTGCTAGTTGCCATTCAACAAAATACTAGTATGAGACTGCTCAAAAGTCCCACACAAACAATCACCTATCACACTGAACCTGGAATTTCGAGCCTCTATTAGTTTGAAATATCGCACCAATATTTCACAGTCCTGAACTCAATAACGAAGAATCGCAAATGAAAATATCTGAGTGAGTTTCAACGAAAATTTTTGTACAGAAGTGCAGCAGTTCAAGTTGTCATACTCTAAATACCATACAAAGACAGAGAGAAAAAAGGAAATTACCACGATCAGTGCAAATCTACGACCGAAAGTGATTACATGAAGAAACATTAGGATTTCACGGATTTGGGAAATTACAAAGAGTGAACGTATTTGCACCATTAAGAACAGTTTTCGAATAAATCACTAACAGTCTCAATCCGTTGGTTCTTAGCGTCTCGTGGACTCCAACTAGGCAATATACATTTCTCCCTACGTCACTGGTTCAAATCAACAGTAAAATATTTCATGGATTGATCCCAAGATTTTGTGTGACCACTCCTAACTCTTTTCCAACCTAATCCAATATTAGCTAACACTGCTAAACGAGGAAGGCGACAACTTCAAGTGTTTAATACGTATCCTAGCCATCTCAATCGATGCAGCTTCCCAAACTCATTGACTGACCACACTTCCCTACCTAGGACTATACTCTTAACCTTACTATTACACATCATATTATGTCAGTTAACAGGGGAGATAGATAGTTAGCTAGTTCTAGTTTTCCACTTTCAGCGGTCACGTCTCAAAGCCATAAGGCACGACAGAGCGAACTGGCGTGCTGTACACACGTCCTTTGATAGATAACCGGATAATACAACTACGCTTTAGATGACGTAATTTAGCTACTGTCACACGAACCTTTTGTATCCGTGCTGAGATTTCGTTATTATTCAGTCCATTATGGCTAATGCAACTCCCCAAATAAGTGAAGTGATCAACACACCCAACCACTTCTCTCCCAATCTTTAAACTGGGAGTCGTTACAGACCAGCCCTGTAGCATCACCTTACATTTGACAGAGGTGAGTCGCATGACAAACGCACCAAGATTTCCGCCCACTGCATTTTTAGCACCTCCATCCATGAAGACAATATGATCCGCATGCTCTAGGTCGACATGACTGTCCCCTGGTAACAAGTCAATCCCTAATTCGCTACAGTCAGCTATAGTCAGTTCCATTAGTACATCTACAGTGGGCATTCCTGACGGACACCACACGGTTGTTATCACTTCAGATGACAACTCTCCGTAAGCTCTTACAAGCTGCCTGAGTTCGAGCAGAGTGCCTTGATTAGTGTGATGTAGCATCTGTTTAGTGCTTTTGAGCTTTTCATGGAACTTTATCTGATGTATGCTATTAGTCTAAGCAAATGAAAACTTTTTTTGTATTTTCTAGATAAGGTGATATGGTATGTGGTCACGTGAAACACATAAAAAAGTAATCTGATTAAATGTCACAATTTTAAAACTAAAACAGCTTAAACTGAATTAAGAATACAGAATACCCAAAGGTTTACATTGCTTTCGCTTAAAAATATTGCAAACGCATTCCTTATTCTAAGAACATGTAAGGAACATAGACACTCAATACAATTAAATAAAACGAAATCACATGAAAATATCCTGATAACCGAAAGCAAGGACATTCACTTGTGGTAGGCGTGATAACGACTGTTTACGTAATGAAAGAGGAAAATGAGTTCATAACTAGTATAAACACTGGTTTAGTGGTAGATGGCATTTTATACACGTCTCATAGTCTTCCTCATACAACAACAGACAATATTCTGCATTCATTTGGTAAAAAGGAAGCATCCCAACGGTTCTTATGTATAAAACGAAGGCGGTCTTCTAAACTGGATAAAAATGACCTAATTCCAAAGTGGTGAGATAATGTTTGTGTAAAATACCGTTTGATAATCTTCTTGAAAATATCAGAGGAGACTTTTCTGAAGTTTGTCATATGATACCTTGGTCTAATAGTCTAATTAGGATTTCGTTTTGCTAAGTAAGTCCATATCAAATGATAACGACGCAAAATAGATTGTGGATATTCTGCTTATTTTAACAAATTTCGACCAACTTTATTGATTTATGTCTCTAATGATAATGTTCAGCATAACACACAAGAAATCAAACTGAAAACTTGTTATCGACCCACCATGAATGTAGTTTTTAATACAATACTAAATGCAATGAATGTGCATGTCCAACAAGTCACTGGACTTTTAACCAGGTTAGGAGCTCACACATCATTTAATTGAATAAAATCGTGGCAGCTGAGTAACAACATAAGAAATAAAGTGTGGCACACAGTTTGCTTAATAAACCCCATACCAATTTAATGAGTTACATCGCTGGCATTATATATTACTGTGGAAAAGTTATTAAATACTTCACTAAATGAAAGTACCTACCTGGATGATAACGGATTTTCCCAATAACACCCTCGACTTTACCCAAGCAAATAGGGTTCCATTCATTGAAAACATCAGACGCTATAAAAATAGAAAAGGGATAACAGTCCCGATCACACACTGATAACGAAACAGGCTTAAATTACCCAGCAAACAAGTAAGACTTTATGAAACTAAATACATTTCCAAATGCGACTTCTGTGAAAATGAGCTTCAAAAGAGTTATTGCATCAATATCAGGATTTTGAAAGCATGTCATCCAAAAAATTTCTAATGCAGGATTCCTCCTTATTGGTTTTATGATATAAATTGCTTCCAAAAATATAGTTTTACAGTAAAGCAAATTTAAGTTTAAACCAATTAAATATTGCTATTTAACTACCTTAATTATAGATTTTGCAAGCTTACTTTGTCGTCTTCAGGAGTAAACGACAGTCAAAAATCACTCACCTTATACTAAAGATAATCTAAACCACATTCTTCCAAACGTTTCCATAATTTAGAAATTATCATGTTTAGTTTTGAACATTCAAGACCGAATCCGGTCTATTTACTCCTTCCTATAAGACATACTTGTAGTATAATGCCTTACGGAATTAGCTTTCTATCTTATACAAGAACATATTCGAAGACTGTATTTTGCCAAATGTTAAGGCTATAAACTGACCAAAACTGCAGTGAGTCTTCTGAAACTATTCCAAATACTACTAAGTCTTTGAGTAGCAACCGCCTACCCATCAGTACTGCAAAGCATTTCAAAAGAATAAGTAATATGTTTTTCAGGGAGATGTTTGATAGCCAAGTGAAGTTAAAAAATTAACAGGTGGGACAGAATAAAGCATACTAAAATCCAGACAAGAATTTGATCCCCTCTTCATAAGAATATGATGTAGAAGAAACGTTTTACATAAGAATGAATTCTGCTCGAGCTGAAGAACTTTTTAGTGGTATGACAAAGCTAAAACAATAATTACGATAAATGAAAAAGCATAACACGTACAAAATTCAAGTTTATTTCAAATGAACTGTTGAGAATATGAAGAAAGTATCTGTACAAGATGCAAATATGAAGTCTAACTTGTGATTTTAAAAGGATAATATAATGTCCATCAGTACTTCGTGAAGCTTTTCAATATTTGAACACTACAGTTTACTAACCCCACTATTTTATAACAGCCAGTCTTATTTGCTTAGTTTGCTTAGTAAAAACTATCAGTATTTACATCCAATCACACGCTAAATGAAAAAGTTAACTCATGTAGATTGACCGCGGTTAATATTCGCGGTCTTCGACTGATAATACGTTTTCACAAAAATAAGCTGCATATGGGCGTATCTTTTGAGACTTTGAAAAAATAAAGCATCTAAATCGGCTATCATATATTTTAGTTGGGCAGCTACATGATAAACTAGTTTTACGATTAAGATTTATGGTACTTATGAAGAGCGTGTAGCTGGCAGGCAGTCGAAAGTCATTCGTACAAACTACGGTTGGAAAAATTAGGTCGTTTTGAAATGAAACATGCCAACTAAAATGCATCCTGCTTAAAAATGAAACTCAATACAACTATTTTAATTTTAAAAAATACCCGTTTCATCTACAGTACGTGAAATCTATAAATACACCATTTCAAAACGCACGAAGTACACTAGTCTGCTTTTCCCCCGTTTTTAAGCTTCTTACAAATGCCGTTCCACCCCAAAAATATATATATAAATGACCGATCGGTTTTCATACAACATACTTCGAAGTATGTAGTGGCATAAGGAGCAGAAGTTGCATTTCAGTATAAATTAAGACACATAACGCATATAGACTGTATACATTCGCGAATTACATAACATCAAAGCGGTAATAACCACTGATATTTAATTATATATGCGAAAACCTATGCTATGCCCATTCTGTTACTGCTTTCTTTCCATCCACTTACCATGTCTCACAGTAAGTTTTCCAGAAAGACGGTCACAATACAGTGCCTGGCTTCCATTGACGATTATATATGAAGTATTTGTCTCAATTATATCCATCAGAATGCAGCTGTTTGTACTACATTTGTCCCACAAGGTCACTACAAATATACATTTTGGTATGATATAAGTGTTATCCAATGTTTCAATGTTTTTGTTGCAAATTTAGTAAGCTAGGGATTCTAAAAAATATGTGGCTTGTTCCGGAGTCACTATTTCAATTTGTTTTCTTCGGAAATAAAAAGTAGGTTGATATTTTTAAGACTGTCCTATAGGAAATGGATAACATCAGAAGTTGAAAGTACCCTGACCAGAAACTAAACAGGGCGTTTTAATCAAAACTGTTATCACTTCATGTTTAGCTGATGATTGTTATCCAGGCCTTGGCCTACCGATGGTTCTTCCTTGTCTTTCAAAGCCAGATGCCCGTACACTATTGAAAATATGCTACACTCATTGAAAGGTGCATGAATTGATTTGCCATTACACTTGTTCAAAATGTTGAGCATGGCCGCTAGTCGTATACACATGTGGCACTATATATGTATATATGGCTGCCAAAGTGGTCAGGTGTTACTGGCATTGGGTTTTTTAGTGCGATGAGCGACTAAGTGAACAGTCCTAAGGTCTGTGATTGTTACTACCCAGCTATGACACATCAGTGATGCGCTGGAGATAGTGCGTATGTTTGTGCAAGGCGAAGCACTGAAGAAGCATTATTTAAATTCGCAACCCCTATTTAGTAGTCTCGATTCGACTGAAATACTACTATGTAGTAAATATTTCCGTGAAATCAGTACCTTGGAGATGAAAGCATTTTCTTTAACTGAAAATCAAGATGACACCCAGATTGTGAGTACTCAAGTTACATTTAAGACAACGAAGCTGACAAAAAAGGCTGTCATCTCTGCGGCATCTACTAGTGAACCTCATCTAACATTACTATAACTGGTGCCATTATTACGTCACATGATAGACTGACGTTTAAAGAATGGTGAAAAGATAGACTTATTCATCTACATCTTGCCTCTAAGTGTTTATTTATTAGGCATATGAAGATCTCCACAGGCTCGGTTTTACTCTGTATACTTTTGTTGGTGGTCTCTTATGAGCACACATGCAATGAACTTCTTACTCGTTCAAGCCAAGTATTACTCAAAAAGAACATGTCTGATCAAACGTAGGTTCTCTGATAGATGCAGTGACGAATTCCAGCCTCTCATCCCAATGGAAACCTACCATGAGCATTTCGAAAGCCGGTTCTAAATGATGCGGAATGACAGATCAATACGTTCAAAAGAGTGGTCTGTTAGAATCCAATTTGGCAATTGAAGACTGGCTACAAATCCAGTTTTCCCTCTCCTTAATTTAATTTCATTCCTGTAAGGGTTCTACCAATAACTTATGCCCTTTTATTCTACATCCGGCTGGTTCAGTCCCTGCGTTTTATCTATGCATCTTTGGTCTGTACCTGCTCTGAGTCTCAATATTTTAGTGGATTTGTCAAATGTGGTCACTAGGTCAAACATTATTACCATTTCGTATGCGGCCACCTCATTTTCCATCATCCGTAAATGATTGCCGAGATGGCAAGCCTGTTACTGAAATGGAAAATCGTCTGTGTGTGTCCACTTATGCTGCAACTAGCGTGCTTTCCATCGTTATTATTCTTGTTAGGTAGGCGCACACCCTGGTGTCGCAACACGAGTCCTGAAATACATAAACTGGTATTAACGAAAAATAATTATTCTTGGTCTGTCTTGCCATATGCTGGTGGAAGGTAAAAGGGCATTATTGTTCTTACTTTCTCTTGTCTGACTTCACGTGGTTATATATAGTGCGGAAAACAAAACGTCTTTCCATAATTTTTGGGCTGACTGCTGTCGTAACCGTTAGTGAAGCTAGAGGCACCGAATAACAGTTACTAGGAGTATAATGGTAAATAAGATTTCCCCCGTTTGCGGCACCTGCTATGTGAATAGAGAACTAATAAGTGGTGGTCTGCAAGTTGTGAGAGTGCATCCTCTAACAATCCTTAGTGTTTCGAGACCTTCAGAGCTACCAACAGCAATCCATTCAACACACTTTACTCCAGTTACTTTAAAAGTGTCACTCTTTTTGGAATTTTTTGGCACTAACTAAGCTAGTGGCTGACCATATGCTCTATTGGACTACTGGGTGGAAGCCAGTACCTACTTACTGCATCTAGGTAGATCAGCCGTCTTCGCGTCAAGCACTGGTGTGCCAATAATGAAATCGAAATTGAATCCTTTTGAATGTGATCGCTGAGTGCTCCCTCCCTGTCTGGTAACCTGAGAATGTCCGCATCCCTGCTCATATTCTGACCTTTTGAGAAGTCACCTATGTATTAGCTAAAAGAGAGAAGTGAGCATTTTCACTGGAGGTGTTCTGGTAGTGTTGTGGCTGGGCGGGATAAATTTTTAGTTCTGGGAAACTATTTGGAAGTAGAAAAACTCTGTCATTCTGGATGGGACTTCGCAATAACTGTGGTTGCACTGAGCATTGTTTATACATGTAGGTACTCTTAAAGTGGATTTACTTTTGAAATCAATGTTGCCAGAAAATTCTCACAGGCCTTAACGACACAAAAGACAGTTAACTCAAGAGGGTTATAAGTGTCACTTGCTTTTTTTGAAACGGAGGTCTAGACAAATCGCTTCCACACCAGTGAAAAATGCATGCGCTTGTTGGAACTCCGTAAAGGTATGTCAGTGAACCATAAATTTTTGGAAGTCTGTTTCTGATTTCAGAAACCTTGTTGCTGAGTTTTCGGTGATAAATAAGACCAGATGATTTGCAACAGTGGTCATCACTTCTATGACTACTGACTCCCTTTATTGATAGTGCTACGTCTGATATTGCACTTTTAAACGCCAGATTTGTACTTTATATACTCTTTTGCATTTTGTGTTAATTAGCCCGTTTCTGGTTCATTGGACCGTTTGTTTGGAAGCATATTTTCGCCAGTAACTTTGTGTTTAGCAATTATGTTCTAGGCATTTGGATGCTGGATAACCTCATATTTGAAAGTTTGAAGCATGTTCATCTTCTTCATTTTGTTTAATAGAACAGCAATCTTGCAGCTTTTCGACAGTTTGCACGAACGAAGTCCTGTTTTGAGCCATTTCGTTTCTTTGAATTTGGTCAACTTTATTTGGAACACTTTGGATTGTTTTCGATTTAGGCCGAAGACTACGATTCAGTTTCCACAGAGTTATCCGTGAAGTGTCTGTAACAGGCCGTACAATAATCATGCGCTAAAATCCATGAGATCTTACAATTTGAAGATGAGTTGGTAACACGCTTAGAAGCCTGGATGTGTTGATTAATAAAGATGCACGTAAGTAGGTTTTCCACGCAATATTTCGTGGACCGATATTGCATCTAAGTATTTGTTTGACAATGCTATCTTTAATTAGTCATTCCGTAATTCTAGATGCCACAGGTATGTTGTTTATTGAGCTGTAGTTGTTGACTTCTATTCTAGTTAGTAAATTTTATTCTATAAATAAATAAATAATAGTATATTCTCATTTTGTACATGAGGGACGCCAGTTTACAGGCATCATCAATGTGATAAATTACATATACGATTAGTAAACATATTTAATAATGGTAATTTAATAAAATACATTTTTTCCTACCTGTGTAGGACACACCAATTGTACAGGCATGGATAAGTATTATTTAAATTACATAAATTTGGTTCATGGTAAAATTATAAGGTTGCAGTCATTTTGTCTATGGGAGCAATATGATAACTAGTCATTCAATGGAGCACATAAAGGAATATAGAAATATTGTCTTCGCATTAACAAAAAACCCAAGTATGTTTTAGATGGATTACAAATACCTGGGAAAAAAATAAAGCTTGAAGTAATTCCTCCATATAACTTTGGTGTGTACGGCATCGAGTCTTATTCTTGATTTATATCCAAATTTGATAACAATTTAAAATAAGTAATACACTTGTATACTTTTGTCAGCATTTTCTTCGCAACATCACAAGTGAATAGTACTCAAGGTAGACTAATAATAATGACAGTTTATATTTTCTTATAAACGGGTGTTTTCAAGAAATGCAAGCTATTTTGCAGACAAGATCAGTTATGTTGTAAGTTACAACCGTGAAGTATTATAAATCAATACTTTTTTATTGGTATAAAGGTATATTTCACAACTGTAATCCAGGTTGCGTCGTTGGTGAAGGCAATGCGCAATTCACGAGGGAATTGTAAGATATGGGACCAATAGTGTTTGCAGATCATTTGTCATTGTAAATGGGCAAATATCTACATTCTTCATTCTCATTCAAAAAGTTAAATGGAAGCTGAAATGGTGAGAGACAAAAGAGGACAAACAACAACAACACAAAGAAAGCAAGTGGAGTACTTAAGGGGTGATTAATATGTATATATACATTTATATTCTGTTTAGTAATTATAGTTATTTTGGTGCACTAACTAACTATTCCCGTAATGCTAACTTTTATATTGTGTGAACTAATATTATTGTCCTGTGTAAAAATGTCTATCATGTACTTCCAATAATATAAAAATTTATAATTGTAGTTTGTTGTAACTAAACGTTTAATGAACTTAAAATATCTATGTTGGACGAAAAAGTGGGTGTAGGATTCAGAGTCAGGAGTGCACTGTCATCTTTGAGCAGTCTGGTGACTGAGGAGATGAACACTGCGAGTGTGTTTGCATCGCGCACATCAGCTGGTAGTTTATTCCAAATGACTGAAAACTTATTTAAGAAGAAATTATACCGCATGTAAGTCTGACAATGCTCAATAGCAACTAGGTTGTGATGATTTCTAAGATTGTAACTGATGACAGCGGTAGGTTTAATTATTGGCTCGGAGGAGTGCACGAGCAGATTAGTTAGCTTGTAGTAAAAAATCAGGTTTAGCTTAAGACGTCTTTTCCAGAGTGGTTCTAAACTTAGTCTGTCGCAACGTTCATAGTATTGGAGACCACTTTCTAAACCAAGAATTCTTAAGGTGAATTGCCATTGCACTCCTTCTAACTTAAGCTTGTCAATTTGTCTGAGTCCGCTAAGAATAAACGGGCAGTATTCTAAAACAGGTCGGACACATACTTTATATAATAAAACCCTAGTTTCACAACAGAAGAAATTGCGAGTTATGCATCCTAGGAGCCTTCGTGTTTGACGTCTGGCATAATCAGTTTGTTCAGAGAACGTTAAGTTACTAGAGTATCTGATACCGAGATCTACGACTGAGTTGAGCTTGGCTAGTTTACGCCCATTTATTTCAAGATTCAGGTCAAGGTTACTGTTTCCGATACAAATCCAGCCGCACTTATCAATGTTGAACTTTAGACAGGATTCAGTACACCATGTTGCGAGACCACTTAGTTCAAGATGTATTTTATTTACCATATCGCTTAGTTCATGAGCGTAGCAGGAGTAAACGAATTTGAGGTCGTCAGCATATAGGAATGATTTACCTGAGGTGAAGCAGTTGTAAATGCTGTTAATGTATACTGTAAATAAAAGTGGACCTAGGACACTACTTTGCACAACCCCACTTGTGATCTGCCTAGGATGAGACAACACAGATCCAACCTTGGTTATTTGTACCCTATTGCTTAGAAAGGATTTTAACCAGCTCAGTAATGGATTGCGAATCCCACATGAATACAGCTTCTCAAAGAGAATACTGTGAGATACCATGTCAAATGCCCTAGATATGTCGAAGTAGAGAACAACAACTAGCTTACGTGCTTCGCGACTACTAGTGACGCAGTTGAAAAAGTCGAAGTGGCAAGTAACGCAAGACCTATTTTTGAGAAATCCGTGTTGGGACCTTGTAACAAGATCTTCCTTAAGTAGATAGTCTGACAACTGATCTTTGACAACTTTCTCCATGACTCACGAGACAACTGGGGTTATATTTATAGGTCCGTAATTGCGGACGTTTTCCTTATCACCGGGTTTATAGTGTGGAATTATGAAGCTAGTTTTCCACTCATGAGGATAAGTGCCAGTGTCCATAGATATTGAGAAGAATTTAAGAAGTAGGAGGGGTATATCACACCCACTGTTTTTGAAAATTATAGAAGCAAGGCCATCTGGTCCCGTGCTAGTGGAAGGATTCAGGCTTTTAACTGCTTGTTCTATTAATTGGTTTGTGAACACTATGCTTCCGAGGAAAGAGCTAGTAAGGGGGCCGGTTTCACCAGGAATGTGAGTTTCTAAACTGAAGTTTGCAAACCACTCACTGAATATTTCACAGATGGTGGCAGGCACATTGTAGATAACTTTGTCATGAAGTAAATAGGGGATGTCCCTCGTCGACTGCATTCGTTTTTTAAGAAGTGTTGTTAAGTTATAAGCTTTGGAGGTGCTTTCAAGTGCCCTTAATTCTTCGTCGAGGTCCTTTTGAGGGCGATGGCGCTTGATAGATTCAAGAGACTCATGGATTGAGTGTAGTAGTGATATATCCTTAGTGGAATAGTACTGTTTCTTCAACTTCCTTAACTTATTGCGGCATGCCCTCGGAATGTATTCAGCTTGGTGTCTACTTAATTTCACTACCTTCTTAGGAGCAACAATATCTAGACAAAGGATAACATTCCTGTAAAATAGGGACACTACAGTCTCCAGGGAGTCAGTGGTAAAATATTCATCCCAGTGACAGAGTCGAATGAGTTCTTGAACTAATCCCCAGTCTGTATGTTTGTAACTACGACAAATCAAGCTCCCTGAATCCTGTTTGTTTCCTGTATTTAGTGGTGAGAAAGGCAGAGAGTAGAGCACCATTCTATGGTCACTACTGGAAAATCTGTTACCAACATAGGTGGAGACTGGGATTGTGTCATGACAAAACACAAGGTCCAACATGTTGTCACCACGAGTAGGTGTCTGGACGTGTTGCTGCCATCCATAACAATCGATAGTGGCAAGTAATTCGCCGAAGCGTTGGGGGCCGGAACTACTTAACCAATTGACTTCTGGAAGATTGAAGTCCCCTGCAATTATTTTGTAATTAGTACTAAGCGATGAGGCGTGTGCGAATGATTTAGCTAATAACGCCTCAGTTTCTTTGGTTGAGCTTGGTGCTCGATAAACATAGCCTATGAGAAGCTTTTACTTATCTCCTTGTAAGACGACCCAGAGTGAATCAGGTACCTCGTTAAGTATTTCATATTCCACCTTACTGGCTACGAATGAGTTATGTATATATATGAGACATCCTCCACCACGCTTGCAATCTCTATTTGCACGGTGTACAGTGTAATCATCTATGCCTATATGCACGTCAAGTACAGAGTATGAGCACCATGATTCAGTAATCAGAGCTACAGTAGGCTTGGCGATAAATAATAATGCCCTTAGTTCAGATATCTTATTGATTAAGGAACGTGCATTAATTAGCAATATCGTGAATAAGTCACGGGATACTACAAACTGGCTTAAGATATCACCATAACCTAACTCTGTTTGTGCGTCAACAACGCAAGAGTTTATGAATGATACGGGGGTCGGACTGGGTGTCTGTACATCGGGGTTAGAGTGCAGTGAGGTGGTTCTAGGTGCCAATAACTTTCTTAAGTTACCGTTTTGCTGTAGGGAACGAGTGAGTTAGGCTGCTCGAACGAACATGAGCCTGCTTTCAACCGACATTAACTGGAAATAAATCTCATGACTACTGCGTGCTCATCTATCCTGCTAGACCTGAACTTTGGCCACACTAACTTCTGATTCTTTAGCCTGACCCACCTAGCCTGGTGGCCAGGCTGTTCCTAACACCTCCTCAGCTAGTGTAGGGAGAATATAACGCTTGCGGCTGCTCAAAGGTTTATTTATAAACGACGATATGAGGAAAATATAAAGGTGCACAATCACACCTCAGTGTAGTCACCAAATTCTCTTCCCCTGAAAATCCAATTGTCAATCATGTGTTCCAGTCCTCACAGACAAACAAATTGACCGTTGAAAGCGAATTGTCTGAGATTCAATTCAGTTGACGAAATTTCTTGGTGATCTACATTACTACTGTCACTAAAACCAAAGTTTACACATAAAGCCATGAGAAAGTGTATGTTTAGTAAAGATAGTGGTCATATTGTGGTGAGAGCTGTCTACTAGCCAAGTTGGTAGACAGTAATTTACGTCAGTGTTTACGTTCTCAAGATTTGTCATGAGAAAACATGAACAAAGACTGATTCAAAACCGACTAAAGCAGACTTTGCGTAGGCGGATACAGTTAACATATAGATGATCTGACATTCAAGAAACAGTCACAAAGAGATGAAAGATTAACTTTAAGTGAGAAACAACCAATCAGAAAACTGTGTTTGTTTGCTTAACTAAACTATAATAATGTACATGAAAATATATAAATATGCTTTGATTTCCTTAATAAATGATCTGTTGCCTGGCCCTTGTCTTCTGTTGTTACAATATTACTGACTTGCTTTATTCCAAAACAGCACTTGTTGAGCTGCTTGGAATTTTCTGTATTTGGTACAATGTTGGATTCAATTCAGTCAACAACAATAAAAACACATTGCAGGTTTTATGTCTGTAACCGAAAGAGATAATGGCACCTTTCGTCATTAGCAAGGACAATAATGTAAAAAATCTTCAAAAGCTATAAAATTATAGCAACAGCACAACTAATAGCTAAGATGATAAGGTTATTGAAACAGTGTCTGCACAAATTATAAATGGGAGGGGATGATGGAACCTTTTATTTTGCTGATAACATGCTAAGTTACAAGTATCACGCCTAAAGCTTTCCCTGTCACACAGAACCAGTTCCAGTTAGGGCATCACTGAGTTCTAGCACTTAGTTTTACAAGCACATAACCTTCTATAGTGATATCTAGTGATGACTGATAAAATGAAAGGGCAAAGTTGTGGATAGAGAGGGTGTTCAGAGTCAGGCAACATCGATTTAGACCGTTCCTCGCGAGAGTTTGTAGTACCCCTATACCAACTATAAACATACGATTTTAATCTAATTTGCATACTCATATTATATGTTTACACGTATCGATTTTATATGTACTTCGTAAACATTTGTCAATTTACTGTTGAACGTTACCTGGATACAATTTTGAAATTTGACTACGGCTATAATACACGATTACACTCTTCACAAGTGCCTTCTGATTTCACGTTGTGGGCGTCGAGTAGCCACAACGTCTGCGCACATTGATAAACGTGAAGAAGTACTAGGAAATACGTGTACGCTAATTTAGTCAAATAGAACACGCAACAAATTGGTGAGCCCGACGACAAATTGCTGACTCCGACGACGACGACTTTTTGACCTCGACGCGTTGTTACACTCGCTGGATTATTAAAGCTCTAGCTTTCGCGGATTTATATATTTATTAAACAATTCGAACTCATTCTTGTGTTTTCTCATAGCACAACCTGCAGTAATTTGTGGTAAGCATCTGCATTGCATGTTTTTCTGTTCTGCCATATTCTTTGTGCACAAATTTTGCTATTTTGCTACTCTTAAACCACTTTTTTACGAATTGTAACATGTCTTCCAATACCTCTGATAACTTAGAGCTGGGATCTGTTGGTACTATTTCTCTTACTGTACCAGTTTTTAAGCCCAGAGACCCTCATCTTTGGTTTGCACGACTGGAACATTATTTGGCTAGCAATAAGCTAACGTCACAGACAGCTAAATTCTGCATTTTGAGTACAGTACTACCAGACGAAGTCGCCGAGCGGGTACGGCAATACATCGTTCAACCCAGCACAGAAGCGCCTTACGACAAGTTGAAGGAAGAGGTACTTCGATGCACTTCGCTTTCAGATAGGCAAGCACTCGATCGCCTGTTAAGCAATGTTGAGCTAGGAGATCAAACCTCATCTCAACTCATGAGGCATATGCAAAGCCTAGTTGCCGGAAGAGAAATCGATAAACGTCTCTTTTACCAAATCTGGCTACGACGACTTCCCGCAAACATCCAGCAGGTTCTTGCTTTCGGAGACGACGACATTGATATAGAAAGGCTCACCGAAATCGCGGATCGCATGTACGAGAGGTCAACACCTCAATCTGTCGCTTCCACTAGTAGAATACCAGACACTCACGATAGGATACAGACTCTAGAACACAAAGTTGACACCTTACTGAGTCAGTTAGCAAAACTGACCACACGCACACAACCAAGCCGTTCTAGAAGCTCGTCTCGTCGACGTTTTTCTCGATCCCCTAGCACGTCACGACATCGTGATAATATTTGCTGGTATCACCGTAGTTATGGAAGCAATGCACGACGGTGCCGTTCACCTTGCAACTTTCAGACTAAACCAAAAGATATATCGTCATGTGTAAAAAATACTGTTGGCAACCTACGATCTAACAGTCGTTTGTTTTATGTAACAGATAAAAATACCGGTACTACATTCTTAGTTGACACAGGAGCAGAGGTGAGTGTTCTCCCTCCGCCTACACAGGAACGTCAACATCCTGACCCAGCAGTTACGCTCCAAGCTGTTAATCAGTCCAGTATTGTTACATATGGAACTAAACGAATGACTTTGGATTTTGGTTTGCGGAATACCTACACTTGGTCTTTCATCATCGCAGACGTCCCATCCCCAATCCTCGGTATCGATTTCCTACAGCAACACAAACTGTTAGTTGATCCGAAAAGCCCCAAGCTAATAGACTCGCTCAATAAAACGTACATTGCTGGTACGATTAACCGTGCATCATCGTTAAACTTGATGGTCACACGCACACCAGCATCTCCATATACCAATTTGGTAAATCAGTTTCCTGACCTTTTACAACCTTCTTTTCGAGGAACAGAACCGAAGCATCATGTGGTTCATCACATTAAAACCACTGGACCACCAGTTTTTGCACGTCCCCGACGCCTTGACCCACATCGACTTAAAATCGCGAAAACAGAGTTCGATAAAATGCTAGAGCTTGGTATTATTCGACCATCCAACAGCTCTTGGTCTTCACCGCTTCACATGGTACCCAAAAAGTCTTCTGGTGAGATACGGCCGTGTGGTGATTATCGAGCTTTAAACAAGCAAACGGTACCTGATCGATACCCAATACCACACATCCACGATTTCGCTAGCAACTTACCAGATGTTAAAGTTTTCTCTAAAATCGATCTTGTCCGAGCGTATCATCATATCCCCATCCACCCGGATGACGTTCCGAAAACCGCCATTACCACACCATTCGGTTTACATGAATTCGTACGCATGCCATTCGGACTTATGAACGCCGCTCAGGCATTCCAACGCCTAATTGACCAAGTACTCCGTGGTCTCCTTTTAGTCTACGCATACATCGATGATTTACTAATTGCAAGTGCAGACGAAGCCGAGCATTTGAAACATGTGAAGACAGTGTTTGAAAGACTGAACGAATACGGAATGACTATCAACTTAGACAAGTGCGAATTTGGTAAGACCTCACTGAAATTCCTCGGTCATTTAATCGATAGCCAAGGAATCAGACCAGTCCCTGATGACGTACAAGCTATCAAAGATTATCCATTACCAGATTCTTTTAAGAAATTACGACGATTTTTGGGTCTCGTTAATTTTTACCGGCGTTTTATTCCGAACTGTGCTAAAGCTTTACAACCATTAACCGATTGCTTACGTGGACATAGTCGTTCATTCCATTTGCCCGCAGAAGCTGTTAAAGCATTCGAAAATGTCAAACAATTGTTAAATGACAAGACACTCTTGGTCAGACGTCAAAATGACGCTCCTCTGTCTCTCATGACAGACGCTTCAGACGTTGCCATCGGGGCAGTTTTACAACAGCAGGTACACGGCGAATGGCAACCCCTAGCATTCTTTCCGAAACGACTGAATCCTACTCAATGCCGCTATAGCACTTTTGGTAGAGAGTTATTGGCTGTTTATTTAGCAATCAAGCACTTCCGACATATGCTGGAAGGTACAGCTTTTACTGTCTTTACAGACCATAAAGCTCTAACGAAAGCCTTATCAGCAAAACAGGATAACTACTCTCCGCGTGAACTACGACATCTCGAGTTTATATCTCAGTTCATCTCCGATCTGCGACATGTAAAGGGTAAAAACAATGAAGTGGCAGACGCTTTATCACGTGTGCACATTGACAACATTGTATGCCCAGACATCGACTACGAACGTCTCTCAGACTTACAACGAGATGATGCCGAACTTAAAAGGATCATGTCTTCTAAAACAACATCTCTAAAACTCGACGCAATTCCTTTTGGCACGACAAAAATAATCTGCGACACCTCTACGGGTAAATATCGACCCTTCGTTCCAGCAGCTATGAGACATACAGTATTCGAGAAGTTACATAACTTGTCTCATCCCGGTGTCAGCGCTAGTATCAAACTACTAAAAGAAAGATTTATTTGGCCGAACATTAATAGCGATGTTAAGAAGTGGACACGAAATTGCTTGTTTTGTCAAAGAGTCAAAATCAACCGTCACACCAATGCACCACTTGGTCGCTTTCCTAACCCTGACTCTAGATTTGATCATATACATGTAGACATAGTTGGTCCACTACCTCCTTCCAATGGTCTCAATTACATTCTAACTTGCGTCGATAGATTCACTCGTTGGCCTGTAGCAGTTCCAATAGCCGACGTCTCGGCTGAAACGGTAGCTAAAGCTTTGGTCGAAAACTGGATAGCTAATTTTGGTGTCCCATCCATTATCACTACGGACAGAGGTGCTCAGTTTGAAAGCCGACTTTTTAACCAGCTAACTGAACTACTGGGCATTAAACGAATACGAACAACCGCGTACCATCCTAGTTCCAACGGTATGGTTGAACGACTTCATCGGCAACTCAAAGCTGCGCTCTCTGTTTCTTTGACTCAAAACGACTGGTCAACCAAACTCCCACTGGTACTGCTTGGTATACGAGCTACTCTAAAGAAAGATATTGGCTGCTGTGTTTCCGAACTAGTCTATGGAACAACATTACGACTACCAGGAGAATTTTTCACCCCAGGTAACCAAGTTCCACAAGATATGACTGGTTATGTGCACCAGCTAAAACAACACATGAACGAGCTCAAGATATCACTTCCACGCCAGCAGGAACGAACGTCATACATCCCACCACAACTGACAGATTGCACTCACGTCTTCGTCAGGAGAGAGGGTGTGCAACGACCACTTCAACCCGCTTATGATGGCCCATTCAAAGTTCTAAATAGAAACGATAAAGTTATCACGATAGAACGACTGAATAAAGCAGAAGCCATCAGTGTCGACAGAGTCAAACCAGCATTCATCGACGATTTCGAAGCCAACGATAAAGACCAGCCGAACGACGTGCCAACAGCTACATCCACGCAAGCTTCAACGTCGCCAGAGAAGCCTATGAAAACTACACGCTCTGGTAGGAGAGTTCATTGGCCTAAACGTTATGTGCAAATCATCAAAATATAACTTACTACGAATTTTCATTTTTATTATCTTTATTCGTAATTTTCATTTGGCTACTCATTTAACTGATTAATATTTTCATACGTCAATCACGTCACTACTATTTTAATATCGATATTCCCTGTATTATTACATTTAATCATATAGCGCTTAATATTCGCCTATCGTTTCCGTATACAGACTACAGATCCCCGGCCGATTGTATCATTCCTTATATATTCTACCACGATCATCAATCCTATTTTTTCTTTTATTATCGCATTTATTATCGGCCTTATTAACCGCATTAAACTGCTCATTTTTCAGCGTAATAAATCGCTTTCTATGTACTATCTCTGCTGCATAATACGCTGATGCATATTTTTGTCGAACACTTAAATGTATTTTTTTTATATATTTCAGTGTTCTGGTAGGGGAATTATGTAGTACCCCTATACCAACTATAAACATACGATTTTAATCTAATTTGCATACTCATATTATATGTTTACACGTATCGATTTTATATGTACTTCGTAAACATTTGTCAATTTACTGTTGAACGTTACCTGGATACAATTTTGAAATTTGACTACGGCTATAATACACGATTACACTCTTCACAAGTGCCTTCTGATTTCACGTTGTGGGCGTCGAGTAGCCACAACGTCTGCGCACATTGATAAACGTGAAGAAGTACTAGGAAATACGTGTACGCTAATTTAGTCAAATAGAAAACGCAACAAGTTCAGGTGTTGGTCAACTACAGCATTAACGAGATGACTTACTGACACACTAACTGTCTTACTGACAAAGTTTAATATCCTTCGCAATACGATATAGTCCTCTTTGAGTAGCCCAGCAAAGATCAAGGAGGAGCAATAAAGAACATTAGGTAAGATGCAAGAGTTGACAAATCTTAAGAGTAGATATTGGGTGATTCCTGACTAGTGGCTTTACTGCATATCTCTGTTAATTGTAGCGGTGCAGTCTGTGGCTACTGTGCCTCAGTAACAAGTTATATTTTTATATGCCTTTTAAGTTAAATTTTTATGATGTAGGTATTATCCATGGCATTCCATCCCTGAACTGCCTCATATTGCTGCACTTATCAGAAAACGTCGCTTGATGCTGACATCTCCTCAGCACACTGGATTAAAGGATGCATTAATTTCATAAGTCAAGCGTAAATTCTTGGATTTTCATGAAATCGTGTTAGTGTATGTGGCCTATTTATAGAGGCCCAACAATAGCCACTAGATAAGGGTAGCGCTACTTCAAAAAGCGATGTGCCACATAATCACTTGTCAGTGGAAATAACTACTCCAAGGTACTTTACGCTTGACTTAGTTTATATTTCAGTGCCTTCCATGCTGCAAATATCTTGTGGACGAGCAAGTTCATGTAGATCACATTCATGCCTGTAGGTGAAGTTAACTGTCTGGCATTTAGAGGGGTTTAAGGTGAAACCACTTAACTTGGACCACTTGTTGATGTCTGACAAAATACATTCAGTTTTTGAATGGTCGGATTGGGCCGGAACTAGCAACGAGACAGTCATATCATCATCGTACTCAACGAGGTTGATCTTTTCCGAAAGAAGCGAGTCATGTGAGAAGAAAAGAAAAAAGAGGGGACAGGACGGCAGTCCGAAGGACACAGGCTTCAGTAAGCAAAGTAGAGGAAGATTCACCTTTATTTACAGCAGATCTCGTTCTGTTCGAGTGAGAAGAACGTAGCCGGTACGCAGTTCAGGACTCGATTTATGTCAGGGAAAGCTTATTTGACAATAGACTTCTGGGTCAGCAGTCAAAAACAGATGAATAGTAAAGGGAGGTACATCCAGCATATTTGGCTCCTTTGTCAAACAGGAAACAACATTGTGAAGAGAGATATCGGCAGCAGCATCTAAAGCGCGAACCACTTTGGGTCATAAAAGCTTTGGAAAGAAGGTTTAAGGATGATTAAAAGTAATTTTTCTATTAACTTCAGGAAAGCAGTATGTGATTTAGGTGCCGGGATAATTTTAACGCCTTTGCATGCAACGAGTACAACATTAGGTCCTAGGTCATATGAGAACATCAACAGTATTAAAATCTTGAAAGTGGTTATCCTTATGATTTGTAACATTGGGAATGGTAACACTGGCAGGAGAGAGTATGAAGGGCTTATTAAGAATATCTTTATCAAAATAGGTAACAGTAGTACCTTGCCTACTACCACCAGCAATTTCACCACAATTCTTTCATCTGATTGAGGCGATTTTACATGATAAAGGTCTCTGGTTATAAATAGTATTCAGACTTTGGATTTCAGATGTGATTTAAGTGCTAGTCATTTTGAGACCAGATTTATCCTAAATGTTGTATGACCATACTTTTTCTCTACGTAGCTTTTCGAGATGAGGAGAGGAGGAACGGTAAAAATTTTTGAGTTGTATTTGTTTTGAGCAGCAGATATCGAGGTAAAATTTAAGAAAGTCATTTGTGTTAGCGACTGTGTCATCAAGTGTATACCCAACAAATAGGTACCAGTTAGTATCCTTCAACATGCATCTAAGATCTTGTTATTCGTTCCGTGAGTGATAATTTTGTTACTTTTTCTTGGAAACGTGACAGAATGATTAGAGTTCACTATTAGACCACACTTGAGTGCTTCAATATATTCCATCGTGATTTGTGTACATTGAGTCAAGAGACTTTTTAAGTCATGTAGCACGGATGACATTATAGCATGCTCTACCTATGTAGGCAAAGAACACTTTCCAGAATTGCAGTCTCCGGTGATGCAGAGTTCACAAGAAAAGCAGCAGCAAAACTGCAAACTCATCTGTGAAATCAGATAGATCTCAGGGTGAACAGTCGGATAATATATGTATATAATATATTTAATCCTGACTATGCAGGAACACACCGGTTGCACAAGCACGGATAAGTAATAATTTTATTATTATGCCCTTGGGTACCTAGTGGAACATAGGGCTTTAATAACACATCTGCACTTCGTTATATTTTCTGCTGTCCTGTTCATCTGGGCCCATGGTTGCCTATAATCTCTCATCTCCCCCTGCATGATCTGCATGTTACCCTCTCACCGATGACCCACTCGTCGCTTCCAATTGGGATTCCACTCGATCTATGGCCTGTATCGCACATGATATCATTCGACGGCCTCCTCAACCATACCCGATCCATCTCCATTTCCTCTTACATATTTGTTGAGCTATCAGCTCTTGGTTGGTTCGCTTCTTCCCAGGGTTTCTTGTTGCTAACTCTTTCTGGCCGGCCATTTGAGCTTCGTTATGGAGCCAGAGAAGGGGGCAGCTGTTGATAAAAGTCTGCAGTGACCTGTTGAAAATCCTTTTCTTGACACAGTGCAGATCGTAGTGTTCTCAGATCCGTTCACACTCCTGTTCCTGTGATCTAATCCACCTAAAAATATAATCCTCTCAGTAACCAGTGATCTTGTAAAGCTTACACCGTACATGCATGTTTTGCTAGCCCAGTTCAATCCATTATTCCAGCACTAATCGAACTTTGGACCCTACTTTAGCTAGTTGAGCAAATCTAGAACATAAGGAATGGTACAATATGACTAGATACACGAATCAAAATGGTTGTCAGGGCTGTATACTTAGGTTACTGCTTCAAATTCGCTTCACTGAGCGACTCTATAAGGACACTTGCAAGTTAGCAGATGGCAGGGTAGTGGTGTGGCCGAAGATGAAACACTGAGAAGACGAACAACAGAAGGAGAATCTGTGGATAATTTGCAACGCACCAATCAAAGAAGGGAAGAGAGTTACAAAAAGAAAAACTTTGCTGTCGTTACACAGTGGCAAGAACTAGAATGACTGTCGACTTATACTTCAGTCTAATCGAATTGAAAAAGTCTTTGACAGTATCGAGTGAAAAGGGGTTTAGATAACGCTTTAATACTGCAGGATTCACCAAACCTTTATCAACTTTATTCCACAGCTACATGATGAAGCCACATGCTAAGTAAATCAAAGTGGAAGGACTACCACGGAATTCGGTATGAATGTAGGATTAAGACATGAAAACCCACTATCGCCGATGACCTTTGAAAGCACTAACAGTGCTATCAGTTAGCTACGCTATACCAGCCCTGCCTAAAGGGTGTTTGCCTAACCGCCTAATAAATCAGAACTCTACCTAACTTATAAGTGCTGACAACAAAACGCAAGTCAAAATAACTGGGTTAATGAGCAGTATGTTTGAATAAAATAAAAAATTAAGGTTATTCAGGGAAAAGGATTAAGAACTCGCCCAGCTCCTACGACTGGACTGCCGACTCATAGCATGAGCGTGCGAACTGCACAAAGAAGAAGCGCGAAAGAGACGTTAGAGCTACTCCAGATGTGTAACATTTAAAACAAATGTTCTTGATCATGGTGGACCGTATCACGTGAGAGACCATGATGAGTGAGAAGACAAACATTCGCTGAACTGATTAGAAGTCTCTAGAAGTCACAGATTTTGCGAATGATATGCGGCATACGTTTCACAAACCAGAGTACTTGCAAGTAAAGACAAACAGGTTAGCAGAAGAGACAATGAAAGTAGAATTCAGGTGAAAATTGAGAAGACAGACTTGATGCGTATATTTAACTAAGCAGTAACAAGCCTCAGTCCCTATCGTGGGGGGCACTTCCAACAACCAGCTTCAGACTTTCATCGATGCTGGTTCGATTTTGGAGATCAGATACTTGGCCGGAAATAGTAAACAGCAAGAAAATATGACTGTATGGCAAACCATGCAACAACTTATTCCCTAGTAATATGCGAGGGTAGCATGGTTAACTTTCCGTTTTTCATAGGTTGATTTACTTCCATTCCGTTGGCGATCACTTGTATCGCTGTATTCAGGATAGGGTCCGGTCTCTAACTACGGGTCAGTTTTACTGGATCTTGCTGCCCTGCATGTACCTTTTATTCAGTCTCTCGCAACTCAGCTTCATCTCCGAGTCTAGACAACAGTCTACCGGAAACTTTTCGCTCCCTAAAACGTGAGAGGTCGTGAAGTCTTACTTCCGTAGGCGCAACATCCACCGGGACAGTCTCTCATGCGAGTCTGTCAGTCTTTGACCACTCACCGGAGGTCAAGAACTGGAATGAAATTCCCGCTTTGTAGGCGATCCAAGGTTTCTACTGCAGTTGGCATGACACAAGGTCTCAACTACGCCATGCTGTTAAGCTGTTGGAAATCAAAACAGAATATGTACTTCCCATTTCCTTTTTCCACTGAAAGGACTGGGGTGTAATAGGGGCTGTCATCTTCTTCAGTAATATCATCCTCTAACGTCCTAACTTGTCATTCATCATTGCCTTGTAAATGACATAGAACTTTTTGTGTTGTGTACGGTGTCGTTTTCTGAGCAGTCACTGGGACTTCATACCTCACCTTATCGCAGTGACCATGAGGGTTTGCATATCCAGTGAACAGATAATCATTTACTCTAACATTGTTATATTTGGTATTTTCTACACTTTTCTTTCTCGTATCTCTCAGTCGTGCTGGTAGTTCCGTACTTTGTAATCAGAGCCCATTCTTTCTTGATAATTACCTCACGAACCTCTTGCAGAAAATCAATCATAACTGCGGCAAAACAATACACTGAAGGGTTACTTTGTGATCCGTAATATGAACACTGTAGTTTGACATACCTGTGATGCTTAGCACATGTCTACCTACCATTTGAACAGTCAGTGAACACGGTCTAACACTCTGACAAAGATTCGTCTCTATCATCGAGACTGCCACCTATGTATCCAATAGACATACGACTTTTCGACCATTCACGCACAACTTAGAACACATGGTCCCCTCTCGACTACTTCCACTACTTTTAGTCTTATTGGAGAGGAAGAAAACACATTATACTGTCTAAAATGTTTTTCTTTCCTTCTTTTCCTTCCTTTTGGGCAGCACCTCATCCAAAGTTCTGATATGCTACACTCAAAGCATTGATCATTCCTGGCACTCATACCTACCGCCTCTACTTTACCCCGAAAATCCTCAATTTTGCTTTCCCATTCGTTCGATTTCAGTGGCTCTGTGGCGGTTAAGGTCGTGTCCGGCGGCTATCTTGTTACCTTCGCGACCTTACCTATGTCCATAGGTTCTGCAGATTTGAACAGTTGTAACTGCTGAGTGGTGCGTTCTGGAACACTGTCGATAGCCTTGGAGGCTAACAACTGTGTTGTAGACTCTTAGTAAAGTGTGAGCAGTGCGATAAAGTAGACCTGTCAGCTTCACCTCCTATACAAGTAGGTCTCCATGTGGCTCCGACTTAAGGGCATGGAACTGTTGCATTACCAGTTGCCCATCCGTCGGGCTATTGAACTTCGCCACCAGTCGTCTCACCAAAATCTTCCAGGTCTCTTCACACCTGCCTGCTCCACACTGTAGTAAACCGCCTTTACCTGATGTCTCAGCAGCATCTCCAGCATAACCATCCCCACCGTCGTATCACGAACGTCCTGCAACTCAGAAACAGCGTCGAGGTCCTCCAAGAAGCTCCATATGTTTTCACCTTTGAAAGCTGTAGTCTATGGGACCTTCACTATCTGGAAGCAGCGGCACAAAATGTAACAGGAGAAGATAAGTGGATATAGTAACAGAAGTATTTATTAGCGACACATTACATATATAGGTAAAATACATCTACCACGTATCAGAATAACTACTGGTACATATCTTCGGTATTGTTCTACTTTGTCTTCATTTCACGTATCCGTATTGTCTCACTGGTATCGTTCATTAAATCCGTCTCTGAGCCATTCAATATGTTTGCAGTAAGAATAAATATTTATATCTTTATCTATATACTACTTTAAAATTATGTCAGTAGCACACGGTATATCCTTATGTTTTACTCGGAAAGCGGTGAAAGGATGATAATATGGTAGTTTCGAAGACGATATCTATGGGAAGCTAAATGTTAAATGTTTGTTCAAACCTTTTCAACACATATGTACTGAGCATACTATCAAGGTGGGAGTGGAACTTATTCCACAGAGCTCATTTGTATGGAGGATACGAAATTTATGTTGTCCAGTAAACCTGTACAGCATCTGAAGCTTAGTGTTACATTCTACTGAGTTTAACAGTTTGCATATTCTTTTTGTCACGCCTGGATACAGAGGCCCCACTAATCTCTGTAGGTTAAGGCAGGTGGTGCACATCAAAGATTTACCCGACAAAAATGAGCGTGAATTGGAACCCACTCATATTTTAACAAATTTATCCGACTTACCACAAACGGGTACCTACCACTGTTGTGTTGCTCTATTTGACCAAACTAGTGTACACGTATATCCTAGTACTTCTTCGCGTTTATAATTGTGTCTTAACATTGTGATTACTTGACATCTACAACATAAATCAAAAGGCACTTGAGAAGAAGTAGGAATGTGTATTATCGCCGTAATCAAAATTCAAAAGTTGAGCGAGTACAAAAGTATCAATTGTTAACACGCAATCTTTAGAGTGATAAACAAATCAAAGTTCAGTTACATAGTGCAAGTATACTACGATGATGAGCAATGAAATGGGTCACTAAACCACAATATTATTTCACAAGTCCAAAATGATATGCTCAAGGGACAAACTGAAGCAGTAGTTTCAGGTCATAGATAAATGGCTACGCAACAATGGATATCCACGAAAACGCATACTACGAATGACTAAGAACTGAAAACTAGTCATTAAAATTGGCTATGTGAATGATTACCAGAAACAACCCAAACAAAAGATTTTAAAACTTCTTAGGTTCTCAGGAGACTTGACAGTCCTGTTACATTCTCCCTTTACGACATCCTATATTACTAGGCAAGAAATACCGTAATGCTGAGATTTTATAGAAGTTTATAAACCCATTAAAATTTCAAAACCCTACCTTCCATCAGTAGTAATTCTCTAAGAAGAACCCCTGGGTAATCTGTTGCTATTTTGTAGCAGGTCTGATAATAGACTGATTAATTACGCAAAATATCGAAATAAAACTAAAGCAACAGAAGATACTAAAACAATGAATTACAGTTATTAAGAATGAAGATTATTTGAGTGTACAGTTACTTGGGAATAAGTTCAAGTCCACTGTCCAAAAAATTAATAATACACTCCAAAGATCCGTTGGTAGTATCTTCCAGTAATTCTTCATCACTGTATATTTGGCAAATTGACTGTTGAATCTTCTTCGAACAAGGATGTGAGTTTCATCTAATTTCCAAAAGATGGAACTGATAATTATGACAGCAACCAGGCAGCCACAGAGAAAGAGGAGACGAAGTAAGATCCAACACGTGCATATATTTTTGCGCTTTAAACCTGTATTCGTAAAAACTTGTACAAATGAGCTAAATATAGATTTCTTTCAAACAATGGATATACACGATGTTTCGATGGGAAGGAATGGAGTTTTTTAAATTATAAGAAAAACTGTACGAAATCATCTTTCTGTATTCTAAAATATCATTTTGTTGAGTGTCAGATCCTTTCAAACCTTAATTCACCAACATTAAATTAAAACATTCATTTAGCACTATTCTATTGCGAATCCATCAATTGTATTTTCATCTTATATTTTTGGGGGACTGTGAATCATTCTAAAGTTAGTAATTTTAGAAATGGCACATAAATATATAGGAGATTTCAGTTATTTGAAGAAATGGATTAATAGTGCCAAGATCTGTATATTTCATTCAAGCTTCACACTAATCATGTCACAAATAAACAGTCAAGTAGACTCAATAGAATTCACTATGGAAATAGAGAATGAAATTGGGGAACTGCCTATGTTAGACTGCAAAGTACAAGGAGTAACAGATGGCAGCATAAAAACGACGCTCTATAGAAAAACTGCACATTCTGGGAGATTCATTGATTTGCACTCAGCTCATCCACTCACGGTAAAACGAGGGTTAACAAAAGGTCTCGCAGATTGAATACTTAGACTTTTAACAACACCAGGTGACCAGCGAAAAGAAATAAACGTCTTATTCAAAATGTTACTCGACAACAACCACCCAAAAGAATTTATCAGAGGTAGTATAAAGAAGAGAAAAAAGAGGGTAAAATCACAGAATGACAAGAAGGAGGTTGGCAAAAAATGATCACGATATCATACAAAAATGGCATATAAGAGTTAATTCGAAGAGATCTCAAAAACATTGAGATTCGCACCACGTTTAAACTGACGAATCCAATTAAAAATAAAATAAATCAACTAAAATGATGGATAAAAATTATGTAATTTGCAAAATATCTTGTGCCGAGTGTCCGACTAAATATGTGGGTCAAACGTCCAGATTACTCAAAATAAGAGTGAATGAACACAAACGCCTAAATGAAGGTCATTCCACAGGAACACAACCTTGCAACAATTTAGAAAGAAATTCGTCTATAGCTGCACATGCATGGGACAAAAACCACATTATTGATTGGAACGATGTTTGTATTCTGAAGTCTGATATGGAAACAGAGACTTTTAGAGGCTAAGGGTGCTGAAGTTCACGAATAGTACGAAGTAAACTAACGCAAGATCTAATACCCACAACTTCTATAGTATTCGTTACGCAAAGACTAAAGGCAAAGCAAAACACCAGAATTGATCGTCCAAATTACGAATTATATTTCGGGACCAAATCGGAGTGCGAGATGATTGCTTAACTAGCTAGGGATCGTGCACGAGCGAACGAACTAACACGATGGTGTGCCAAGTGGCGTGGATGCTTGACTGGAAGCCTTCAGCTAAACAAATCGACTAAAACAGTGAGGGTCAGCATCCAATGTTCAGTGATGAATGCTGTGGCCAAAAATTCTGGGGAATTACCTACCGCTACAGACTAATAACAGAATCTATATTCATCAAGGTCACGCCGGATACATGTAACAAGGGTGGCTCAGCACAACTGTCAACAACCTGGAATATAATTCTGAATACACAAATATGAATGGACAAAAAAAGATCTATAAATATATATATATATTTCTGGTGTAACTGTTTCATACCTTTCTTCTTTTCATCCGTTCGCTTTCATTTCTGTATGTTTTAACGGCATGTTATGGATAGTGTATTACTCGCTAAATATCTTATCATGTTTCTATCCTTTCATTCAGGCTGTATTAGGGGTGGTATACTAGGTGATCTACGGTAATTATTCTTTCATACGATTACAAATTTCACCAGGGCTGTAGACTAGCTGTAAAAAGGAATGAATGAACGGGCGTAACACTGTGATGAGAGATGGTTGCTAGCCATATTGGTTGACAGTAATTGGGGTCAATGTTAGTCATATGAAAATAAGGTCAAGATGGACAGGCGGATACAGTTAACATATAGATGAACTGACACAGCCACAAGAGATGCAAGGTTAACTTTGTGTGAGAAACAGCCAATCAACAGACTGTATTTTCTACTAACATTAATCTACAGTAATGTACATCAAAATCTATAAATATGTGTTGATTTTCCGTAATAAACGTTCTGTTGCCTGGCCCTTGTCTTCTATTGTTACAACACTAGTATTCATACGGTAACGGAAAGCAGAGAAGTGGCTTTCTGGGGCTATGTATTTGAAAGGTGGGAAGGTGATAACTGCTGAATAGCGGATATGACAATGGGCCCATAAGCGAATCATCATTATCTAAGGGACAGTACATTCTTGTGCTATTGCCTCAGAATTGCTATTACAAGAAAACTTTGAAAAACCAATCACTGTTCATCTCTTTAAGATCCGTTCTGTTTACGAGCTAATCTGCAATTCTGTCCTGATGTCTTATTCACTTAGATTTAGGTTGAGAATTCGGGTTAAGGATAAGTGTTAGGGTTGATATTAGGGTTAAGATTAGGATTAGAGTCAAAATGAGGCTTAGGTTAAGAGTCATTGAATTTACTTTTATTCATTTATTCGTCTTAAATATAAATTTCTAATAAATAATGTATTATTATCATGTGGGTTTTCTGACTGACTGTACAAAGTCATTTGATAGGCCGTTCTCTTGGGCTGTGATACTTTATGTTTACCTAACCAAGTGTTAAAACCTTGAAAATTGTATGTCGCCACCATATATTCTTCGTCACTTGAACAGTTCGCTGTGCATCAGAGTAAATCCGTCACTATAACTTTCCGCTGGTTCCGATTCTGACTGTAATATACCTCAAGATTATGTCATAGTGCTTCAGTTACAAGCCAGTGTGAATTCTTTAATTCTTGCTACACACTCGACTTAGTATCTCAGGCTTTGGTATGACTTTTCTACTTTATAAATCAATGATTTATGTATATTGAGCAGTCTTCATACTTAGTTATAGCCTCTGTTATTATACACTACCATTTACCTCTAATTAACACAAACTTTTTAGTCGCACGCGCGTTAATTATAAGTAATGTGTCTTGTTGAGCCTTAAAATTAAGACATAACCTACTAAATCTTAAATGATTATATAATAAGACAGTTCATCATATACTTATTGAAATGAAAACTTGCTTTCAGATATTATGTTTATTCAAGCTTATAGCCATTTAATGTTTCGCTTGAATACATGGTACGACTGAGGTATCATAAATCCCACCGACTGAAGTTAGTGTAGGTATGATCCTGGTTGGAAGAATATCTTGCTTTAATTCAAGAAATTACTTATTATTATTATTATTTTACGGTAAAGTCAAACATAGGCATAATGACAGAAAATAAACAAATGTATAGGAATAATAAATGATAGTTAAGATGTGATTAAACTCACAATAGTGCACATGAAAGCATAAATTAGGTTACCATGTTAGGAATAAATAGAGATAGATAAGTGTTAATCATATGAACAGTTATTGCTAATCCTCCACTTAGAGGATTCACCTGACTAATCCTACTCAGATCTATGAGTTCACTTGTAGCGCCCTCATATTAACTAACTCTAACTGTATGTTTATAAAACTAATTTATGTATACATATTATACGCTTACACTAACTAATTTTACATATGTTTGTGGAATATTTGCCATTGTATTATTGAGCGTTGCTTTTCGTTTGTTATATATGTATTTATGTGGTTAAATACTTTTTCGTTCGTTTTGCTCTTTTCGAAATTTGATTTCGTTAACAATACATCTTTTCAAGTTTTCAATTGTGCTTGTATTGTATTAAACAATGTTATTCGTCTTTGATCGTGTACAGTGTCAGCAAATCGTAGAACGTGAAAACCTAGATGTACTATAGTATTATAAACGGATTCATCTTTAATTGAATTTTAGATTTTCCTCTACCAGTCACCATCCACCAATTAGGATTCATCTTTAGTATACTATACACTAAATGTACTTTTATCACATTAGTTGTTGGTGTTTAAAGGAAAACGTGAATGACCTGCATAAAGCTTTACATAACTGACTGATTTATTTGTGTTCTTGGAGCTGGTTGCTCTAATTGAGAAGCTTTCGTCGTCCTACAAGAATGAAAACCTGTGCTGAAGATGTTCTCTTGAAAAACAACAAAAGGTTCACGCATAAATCAAACAGTTTGGAGAACACAACTAAATCAAAAATCATTCACCTGAGCTAAGAATCTTCCCCATCATACTGTGGTGAGAGCTGTCTACTAGCCAAATTGGTAGACAGTAATTTACGTCAATATTTACGTTCTCAAGATTTGTCGTGAGAAAATATGAACAAAGACTGATTCAAAACCGACCGTAGCAGACTTTGCGTAGGCGGATACAGTTAACATATAGATGATCTGACATTCAAGAAACAGTCACAAAGAGATGAAAGATTAACTTTCTGTGAGAAACACCCAATCAAAAGACTGTATTTTCCACTAACAATAATCTAAAATAATGTATATTGAAATCTATAAATATGTGTTGATTTTCTTTAATAAACGATCTGTTGCCTGGCCCTTGTCTTTTGTTGTTACAATACTACTAAGTATCATGAGTAGTTGCATACCCCTCATATCAAACAGTAGTATTTGCTAACCAAATCGAGGTGACCTAAACACTGGACAGCCATTTCTCCCATTTGGAGCCGAGGTCATCATCGGTGCACTCAGTATGACTCAGCTCAGATAGCTGAATCAGTTCAAACCACCCGATTCTTGACTTGCTACTTGATCAAACTGGTCATACCATAAATAAAATTTGATTTGTGAATGACCTGATCTACGGGTAAATGATTGTAACATTTTGTTGTGTAAGCTGCAGCTTCTTCAACAGAATTATGAGAATTTGATTCAAAATCAAAATATACATAATCATAGAGTACAAGAAATAAACTTGTGTGAAGTTCATTCGTAGGTGAATATTTGCACATACTAATTAAATGTGATTACGTATCAAGTTTATTTGTATTGCCTTTGTCAACTTATCATCGTTATTAAATATTCACACTGCAAAAAAAAAAATCAAAACAAGATATACAAGCAAACAATATTGTTTTCAATTAGGTTTTCCTTAGGCCTTGCTAGAGCGTAAATAGCTTTAACCAGTGACGGTGATATTGCCACTAGCATCAACTACTTGTACTCTTATTAACGTTCTGCTTATTTTCATTATTATTGCTACTAGTAAAATCTCTGTTACTACTGTCATATTTATAACATTCTAATTGATTAAAGATGCCCACTAGAAATTTCAAAAGATTGATTACTGAACAAAGAATATTCTTTTCGATAACTTCATCATCACGGCCTACAGTTATATATCCATAAAAATAAGAGAATGATTGATATTAACAACATTAGTGTTTTCTGAAATGTAGCATGGAAACATTGACATCAGAAATGCAAGTCAATTGCAAACAGACTATTAATAGATTATTCAAGTGTTGGTTCGTAGGGATTTGGTTGGTTACAGGATTTTCATCATGAGCTGACATTAGTTAGAGAACCATTGGAAAACTTGGGAGTACTGGACAGCTGTTGCGTCCTAGTTTGGGACTCTTCATCAGTACGCACCCACCGGGATTCGAAACCAGGACTTCGGGTTACAAGGCTAGCGAGCTCGTATACCATTATGCCACTGGGACTGCTGAAGAGTCCCAAACTAGGATGAAACAGCTGTCCAGTACTCCCAGGTTTTCCAATGGTTCTCTAACTATTGTCAGCTGATGAAAATCCTGTAATAGATTATTGTCCAATATACATATATATATAAATTTGTATAATTGTAACACTAAAATGAACAAAAATGTTACAAAGTAAATGAATTCTTATGAGTCATGTTCATATTAAATTCTATTCATATTCATTATAAACTTCAAATGGATGAGTGATCATGTCAAGGATGGGGGGAGAGAAAAAAATTTCGGATAGCAGGTTATGTGCGTTGTATGTATGTCAGTGTGTAAGTTAGCAACTACAGTTAGATGAGAAAACAAAAGGTTCCGACTTCTCACCAGAACATCAGGCGACTTCGTCCCGTAGCCAGTCACCAGCGTGCATCAGATTAATTTTCGAGAATTAGTTTGTAAGGATTCTGTTTGTTCCACGTTAGACCACGGATCGATATCAGTTAGAGGACCATTGAAAACCAGGGAGTACTGGTTAGCTGTTTCATCCTAGTTTGGGACTCATCGGCAGTACGCACGCACTGTGAGTTCCCGCCCATGACATTGGTTGGTGGTCGCACTAACATCACGAATTGGTAGAAGTTAGAATTCATGAGCCGTTGAATCGGTCCCAGTGGCTGAATGGTCTACGAGCTCGCCTTGTAACCAGAAGGTCCTGTGTTTGAAGTCCAGTGGATGCGTACTGATGATGAGTCTCAAATAGGACGAAACAGCTAACCAGTACTCCCTGGTTTTCAATGATCCTCTAACTGATATCAATCCGTGGCCTAACGTGGAACAAACAGAATCCTTACAAACTAATTCTCGAAAATTAATCTGGTGCTCGCTGGTGAGGAGTTGTGACCAGTGGGGTCCATCCAGTCGGGAGTGAGGATGGAGTTCGCCTCAATAACAAAAGTTTAGTTAATACAAATGTAACAACGAGGGTTAGGGGAATTTATATGTTCAAGATGGAGGGCCATATCAAAAAAGACCGACGTGATAAGGTATTTACGAATTTTCAGACTCCACAGTAGGCCAGGGCACCGTTTGTGTTTAAGCGAATTAAAATAACCTCTACTGTTTGGAGTATTCTGTACCTGAGTGCTTTTGGCAATTTATTTGGTACCCAGTAGATGATAAAGAAGGATTCTTAAATGCTGGCTTTGTGGCCGGTTCGGACCATTTAACATTTAGCACTTTTTAATTTTAATCCATAAATTCGCCATCATTAGTTAAAATTTTTTATATATAAAACTATGTACATCAGGGTGAAGCCTGAGGAAGTTCTAATTGAAAACAATATCGGTCTCTTTTATTCTTGTTTTATCATTGTTAAATATTTTGTGTTTATTTTGTGTGTATATGTGTTTTTTACTGTATGAAGAAACATGTTCATTCATGAGTGATAATTATGACTGTAGTTCAGTGGTTGAAAAATATAGCAATGAATTGCCTTAATCTGTTTTGTTTAATCACTCTGTCAGACCACTTCTCTCCATTTTATTGGAATCGATGCAGTTAAAATATGCAAGGCTTCAGCGGTAAACCTTTCTACATGTGAACGAAAACCTCTTCTTAGTATTTCAACATCGTCAAGATCAACCTTCACTTCATATTTTACTGCAGGCCTTACTGTAACCGATGTTTCATCAAGACTTTTTAGTTCTACTCCATTCCTAGACGGATGTCTTGTGCATCATTGATATCCTTCACTTTGACTTTCATTTGTCCAGTGTCGGGATCATATTAAGTGGTTTTATAATGATTCTGTCAGACTCGGTGCACAAATTATCCCAGGAAATTATTAACATTCATAGTCTGGATATATGCAAAAATGGTGTACTTACAGCTGTGAATCATATTTTAGCGTAAGATTTCAATTTGATGAGAAAACATCGTATAAATAACAACAGTAAAAATAAATGCATTACGTGATTTACAAAATTACCATTGTAACGACAGAAGATAAGGGCCAGGCAACAGATCGTTTATTGTGAAAATCAAGAGATGTTTATAGATTTTTATGTACATCATTGTCAGAGGAGAAGCAACGTCTTCTGATTGGTTGTTTTCTTGCTTGTGACCATTTCTCAGAAAGTTAAGCCATACATCTGCGAATCCTATTTGCACCCGTTAAGTCTGCCATGATTAGTTGGTGAGTTCCTTAAGGTTAAGCTTTGTTATTGTTTTATCTCATGACCTCGATTCGGGGCGTAACATTGACGTAAATTGCTGTCTACAATTTCGGCATGCAACCAGCTCTCACCACACCATAAGTGAAAACCAGCTGAAATAAATCCACTAACCAGGGATTTTGATAGTTGGTGAAAGTGTACACTAGTAAGATAATAAATAATAATATACTTGTTGCCCTGACTTTAACATATTTCATAATTTATGGAATTCGAGGGAATCTTGATGCATTTACCCAAAATTTCCCCGAGGTTTTACACTAATCTGCTCCAAAATTGTCTTTGGAAACCTCAGAATAACCTTCGATAACCTGAACTTTCTGCCTCAAGGTTTCCCTCAAAATCTTTAAATTTTTCTCCACAGTTTTTCCTTTGCTCAAAAATATAATTACTTTGTATATAATCACAAATAAAGTGGTTTAATATTAATCGGACTTATTTAATTTAATTTTATACACAGTTAAGAATTTTCGGTCGGTTTCAACCTGCAAGGAATACAGAGTCTTCATTTGAAACAGTGGTCTACAGTATATCATTTGACGAAATATTGTAAGAACTCAAATATGATCCAACCTCTGAATACTTTATCCCTTGAAAACTTACTCGCCGGTATAATGAAAGTCATTCATAAATGCATATGAATGCAGATTATTTCTGAAGGATGTAATTAGATGATTAAAACAAGGTGTGACTGAGCAAACTTGAGGCACTGTGCTCTACGGAAAATTAGGCAGCCCAACGGCTTAAGCAAACTGAGTGTACCTGAAATTTTAGTTTTAAATGGAAAAACTTTTATTCATCATGTTATTGGATTATTCCTAATCAATTCGATGGTTGCGTTAACAGCAAAGTTTTCAAATAATCTTACTTTATTGGAAAAACTTAGCAACGTCCTGCATAGGGTTAGCTTATTGAACTACACAATACACACATGCAATCGGATCAGAATTTCAGTGAATAAAAGTATAGAAAACAACTCTTGTCTATTTGGTTACAAGATTTCATCATGAGGTGACATCCGTTAGAGCACCATTGGAAAACATACAGGGAGTACTAGACATCTGTTTCGTCAGCCTAGTTTGGGACTCTTCAGCAGTATGCACCCATCACAGGGGTTCAAACCCAGGACCTTCTGGTTACAAGGCGAGCTCATAGACCAATAAGCCCCTGGGAAACGGTCTAATGGTCTGTGAATTCTAACTTATGTGACCCAGTGTGACCACTTCGCAATGTCTTCAATGGGTAACTGTCCTCACCTTCAACTTGCTGTAACCTGCTGGCCACGAATTGTATATTTATAGATCACTGTAAATAAACAATCTTATTTAGTTTAATACAGTGACAACAAAATAAAGCCTATTTTGATTAGATAAAAGTGTAAAAATGAATAATATTACTTGTTAAACTTATAAGTTATAAATTTAACAAGCTGTATACAAAAATATGAATCAAGCACATGCCTAATACTGAACTCTATTCAGCTGACAAAATTATTGACTTTTTACTTAACACAATTAATTTTGTGTTCATTACAATTATTAAGCAGATAATCCTAAATGAATCTTTAGATAAATGCATTGAGTCAGCATTGATTCTAACAGAGATGACATTATTCATTCATTCATTCATTGCGTTCCAAGTGGAACACACGGCTTCATCAGCGCATCTCCATTGCACTAGGTTATCTGCCATCACTTTCAACTGACTTCGCGACTTCGAACAAGCTTTCATTTTTTCCTCAAATCATCTCCATGTCACCTTCGTATCCAAGTCCCAGCTGGTCGATTCTCATTCGGCCTCCACTCAAGGACCTGACGCGTGATGTCACTTGAAGGTATCCATCTCTCCACCTGCATTTTCTTCTGCATGTTTTTTCTCGGTAGTAGGTTTTTGGCATGTTCACTGTTCAGCCAGAGTTCTTTGTTGATTATACTTTCTGGCAGGACAGAGGATCTTCAGTATCGAATGAGTGACTTCATTCGCCAATGAAAATCTACAGTAGGCTGATGGAAATGCCTTCAGTGACGCGCTCGCCGAGTCTCTGAACCATACAGAATCATTGACTTGATAATGGTTACAAAGAATCGATATCTTTCAGAGAATAATGCATCCGAATTCGGTCTTAGATGTGATAGTCAGCAATTTGCCATCAAAATAGTACAAACTGGAAACAAACGCGTATGTAGTTCTAAATGAATTTCTAAAGTTCTCTAGCAGATATCAGTTCCTGATTCAAACTGCGCTTACTGATTATTCAAAGCTTTTAATGAGCTTGTGAGATAAATCTCAAGAAGTAAGGAAGTGAATACAACTAATAGAATGAAGTCAGTGAAAACTCTTATCAAAACTGTACAACTACGTATTTTGTGTTTTCGTACGTACCACTATTTAGCTTATACTGTGAAACAATGAAAAGTATTTACATACATCTAATGTACAGCTAACCTATAAAAATGATGCTATAAACGTTCAGTATTCAGCTAATCTTACCTTCAAAAAACTTTCATTAACTCACCTGAATTCAACAAGTTTTACTAATCCTAATTCAAATTTATACATTAAGATGAAAGCGTAATTTTAGAATTAATCAACGAAAAACACACTAATAACTTTATGAGACTGTAGATGAATTTACTGGTTTATAGAAAGTTTAATGTAAACAAAAGTCTATAGAACATATTGTTACACTTTTTCATATATATATATATATATATATATATATATATATATATATGTATACATATATATAGTACCATAAGTGTACACGAATCTGTATGTTTAAGCAGTAGAATCAACTGTCTTATCATAAATACATAAATGATGAAGTTATTGGTAGTTGATGTCACTGTATACAATACCATCTAATCTAATTTTATAAATTACTGATGGAAGGTGGCACTTCATTTCCTCCCTCTATCTCTCTCAGTTCACATACATGTTGTGCACCAATTGTCGTACGTGGATTTCGAGTACATCCATTTCAGCTAACAATAATCCAGTAACATATAAACATATGTGACCAGTGACCTTGACAGCTAGCTACCTAATATTGTATGTCATCATATTATTGAATAAATAATAATGATGATAGAATCGTGGAATATGAATTGTGAATTCTTTATTTGAATAAAGTAACTACCGTTAGATATAACCATATAGAGGCAGAAGTGACTTATATGTCCATGTATTATTCACCGTGAACATTTAACAGAAATAACTTGGGATATGTTTATCAAATTACTTTTGATTATCATTTTTGTCCACGAAACACCATTGTTAAATCTTGTGAATGCTTTACTCTATGAAATAAAACAGAATGAACACGATCGTGTATACGATGTTCCTATAATCACTAGTGAAATAATATTAACGTGTTCATTTGGATCGAAATGGTTTATTCCATCAACTGTACCTTATAAACTTAAACCGGTAGCTGAATTCAGCATAGAAAGGAATCAAAGTACCCTCCTAATTCGACTGTCCAATACAAATGCTGAACATTCTTATTTTCGTGGACTATACCAGTGTTGTCAATCTTCCAGCTATCAGGGTAAAGGGACTGTAAACTGGCTTCCGAAAGAACCAACGTGTTGTCCATGTTGTCCTTGGTATGAACAAAACCGCTGTTTATTTAAACAAACTGATACAATGAATGATTTACCCAAGTTAAAAAATACTTCACCGCATTGTGGTAGCGTTTTTCTATACACTAATTCAGTGAACATGGATCCTGTACAGTTAGATGTTATACGTGATCAACCTATGCTCATACCGTGTCCCGCACTAAACAGCACATTAAAAAATCATGATCCCCTATTTTCGATTGATTATCAACTAACACCACATAGATCAAGTCGTCAGATATGGTATCCTTTCGACAGATCAATGAATAATCCATCCACATCAGTTTCATACTATTATGATAACCGTTTTGGTTTATGCCTTTTAAAGTCACAATTTCCACGTGTTATGTTATTCATGTTATGTAATTATGGCCAAATTAACCAACAGCGTACTGTTCAACCTATATGGCCACTCTCCACGCCGGTCATTGCACCAGAAATGCATTTTTATTTGCAGTCTATCGATAGTGGGAATAATGAAATTAAAAATGTAGTCAACACTAATTACTCTTCAAATTTTTTAGATGAAATTAAC
Organism: Trichobilharzia szidati; assembly: GCA_944472155.2. NCBI lineage: Eukaryota > Metazoa > Platyhelminthes > Trematoda > Strigeidida > Schistosomatidae > Trichobilharzia > Trichobilharzia szidati. The sequence continues at coordinate 86,409,108 of OX235273.1, read as the reverse complement.
TGGTTTTTAAAATATTCTGATAATTTATTAACATTTCGTGTATCACAGGAAATAAAAACTTTACGTTTGACATGCATCGGTAGTTATATGCAAAAGCACATTGTGCATAAACCAGTACCAAAGTTATGTTTTCGGTGGAAAACTTTGAATAAAGTGAGTAAACTTTAAGCATTTTAGATATTTTTCGTGTGTTTTTTGGATTGACTTTATAACTTGGCTTTGTAATACTTTGAGGAGAAATTATTAATGGTTAATGGACATTCTGGTTATAATTTTCACTGACTTTAATTCCTACAACGTGAATAAAAGGTGAATTAAGAACTTCATGTAGTTGGTTCGGAGACTGACAATTTTCTGTTCGGTTTCAAGATCCTTAACATTTTATTTGTTGAGGATGCAAGTTGGCGTTGGATGTACATTCTTTTAGATCCAAACTAGTTGCTGCTATGTGTAAGTGGAAGAAATCCACGAAAACCAATTGGGCTCACTGGCTATACATTTGATGATAGAAACCCTGCGGCTTGATATTAAGAGAAATCCGTTATTATATCCTGCAAAACACATCAATGCCCGATCATAAGATCACCACTGATATTAATTTTTTATACAACCGGTTCCTTTTATTAGTTTGAAGAGAGAAAGAACGAACATGTTTGCAGGATAGTACGACCTCGTTTTATTTCGTGGATATTCATCAACTGAATACATCCTAAACAAAATCAAATTATAAGTTTCAAAAAAGTTTTGGAACATACTTTTTTCATAATTACTTGGAGTTATAGATAGAAGATATAAGGAACATAATTCCAGAATTTGATGTAGGTAGACAGATTATTCAGTGTCAAAAAACAACTAACTATAAGTAGTGGAATTAGATAAGAGGGGTTAGAGTTCAGATTTCTATTGGAAAACACAGATTGGTTAGAGGCATAATACAGGGTCAGGGTCAGAACTATAACTATCTATAACTCCAAGTAATTATGAAAAAAGTATGTTCCAAAACTTTTTTGAAACTTATAGTTTGATTTTGTTTAGGATGTATTCAGTTGATGAATATCCACGAAATAAAACGAGGTCGTACTATCTTGCAAACATGTTCGTTCTTTCTCTCTTCAAATTAATTTTTTAGTTATTTCATATAACTAACTTATGAGTTTTCCTTCCCTACACTGTATGAATTTATGATTGATCACCATCCTCATCCACTTCGGATTAATTTGTAATCACATTCAGCTCACAAAATTTATCGTAAAAATGCTATTTGTACATGTCCAGACTAAGTTCAGAGTTAACAGTTTGAAAAATATTTGAACTTTGGGTATGTACTTTGGGTACTAATATATAAAACAATTTGTCATTTCCTAATGAGTGGAAAATAAAATAATAATATTGTTTTCACAGATGTTTCACTACTTAATGCTAAAAACTTTATCAAAGTCGTATAAAACCAGAATTCACCTAATCTCAGCTTGTATACAGTAACTTAATCATAGTTTTTCAGAGTAAGGTATTTTTCACGTTATCACCTGGATGGCACTGAAATAGAAACCAAGTCGGAAATTAAATACCTAGGCATCATTCAATCTGCTAATCTCTCCTGGTCGTCTCATATCTTGGCGATTTCTAAGAAAATATTCCGTCTTACCTGCTACATCAAGAAGTTAAAACATTCTGGTATAACCCAACCCTTACTCCTACAGTTCGTTAACTCTCGCATTGTGCCTATTATTCTCTATTGTTCCCCTTTAGTTTTTCCCGGGCTACTGAAGAAAGACTATAACATATTACGCAGGATGTTAAAGGTTGTCGGCAGAGTAAGCAACGTGCCGCTTAACCAGTTTGTTAATATTCTGGTCGACAGGCACATGGACTCATGTGAGAAATGGGCCAAATCCATTTTATCTAACTCACACCACCCTCTTCACTCACAACTCTCCCCTTGAATCTCATCAGGCAAAACCAGAAGCCTATATAGGAAACTATATGCTCGCACCAGCAAGTACAAAAATTCAACCATACCCTACTTGGCTCGTGTTCTGTGCGATAAAGAAAGCATTAGGCGTGACACCTATAATTCATTAAATAGTTAGTAGTACAACTGGACCTCATCTTTCCGACTCACATCATTTATAGGTACAACATTTTCCTTCTTTCTTTTCCTTTTTTTTTCTCTCTTTTTTTTTCCGTTATGTGCTGCTTTGCTTCTTTCTCTCGCTTACGCCAGTAAATATGATAGCACCTACTTTTCTAACACCTTCAAACACTGTTCAACTTTGGCTTTGCTACCGACCTGCCAATATGTTGTTGTCATAATGAATTGGGATTTCCTTAATCTATGTAGAATTTTATTTATTGATAATGCGCTAACTGGATGCAATACTGTAATGAAATGCTGAGAATTCCATTCTGTATCACATTATTATTATGAATTCGTCATGAACTTTGGGGACATGTGCTTACATAACGAAAGTGGTTATCACATTTGTAATGATTTTGTCAATTCATGAGGGTGGTAGTGCTGATTCTAGGTCAAATTCTGTTTTAATGCTTCATTCCTGTTCAGATGATTTGCACTCCATTTAACATGGAGCCCTTTTACCGTGAGACATTGTATGTGGTTTTTAAAGTTTTTCTGAATGATTTCAGTATTATTAAAATCCATTTTATGATGTGATTCCATAGTATGTAGGCCTATGTCAGATGATTTTGTAGACATTTCTAGTCCTAATGGATGTTTTGGTGGTGGACTAGTAGCTCTAAGGTGTTCATTTCTTTTGAACTTGTTCTAGTGTGAATTTTGTCTGATGTATATTGCATAACATTCTGGGCATCTTATTTTATAGACACAGTTAGACTATGAATCCTTCAGAGTTCGGTCTTTCGCATGGATAAGATTACTTTTTAGTGTGTCTGATATTTTGAGGAAAACTTTCATTTTGCAGTTAATGAGTATTCTTGTGATATAGTCTGGCATGTTCGATCCAGATGGAATAACACCTGTTTTGATCCACGTTTTTGAAGTACGTTCTCGAAGTTATCAAATGATGTTGACTCTGTTATCAAAATTCTTTGGATGGTTATTTTTCTTAAGAATTTCGGTATTTACTATGCCTTCTTTCACATTTTCATCTCTTATCATAGAGTGTGTTTTCCTAAAATTCGAGACAACTGGAAACTTTGCGCTAGTAGGGTCTAAGGGTTTGAAGTTCAAAAATTTCTTGGAGTTTACTTTCTTCCTAGATACAGACATACTAAAATATGGATTTTCGTTTTGCTTACCTAAGCAGCCTAAAAAGAGCAACTCATTGAAGCAAACTTAATACTGGGAGATTAACTACTCAGTTTCTCTAAGAACGAGTTGTGCAGGTCTCGCTTTAGTACTACGAAGGTTTTATCAGTGTATCTTTTCCATATATTTTGGTTTCGGTATGTCTGAGAAGATGTTGTCTTCAAACTGATTGACGCAGAGGTTGGCAGGTATTGGTGAAGCTAGTGAACTCATGGCTATACCATTTGTCTGTCCATTTAAATTTCCTTCAAATGTACAAAATGTAAATCAGCTACTAGACTGAATTTTAGGGTTTAATTATCTTATTGGTGTTTAGTGGACATCTTTCAGATGGGATTTTCTCTGACTTTAGTAAACTAATAATGATATAAAGAGACTTTGAGTAATGGGAATGCTAGTATAGAATGAATTAACATCATAGCTAACCATAATGTCTTCATTGTTATTTTCTGTTTTGGATCTGAAATCAAATGAATCTTTATGAATATGTTCAGTGCGGTTTTAGAAAGATTTTAGTATCAGAGATATGTAAACTTCTATTCAGCTTGTCATCCTACAACTTGAAGCCAATCTGATTTTAAATTCATAATCATAATTTAGGATGAAAGGTATCTACAATATATCTGATATTATTATAATGATGACAGATAACTATTGTTATAACTGTAACCACTTTTTATAACTGTAAGAACCTGAAGAGAATTCATCGGAAACAAGACGTGTAGTTCAGTGAAGAGTCTCTTTTCGGCGAATTCATTTTCTTTAGTTGTACAATCGCATTTGTGTACAATTATTTTTCCTCGTAAAAGTGGACAGTAATATAGGGATGAATCATCCTAAGAATAAGTCCGACAGGGTGCTTCTACTAAACGCTAATCCTAAACACCATAATTTTGAAAATACGTCTAATCATAAAATTCTAGATACTAACAGTTTGAACGGACATGAAGGCGTGATGTTGGCTGATGCATAGGAAATCCTGATTAATAAATAAAAATGGATATGTATCACTAATTATTAATACTTGGTCAAAATTCTCGACTGTCCATATCTTCTTATGGAGACGTTAAGAAATGTTTTACAACTGTTCACACACACATATACACACTCTGTTTAAAGTGTTTAACAAAGGTAGACCAATATTTGTAAGTCCGAGGTCAAATTTTGATCACAGCTCATAAAATTTTGTTTATTATACTTGTTAATACTTTTTGAATGACTCATGATTGGACAAATTTTCAAAAACAAGTGATGTTCCTTTTTATATATAAACCTATGTTAATTTCGATTAATTTCCATGAAGAAGTTCGGACCAGATTGACGAACGAAACGTTGGAATTACTCATTTCAATCTCGCTGAGATTTTACAAATATGATTTTTTACAAACATCCTAAGAATAGTTGCTAATTTCATTCAGTACATATGAGAAGTTGAATAAGTGTGATAGAGATACGCAACGAGGTAAATAATTTAATAAGTAAGTTGTAATCAGGGTGCAGAGGACATTTTATGTTACCTAAGAGTTCGGGAGGATGGATGAGACAGAAATAGTCAGGGAAATAAAATAAGAAAAACAGTTAGGTCGAAAATAAAAGGGTCCATACCGTGATAATAGAAGAGTATGACAGATTTTTTCCTGTATACACAGCTCCGGTTTCCTCATGTGTACACTTATAGCTTCAGTAGTGCAATGGATGTTGGATTTCATTTTCTAGATCACCTCAAAGGAGGTGTTTGTTGAAATAAAGTGACAAAAGTTCAGTTATTACGCTTTTAACAGAGTCACTGCTAGTATTTTGCTGCCATGCAGGATAGTGTTCTTGAAGCCTTTTAGAGATGATCTGAGTCAAACGACCAATATACCTAGCTCACCAAAACAGGTGAACTGATATATACACCTAGAAGTGGTCATATACAAAATCTTGTTCTTTCGGCTTCCGCGGACGAGTGGTGACTGGTGAACATTACTCCTAGAGTTGCGGTAAAGGAAGTTCTTCTTAAAGAAGCCAAAAGTTTCCTCTTAAGGTCATCATTGATTGGGTTACCTCTGAAGTCAAGGCTCATATAAAGTTTCTTTTTGATACGGATAATGTCTCCTGTTTTTGAATTTCCGGTTTGATGTTCTTGTCAGTCAGTTTTGGTGGATATTCGTTTTGTATGAAGATTTTTTTCAAGAAAACTAATTCTTTTTCCGGAGCATCAGTTCTGCAGATGTGTGGGACGCGAGGAGCAACAGATGTAATTAAGTTCCGTTTAAATCCAACATTCTTCTTTCAGACTGACTTTTGTTTCACATAGTTCGAACTCTATTTTTTTCGTTCCATGTAATTAGATATAATTTCAAGTCTGTTTGTATAAATACACCCAAACATTTGTTAAATATTGCCAAGGATTTTATCATTGTTAGCCATATTATCCATTATAAAATCAAATGCGCTCACGTGTTCGGAATGCTTGTTGGAACTAAAGAATAGATAAGATAACACTAGTTAACTCTTTCCTGCGCCAGTGACCAATTAGTGTGTCCGTAGAATTCCTACGGGAGGTGAATCACAGTGCGAATAGCATGGGTGATGTAGTTCAGAATCTTTGAGGATTCCTTTGAAATTTTAGATAAGCCCTACTGGCAAGTGGTAACAGGGTCGAAGCCTAAGTTCCTATCGAATGCTTCCAGTCCTCCAACAAAACTGCTTATCTATCTGGTTTATGGTACATTTCTTTGTATAACTAATTTAACACTAGTGTCATATCTGATACTTGTGGCAAATGTGGTTGTTTAGGTAGACTTCAAATCATTGGTTACTACAACTACATGGCATAAACCTCAAAACTACATTAGTCTAAAAGCAATTTCATTTTGAGGGGTTTATTTTTATTGTACACGCACTTGAAATAATGTGTATTTCATATGCATTAACTGCATTTTTATCTATATTAACAGTTTAGAGGAAATATACACTTACTATCACAATAGCGAGACTCACGATTACCTTCCATGCTATTCTGTCATCGTTGGACGCCGAATTAATATTCTTGTCCTACTCTAATCAACTTTGATGTAGACTAACTCTGTGGAATACTGACATGAAATAATCGATAACCACAGTATATAGATGTAGTCTATCAAATCGATAGGTACTAGAATGAAATAGCTTAGTATGCTTTGGTATACTTTAATATTTACATTAATAACCAATGGTTGTAATGACAAATCCTAGTGAATATAAGTGTGGAAGGTCATAAACATTATAAGGGTTACAACTATGAATAGGGCTAGAGTAAGAGTACAAGTGTGAATCAGATGGGTTACACTTTCACCACTGGTAAATTAATTTAATCTAAGAAATCGGGTTTTCCTAGAGGTGGTCATTTTTATGTTATATAAGAATGATGGTTTTTTAAATTATAAGTGAAGTGTTGTTTACACAAAAAAATAATTATTATAATTACGGACAATGATTCTAAATGAAAAGTAGAACACTTGAGTATGATATCGGGTAGTGATAAATAATTAACCATAGGAGACGTCAAAGGGCATTACTGCTCAACATGTTTCCTAGATCTCCAGCTCGTTCTCGGTGTTGAATTTAGAGGTACTTAAAACCCAGCTATCATCGACTTAGTAACATGCATTCCCACTAGCTAGTAAAAACACCGGCATGCCTTAGTGTTATATTTGCGTTATACTGGTAAATGATGCAGATAAGTACGAAATCAAATCAATAATGCCTGAATCTAACCTTATTGTTTTTGAATTTCATTCGTTTAAAATACATTCAGATTGTTTAGGCCAATGAGAAGTTGTACATTAAAAAATTATTTTGAGTTTATCTGTAAAATTACTCGTTTTCTCATTGTGTTGTACAAAAGCACCTATGATTCATTCATGAACAATCAAATTCTGCAAACCCATCGATGATTGATTGTGTGCACTTCGGATTGTGAGGGCGATTGTTACTTCCCGGCTGCCCACACCGTGGAAGTTGGTTGCGTGACCTCAGAGCCCAGGGGACAACTGCTTGTGGCCGGTCACACACGGCCTGTTTTGTTTGTTGTTTTTCATTTGGTGTGTCTCAGTAGCGTATTTATCACTTCTGCCACGTGACACGGCAGCAGAAAGCGCGGTCGTTGTTAATCCGGGCCCCGACCAATCCGGGATGATATTTTGTGATTTATTTGAAGTCATAGGATTGGATTGGGCAACTGCTTTTAGTCTAACCGCTATCCAAACAACTTTTCTGGCATGGTAGGACCTGCAGGAACATAAGTTCCAGCCAGTATAGCTTGTTGGGTCATTGCGGTGTTCAAGCCCGACCACCACGTCAAGGTAGCAGCTTTCGGTCGGGCATCGATGAACCAGTTGGCTAACAGCTACAGAGTGACGGTATAAAACATATTGTTAAGTCCTTCAAACACAAAGAATTACAAGTGAACAAGGATTTGGACGCATTTGTTCTAATGTATTTGAATAATCTAGCAAAGTGTCTCATACTGTCAGCTCAGTCACACCATACACTGGGACTGACAAACTTTATGCCACGAATATGCTACTAAAAATTTACCTTCTTTAAACTGGCAACTTTAATCTCTAGAAGTTCATTTGCTTAATGAACTTCTTCTTAAAGCCTTCGAAAGTCTACTAACATACGTCGTAAATATCTGTATTTCATGCATTTTAAATTTGAGCTAATCATCACCTCATCTAGACAGTTTTGGTCAAGGGAGTCTGTGAACGTAAGACCATCTTTTTATAACTAGATAACCTGAACTGACGTACAGATGCCAGATACATTAAAGCAGTTTTCACGTAAGTCACAGGGCAGAAGACTACAGTGAAATTCTTCCTTAGAATAATGCTTGTAATCGGCATTACTTTATACTATTCACCATACAGGTAATAATCTCAGACTAAGAGGTGTATATCTGAATGCATGTATATTCTGAATAAACTTCGATATTTTCAAATTCACTATTATTCACTTTGGTGTAAATGCTACCTTCTACAATTGAAATAAACTCCTATAAGTTTTTATTAATATCTATCAACTGTATCTGTTAAATAGACGAAGGAGTAAGTATAAATTCCATGTGTTATATGTTCGATAAAAATTTCATCCTTTTATTTATTTTTTTAAAGGTAAACGAAACACTACTCAAGACAGTCAACCAACATCAGTATTATCTACCTGAAGATAATAGTACCTGGGCAAGAACAGAATGTTTGAGTACTCATCAAACGTTTAACAAATTGCCAATTCTCTATGCTTTTTCTAGTTATCAACTTGCATTATTGACGAGACGTCAGACAATGAATAATACACTGATTGTATGCGAGACAACCACACCGGACAGAATGGCACCTATAAGTCAGAAAATAATTCAAATCTTGTTAACCGATAGTCAAATTCTTAACAGATTACACGTCAATTTTGATTGTGATTGTTTAGTTTCAAATGAAAATAAGACATCTTTAAGTGAAACCAATCGCTTAAACTTAATCATAAGCAATGACACATTCAACTTGAATGTATCATTTTGGACAAACCATGAAATCGAGAGCCAACCATTCTGTATACTTAATAAAAACAACACACAACAATCTGAGAACTATAAAGACATACAAATAAATTTAATTCGTACCAGGTACGCTTGGAAATGTTGTATTCGGTCAAAACTTAAATCAGTAAGTCAGACAGTAAATTTCTCCATTGGATATGGTAAAATAAAACGACATTTCCAATTACTTGTCATCAAATCTCTTCTAGAATCTCCTAGAATAATTCAAAACCTTCAAAGTGATGTTACACAAGAACAAAATCTCCTGTGTGTTCCGAGTGACACTGAAAGGAGGATTGTAGAAAATCTCGGCTACAATCATCCTCGTAATGTTACTTGGTTCATTTCTATTGGTAACGAAACTCTTAATTATACAACATTTGATAAGACACTTGTACATAGACTGAGTCTGCCGCCTATCTATAACGCCACTATTTATCCAAAGATATCATTCGATAAGAGTCCAGAACTGGCGGAGCGAATCAATGAAGTATCCAACGTTAGTAATTTATATTCAAATTACTGGCCAGAAAAATTGTGCGCGAAATGTGTTAGTTTTTATCAGACTGGAATTTATAGTACTGGACAAGAAAAGTGTGTCATTTTCAACGATTTCACTGTTGTAGAATTCCTGAACAGCAGTTCACAGGACAGTTTTATGGATAACACTATGAATAAAAGACAGCTATACTTTATTATCAAGACATATGGTTCTCCAAAGTCCTATGAAATAGACTTACAACTGAATAATTCTGAGATTTTTGTAGTTGAAGGTACATCTGTGGAACTAGAATGTATCCGGAAATTACATACACGACCTAGAAAAATTGAATCCGAAAAATGGCCTCAATTATTTAACATTTATGCACAAAATAATTCTGTTCAGAATAAATTATGGTTATCATCACCGTATTCATTGAAAGTAAAAAGTGTTATTCAGTTCAATGCATCACAAAATGATCAGTTAAGTCAATTCAAATGTTCACATGAAGATGAACAATACTTGATTAAATTCAATACATATAAACAAATTCAACCAAAAATCTTAAAGCCGACACAAAGCATACAGTCAGTCAAACCCTTCATAAAGCATAAACAGTTAAATAACAGTAAATCTATTGATAACACTACTGAGATAAGCATAGAATTAACCTGTCAGGCTATTGGTTTACCAAGACCAAGTATACAATGGATGAAAGCAGTGTATAATGAAAGTAAAATGCTTATAAAGTGGGAAACTGTACAAATATGTTCAGTGGAACATGAAAATGATGCTGTTTTAACAATTTATCCAACAAATATTGATCAAAAGATTCAAACTTGTACATACAATCTATCTTTGCCATTCTCGACAATCTTCCTAAACAGTTTAAATGAATCTTACTATAAATGTTTAGCTAACAATACTGCAGGAAGCATAAATAAACAGATTAATTTAGTTTATACAGATTACGATTATATAAATGTTTATACATCTACTAAACTACACAGCATTATAAAAAAGATAGGGTTATGGGTTAGTTTAGTTATCTTACCAGTAACCTTAATCACCATCATCTGCAGTATAATTATATGCTTATATTATAAAATTAATTTCAAAAGTCAATATTCATCAAATATTTCACTCCCGAATATTCTTTATAAACGTATATATAATCATTTTCATGCATATCAGTTTAAACCACCTTCTTTGTTATCGTCATCAACAACAACATCATCCTCATATAGACTATATAAGGATTATAAATCAATTGAACACATTTTAAATGAAATTTTAGGCTTAACTAATGATACTACTATTCACACTAATAGTGATATTACTAATACGACAATCACTACAACAGCAACAACAACAGCGACACCAACAACGACTATTACATCTGCATCTACTAATAATAATAACAACACTTTAAATGAAATTGATAAATGGTTAATTCCACGTAAATATATTAAAAGATCAAACTATCCACTCGGTTCAGGACATTATGGTACAGTGTTTAAAGCATGGTTACACTGTTCATTTGTCAGACAACATATTGACTGTCGACTAGGTGATATATTATTAAAAGGTGATAATCAAAATTATGCTGTTGCTATAAAAGCTTCATCAACAATTGAACAAAATATGTGCAAAAACAATGAAAATCATAATAATAACAATAATAATCATAGTGATAGTAACAATCTGTTATGTTTAAAAAATGAAATACGTATATTAACCAATTTGAATAATTGTGAAAATATTGTTAAAATGATTGGGATAATGTTAGACAACAGAGTGAAGAGAAGTAACCGTAACAGTCTACAAGGTGTAAATTTAATTCTTGAATGTTGCATACACAAGAGTTTAGCTAATTTCATTCGATCGCATTCACATCAAATTATTGATACTTTAATGGATTATGAAGAGAATCATCTAATCACAGCTGGTGATAAAGACAAGTTGAAAACACCTGTGGAGGATACAAATGAACTAGAAAAGTATCGATTGACAGTTGGAGAGTTATATCGTTTTGCTTTTGGGATTATTTCTGGTGTTGTCTATCTAGTGAAAAATGCTGTGATACATAGGGATCTAGCGACTAGAAATATTTTAATTAATCATAATTATATACCTAAAATTAGCGATTTTGGTTTGGCTGTACAACTTACACCGATGAATAGTATAACTAAAGATGATATTTATAACATCGATGGTGAATTCAATGAGGATCAGTTGATTGATGAATATTATCGTGTTTTAACGCCGAGAAAAAAGTTACCACTTCGAATTCTACCTCCAGAAGCCTTACTTCAGCATAAATTTTATTTCAGTTCAGATATATGGCAATATGGTTTACTTTTATGGGAGCTGTTTCATCTGGAAACCCGTCAACCATTTCAGGAGATAAGAACATTTCAAGAATTGGTGCGTATATTAACAGAACATAGTAGTGTGAAGAGCATGAATAATAATTATAGGGAAACTAGTAAGAACAATAACTCCAAGTTATCAGTAGATGCAGCAAGATCAGTAATAAATGGTGAGAAATCACCTTCACCATCTATATTGGATAGACCTATATTAGTGAATGATGAACTTTGGGAAATGATGTGTGAGATGTGGTCATGTAATCCACACAAACGTCCAACCGCAATACAGATTTATGATAAACTGAAACACTTACTTGAAGATGATAGTCAACAATGGAAATGTTTAGCTATCCCACATGACTGTAATAGTCATCAATCACAGTCTCAGAAGTACCATCAACATCACCATCATCATCATCATATACATCATCAGTGCACTTGCTTAAATTGTAAATTTTCAAGAAATTCATCATCCCTTGGAAAAGACAACTATCCATTACACATGTATGAAAATACTGGTGATTGTAGTCATACTCCGTGTTAATAAAAACAGATACTCTGTCAGCCATTGTGTGGTAACCGTTCGCTATGACTCTTCATGTACATAGACTAATATATGTTTATATTATTAACTGTGTTGCTATTGAATTAAAGGTCTTTATTTCTTTTGGTTTTAAGTTATTTAAAGCAGATCCTAATAACATTACATAACCTTTCATTTGATTATGACTTTGAATAATTAAATAGTAGTGCATTGTAGCCATCGTTTGGATTATACAAATCACAAATAGATGGATTTCATTGCTGTTAAGTAATTTTAAGAGCACCAAGACTGATTGAAAATATGGCATTTAAGGAATAATCAGACAGAAAATATTATTCTAAATGATGATCGAAATACAATGTCTAACAAATACAACTTATTGCAAAGTGTATGCTACGAGGTATTTGAAGGTAATCAACTAGAAACTTTAGATATGATTTGCTTGACTTATGCAATTCATCCTCAGGGTGCATTCACTTACAGCCTAGACAAAAATTCATTCCTTATCAGTTTTTTATTGCATGGTTGTGTTGATATAATAAGTATGTGTACAGTGATCATTAAGAATCGTCTCCATGATCGGTGAAAGTTTTGTGAAAAGCGTTTGGTTATCAAACTATTATTATTGACTGAATTGTCAATGTCCACAAACTAGTGACATCAATGAACGCGTAAAAGAAATCCTTCTTTCCTCCAAAGTCATTTAAAGAAGAAAAAGAAATTATCTATAGTGTAGCTATTCTAATCGGATATTGATATTGTAAGACGATTCAAAATAGGGCAGAACTATAGTTACATGTATCAAACACCTCTGAGTACAAATGTAATTTCATACATGAATTCTCCTTAATGAATATGAACAAAGCAATAACAACACATGGTGTAGGATAAAACGAATCCATTTCTCACTTTGTCAGTATCTTGTCAGCTGCATTCAATTTGAATAATGCAAGTTAATAGTTATATTACAGTCTTAACATACTTTAGTTCATTGCAGATGAAATATGGAACAATAATTTGTCAATGATTAAGGTATATAGATGAATCGATATGCAAAGTTAGTAAAATGCAAAACACTGTTGTACTTATATATGAAATGTGATCGATGTTTCATGAATAATACAAATTAATAAATAAACAGTCAAGCTCAAGTTTCTTGAAGTTCTCAAAGGTTATCGTTATCAAATAGTTAAAAGACCCACAGTAAATTTTCCTCTACATTGGTAACTCGTCTTCTAAGCTCAATTCATTATAGAAAATCAAAACAAATGATTCAGCGAAGAGACTCTTTTCAACGAATTTATCATCAAGCTGTACAGTCGTATGTATATGGTTTTTAAGAAGTTATGTCTGGTGAGAGAATTGAATCATAGGTGTGAATGCATAAAATAATAATAATAATATGAAGTGCAATTAAAACTAAAATGTTTGTGACTATAATCGTAGTTAAATGTCAAGTGGCAAAGCAAATAATTGTCATATAAAGAATAATTCATAGGATGGATAGAACTTGAAAAAGACAAATCGAATAAAACAAAAACACTACGTAATATTGTGTGAAATTTAATAGCATAGAATTTAATTTTGTAAAAAGGAATTGATTTAGAATAACAAGTGGAACAAGTGGAATAATACCGAGGACAATTAAAAGTGAGAGTAGTAATAGTAACAATTGACGTAATAAGGAAGAGTATACAAATTGAATAGACAAAAATGAAAAATTGGTAGAGCTAAAATATGATTGGGGATTACCATACTTTAGCATAGAGGGATTAAGACCATGAAAGTTGGAGGGGTTGAACGAACTTCTTCTGTACACAGAGATCTGGCTTTTCTGTTTCGATAGCCAAAGCTTCAGCAATACAGATGAGTCGGGTACGTAGGGATTTGGGTAGGTTACTCTTTGCCTTGTAGATGACTTTGAAGGCGGAGGCTATAGAGATAGGGTGATCATTATCGACCAGATGTTCAATGATCGCGCTTCTTATTGCTCCACTACCACCTTTTCGTAACCATGCAGGATAGTGTTCTTGCACCCTCTTGGACAAAACTCGTGTCGAACGACCGATATACCTAGCTCCACAAGAGCAGGTGAATTGATAAACACACATAGAGTTGGTCAACAGCGGGATCTTGTCCTTCAGGTTATTGAACAATAATGGTCGACTAGTAAAGGCTATTCTCAGAGATGCAGCAGGGAATGTTCTTTTCAGGGACTGTGATATCCTTCGTTTCATGATATCGGAAGCTAAGTCCCCTTTGAATTTCAAGCTCATGTAAAGTATTTTCTTGGGTACGGTTGATAAGTCAGTTCATTATATCATCCTTTTATTAAGTGTAAATGCTGACTTCTATTCACTCTTGCTTAATCACGTCATCATTTGGTAAGCGTCACGCTTCATACATCTGATATCTAATTGAATGTTCTTAAATCAACATTTTTTCATAGATTATTTGTGCATTAACAATTTTCTAATGCCTTAAGTAATCTAACTGACTTATGTGCCTCAATATCTCGTTGATACCATTGCTCCATACTTTGCTTTATTTGAGAAACTTCAATTGCATAACCTAAATAAGTACAAAGGTGTTTTGTATTTTACTAACTTAGCCTATCTATATGCTACAATCATTTGTAATTGTTGTTCCACATTTCATCTCCAATGAACTATTAACTTCCATTATTCAGACTGTATACAGATGACAAGATACTGACAAAGTGAGAAATGGATTCGTTTTATCCTGTTATTGCTTTCTTCAAATACAAATGAAAGATTTTCAATTCCATAATGGATAAAATTTATTTTCATAATGTCACACAGTGTTATATAGTAATATTTACTGATGACGTTTAGAGCACAATTTATTGCTCAATATCATATCAAGGTACTCACACAACGTTTTTGCTTCGTTTATAAACATCAGTAAAAAATATTGCCGATGTAATACATTCTAATATACAGTTAAGAAACATTACTACTACAAGTAGGTCTGCAAAGTCTCTAGGTATCACGCGTTATCTTTTATTATTTTCTGTGTCACAGCTTCCTAATACCCTAGGTTATTTAATGACTTTGATGCTTTTATCATCCCTTTGTTTAACTTTCTGCTTGGTATAGATATATAAGGATGGCAGTCATGATGATTGTGTAGAAATGCTGGGTTCCAAATCACTGTACGTTTATGTTTTCGTGCACTAATTGAAAGGTGAACCATTCATATACTTTCAGTTGCTGTTTATCTGTCTGCTTCTCTTCGTCTTATACAAAAAGTTCAAGAAAGTAGAAAAATATTGTCTTAGCAATAAGTTATTTATTTTGATTGGACACTAGTAACTAGTGTGATGTGTCTAGTCCTTTCTTTGGTGCAGACTGAATTCTATCGGTCAGGTTTGCAATGTGGCCACCATTCTAGGTCGCTCGCCATCACGTTGAACATCGATTTGATGACCTCCTGTAGGACTGTAGTGGATATTTTGATTGGACACTAGTAACTAGGCCAATCGCGAGCCCGAATAGCTCAGTGGTAACGTCTCTGACTGCAGCACTGGGTGACGCGGGTTCGAATCTCAGAAGGGACATAAGTTCCTTCAGGTTTGCAGATACGCCTTGCTGACTGGTGAGTGCCAACTTGCAGGGAACCCAGGTCCGGACAAGTCTTCCTGCCGATTGCCTCGAACCATCTAACATCAAAATCTCCATATGTCTTGTGTTAATTAACAGTGGAAAAGTTTAAATATACCGGAGAATATCTTCAAAGAAATCAGGTCCTTCTGATTCATCGGATTCTCTAGTAAATTTTTCACAGTTTTTCTAACCTCATAAACATATTTGTATCCTTTAAATAGGGATGCTCTCAATAGGAGTTTAATGAATGGTAAATACTGAGGTATCTCAATATTGATAATAGTAATAATAATAGTGTGACGCAAACATGTTGTTTCGAAGGGATACAGCAGTACCAGACAGATGTAGAAGGACAAGATGATTAACTTTTAGTTGATCTTATATTGAGGCAAGAGAGATCTAGAGGCTCGGCATACTTTTTTGAACGTACACGTATCAAAGCCTTTTCAATTTTAAAAAAATGAAAGTACTTTACTTAAATGGACTGTTTAATTTAAAGATTTCAAAATCACTAATTCGTTTGGAAGATTAGCTTAGGCTGTCACAGATTCCACGTACATAGTATGATTAACACTTCTTGTAATCAAATGTTACGTTTACTGCCTTGCCAGCATTGGTTGTATCAGTAAGATGTTGTTGTACACTTTTTTCACTCGAATAGATTACCTATATACAAGCAAATGAAACTGTGTCATGACTAAGTTTTACTCAATCATCTATAGTTTATTCACTCTAGTAGTTTAGGTTAAACGCTGATCTTAGTTGTAGGATTGAGAAACTTTAGAAACCTACATTTCAAAATCTATAAATGATACTTTTCTACATGTAAGTAGACAGATTAAAATGCATAGTGAATTTCAAATACTTGATGGAGCCATCTAAGCTTAATGTTTAAATGAATATAACTGTTGTATGAAAAAGAAAATGGATTATGAGAGCTAAAGCTTATTAAAATATCTACAGTGTAATACAGTCAAATAACTGTTATAATCCGTAAAAACCAGCTGTCCAACTCTACTGTTTTTCATTTCTGAAAATCTCTTCTTAACAATTAGATAACCTCATTTGCCTTGTAACTAATAAAACACTAGAGAACTGGAAAAAAATTTAATGCGAAATTTGAAAATATGAAGAGAAGCTGGTGACTAAAAGTGAGTTGTCTCAACCTAAGCCTATTCTTGGAAAAAGTCTGTAACCTTGTAGCCACGTACTGAAGGTATTAAACGAAAGTCAGTGAGACACTTGTGTGCTTATGCCATTTTCAAATACATTTGACGCTTGAGTCACACCCAGTCGTCATTCGTGGGTGTGACAGTATGTAAAAGGTAAAAGTACATCGTATGTCAGATGCAGTACTTCACAATGACAAGATTGCTTCAATTTACTCTATTTAGTCACTGGATGTTGCATCCTTCTCCTTAGACGGAGTCAAAGTTTACATTGCCAAGTTGACAAAATGGCTGCTCACCTTGGGAATACATTACTCCTATGCAATATGTTTGATGTCACATGCTGTGCAATCGGATGAGACTTGTTCGTGTTCAGGAGAAAACGTATTGTTATGCTGTACCATTACTCATAGGTGCTTCCTTAAACAGGATGATGATATGGAGTTAGAAGTATTTTCCAAATTATTCCAATATAGCACTAAACTAGTGGTCCGAAGGTCACCAATTCAAATTGTTCCAGAATTTCCTCCACATTAATTTATCATCATCGAGTAACATAAACTTCAAAAAGTATCCTTAATCCATACCTAAATCAGTCATTTTAACCACTCTCCAAGACTCATCTAGAGGTAAAACATGAGCGCTAGTAATCACTTTCATGGTCAGTGTAACAAGCAAGATCAATTTCATAGTGAATTTCAGTTTTAGCAGTTAGGTTGCTTAGCTTCGTCTACATGTGATTTGTGATGGTAGTTTTGTATTTCAAGTGTTTGTAGATTTGGGCCGCTAGTGGTATAAGCTCATGCGTTATAAGTGACCCTATTATGGATAAGATTTTATTTTGATAAATCACACAGTGTTACACAGTAATATTAACTGATGACGTTTCGAGCACAAATTATTGCTCATAATCATATCAAGTTACTCACACAACTTTTTCCTTCATTTATATATATGTATGGAATTGACTAGATATTTGAATAAAGAATCAATATGAGATTATGTACATTCAGAGATAACCCTAGTGTAAAAGCAGCAAATGGCCTTGACCAGATGATTTATTATTAGTGTTGTATCCGTATTATCTAGCTGTTCAAACCCGTTTTATCCTTGAATATTTACTACAAGGATCGTTCTAATAAAAACATGAGCAACCACCTGTTATTAGCTCCAGCTAGCTCACGTGACTAACGTGGCATGTACTTTTTTCTAAGTTTTGTTAAGCAGGGATTTGATTGATTTCAAGATTGATCAAGAACTCATTTTGTTAGCTGTACCATAGCAAATATATATTGTTTATTTTGTATGTATGTGTACATGAAGTTTGTAAAACAAAAATACAATTGTCAAGTATTGGTTTTGTAGGGATTTTGTTTGATTGGATGGAGGAGTTCATCATGAGCTAACGTCAGTTAGAGAACCACTGGAAAACTAGCTGGGAGTACTGGATAGTTGTTTCATTAGCCTAGTTTGGGACTCTTCATCAGTACGCACCCACCTCAAGGGTTCCAACCCAGGACCTTCTAGTTACAAGGCCAGCGAGCTCATAGACCATTAAGCCACTGGGACCCCTTATTATTATTCGTCATAATTTATGCCCTTCAAGCAAACATACTCTCAGTACTATGGAATATTTCATTTATACTATCCGGACTTATTATTAGTGATATTATCTCTTTTCTCAATATATGCCTCCACCTGTTTCATTTCACATATTCGTTATTTCATTATGAACCTCTCATTGCAGTCTTACTATCTCCTGTTTAACACAGACCACTTTGTACTAGCCACTCACCTGACACCTTTTATAACCTTGAACTGACTTGTCAATTTTCCTACCCCACACTCTACAAATCTATTGTGATGAATCACCACCATTGTCTCCCATTTTACAATATTTTGTAATCGATTTCAGCCTAGCTCGTTCGTCACACAAATACGACTATTTATTCTGACACCCCATAACTAATCTGTTATTCTACGTTAAAAATGTATCCACCGCATAACTGGCCTTTATTGTAACGACAACAAATTTTATATTTTATAATTGTAAGAACCTGAAGAGAAATTACTGAAAAGAATATTCTACGTTCAGATTGACTTTTAATTCTAACTTCTGCCAATCCACGACATAGCGCGACCACTTCGCAATGTCTTCTTCAATGAGTAACTGTCCTCACCTTCAACCTGCTGTACCCTACCCAAATACAATAGGTTATGGTTATTTTAACTAAACAGGTTTTGAGTGGAGTTACGTATTACGAAAACAGTCGAGAAAATTGGATGTTAATGAAACTAGGGTAGTAACAAAGGTGATGAGTTGTCACAAATGGTTGTTAAAAAGGAGTTACGTAATAATATAAATAGTTTGATGATTGAGTTGTACTCAGGACAAACATAGGAACAAAGTAGGGAATAAGAAATTACGTAAGAGTCCTAAATGAATACAAGAATCATAAGCAATTAAAGAAACAGGCAAACAGACAAAATTAAGTCATCAAAAACCAACAGAGTGCTCACCATAATAATTGAAGTGGTTGAGTAATTCTCTTTTGTATGCACAGCTCCTGTGAATGGCCAGAGCTTCAGCGATACAAAGAAGACGAAGCTGTTTGCCTTTGGTAGGTTGTTCTTGACTCTGTAGATTACTTTGAAGGAGGCGTTTGTTGAGATGGAATGATCAGTGTTAACCAGCGATTAAATTATCACACTCCTTATAGCACCACTATCGCCTTTTCGCAACCGTGCTGTGTTCTTGAATCCTCTCGGACAGGATGCGCGTCGAACGACCTATGTACCTGTCTCCACAGCAGCAGGTGAACTGATATATGCACACAGAAGTGATCAGATGTGGGATCTTTTCCTTAAGGCTTCTGCAGATCAGTAGGCGACTAGGGAAGACTATTCTTAGCGTTGCTGCCAAGAATGTTCTCCCCAGAGATGATGCAGTCCATCTTTTGAGAATATCGCTTGTTAAATCTCCCTTAAAATCCGAGTGCATGTAGAGTTTCTTTTTCGGCGCAAGTGAAGTTTCATTTCTACAAATTCTTGGTTTAATATTTTTGTCAATGAATCTTGGTGAGTAACCATTTTGGATGAAGATTTCTCTCAAAAGATCTAATTCTGTTTCTAGAACATCAGGACTACAGATGCGTCGGATGCGGGTGGCAAGGGACTTAATTAAATTCCGCTTTTGTTGAATGGTTACCCAGCTATAGAAGCTTGTTAGTTGACCATTCCAAGTAGCTTTTCTATGGGTCGATTTTCTTAAGGTTCCATCAGTTCTTCTTGTTAGTTCCACATCAAGGAAGGGAATTTCGATTCGTTTTCCATTTCAAGAGTGAATTTCATTGCTGGATGGCAATGGTTAAATCTCTGTAGAAGTAGAGATTGGGGTCACAAATAGTGAATTTGTCATCTACATATCTTTTATACAGTTGTAAATTGTCGATACTCGGCTTTAGTGGATCTTTCTCGAGGCTTAACACGAAGCAATATGATAGTAGTGGACCCAACGGAGACCCCATTGCGATACCAATTTTTGTCTATAGCTGGTGTTGTTGAAAGTGAACTGTACGTTCAGAGTGCATCTCAGTAGTAATTCCCTCAAATATGCTGTTGGTATTCCATCTATAAATTTACATATAAAGCAGACCGTTTCCGTAAGTGGGACACTGGCGAAAGGTGACTCAGTGTCGAAGGACAGCATAATTTTGTTAGATACATTCAGGTCTTGTATGCAGTCGATGAACTGGAAAGTGTCACAGAGCGAGTGCGTGTATATTTGTTTCCTTACAGGTTGCGAAAAGGCACTAGTGGTGCTATAAGCAGTGCAATAATTGAACACCTGGTTAACACTGATCATTCCATCTCAACAAACACTCTTGTAAGTATTTTAGCCTGTTTATCCATATGATGGGGAGTGTTCTAGTTGCTTTATTGCTCTATTAGCTTAAGTTTATCTACCTTAAACTTTAAAAACCAATCAGTCCATTGGTTTCCAAGTGAAGTACAAACGACACTAATATTACTGTTTACTGACATTTTATCGTCACAACTCAGATTTTCACCTTGAAATATTGTGAGGAGGAGATGAAAACTTGTGGAACTGGTTGTCACTTTCATTACGCATCGTAAGCTTGATGTGAGATTTATTAAGCCTTCCAAAAATCATGGGTCTACGATCTATATTACAACAAACAACAAACATGAATTCGAAATACCTACAATAATGTTTAGTTTCCCCTATTTCAGGTTCGTTTGTTCAAGGTAATAAATATCCATACCATAGATGTTAGGAATTTCCTGAAATAATTTGAGCTTCGAATCAGAGTGAATCATGTTAAAATTACTGGAAATAATTCCTGCATATTTAGAAAATCAAAACAAGACTTTAACATCATATGAAGCAAGTACCCTTTAAAGTTGTTCATCGGCATCTTTTCGATATGCAATGGCTAACGTTGACACCCAAGATTTCTCAGTCTTGTTCTTTTCCTTCTAGCAATTTCGATTGGTGATACTGCTTAGAAAAGACACGGCTGATCAACTTCAAAGGGTACTTGCTGCATATGGTGTTGAAGTCTATTCAAGCCTTCTAATTCTGTAGAGAAAGCTTTAGTTAGAGTCATATTTTTGAAAATGACAAGAAACAACTCAGTCTACAGGATAAAATATTCAGTATGTGAGGCTTGCATACGGGGGGAAGCAGTAGACGAGTGATGGTGAACATAGACTGTGCACCAAAACGTCAGCCTAGAAATGAAGTGGAATTAGAGTCTTTAAAAAATAATCAGCAACAGCAGTGGATGCTGTAGAAAGCGGACATAAGATCGACTTCGACAATGTTGAAATCCTAGGAAAAGACTTCCATTCACATATTGAAAGACTAACCTTTGAAGCCTTACATATTTTATCCACATTGAATGCAATAAATAGGAGAGAAGGTGTAGGCTTGTCACCTATATGGCAGACTCAAATAAAGCAAGACATGAAAATTTATTCACACCTGTTTTGACCTCTAAAAAAATTATTATTTTTGCTTATGATTAATGTGTTTGCCATAAAACAAACATCATTCACACGTATATACACAGACAAATATACACATGTTACGTTTAGACATTCAACATTACGAATATGTGATCACTGTTGACATTCTTCTATCGGTACAAATATCTATCGATGAATGACCTTCAAAGGAGTTCACTTTATTTTATGCACTTTTTGGCTACATATTTTGGTGGTTAGTAAAATCCGAGTAATTCTGCTTACACAGAGAAATCTTGTTTTGATTTTCTGAATACTATGGGATTGTTTTAAACAATTTTACCATGCAAAGAGTTTATATAAAACTTTCAGACGACCTGGTTCGTCAGAAAACTGAAGTGAATCTTAGAGGCTATGAAATACCAGCTTTCTTCTGATTGGTTCCAACCCTTGTGCTATCTACTGAACCAATTTATGAGATGATGGCTTGACAATCACCGTTTTTAGTCTCAAAGGCATGTCTGACTGGTGCAACTTAGATAATCCATACATAATCTCTATGCATAAACCTGTTGCTTTGAGGTCATTATTGGTTTCGTTACGAGTTAACCTCAGTTTGGCTGATAGTCCATATACA
The DNA here is from genome assembly GCA_944472155.2 of Trichobilharzia szidati. Lineage (NCBI taxonomy): Eukaryota > Metazoa > Platyhelminthes > Trematoda > Strigeidida > Schistosomatidae > Trichobilharzia > Trichobilharzia szidati. The sequence continues at coordinate 86,386,444 of OX235273.1, read as the reverse complement.
TCAAGAACCTTAGCTTTGAATTCCAATACAATCTATATATGTCCAAACCAAGTTCACTTTTAACAGTTTGAAAAAATTTGGGCATTGGGTATATGATATTCATTATAATAAAGGTTTTTGTATTTCCCAATGAATGAAAAACAAAACGATATTGTTTTTACTGACGTTTCGCTATTTAATGCTGCTAATAGCTTTATCAAAGTATTATTAAACCGGAATTTACAAAATCTCAGCATATATATAACAAAGAGTTAAGAGGTGAGAAAATAGACTTAGGTCAAGTTAAAAGGACATATTGAAAGTCAAAATAACAATGAAGATCACTAAACCAAATAACAAAGGTAATAGTACATCTGTTATGGTATCAAAAAAAGTTTACTAACTTGATCATCGTTCGTCAGTATGGGGTCATTTTTCGTTGTCAAATTGGCCAATTGGTAAAGATAACAAAACCAAGTGTAGATTGTTGGATTTGATAAGTACGTAAAATTATAAAAGCAGCGTGTGTTTATATAATGATATCGCTTATCACATTCGTGTTGATTTTGTCACTTCATGGGGTAGGGAAGTGTTGTAACCAGGTCAGATTCTGTTTTAGTCCATCATTTCTATTCAGACAATTTGGATTCCACTTGATATGAAGTGCTTCTGATATCAGACGTTCTTTATGATTTCTATGGCTGATGATTTTTCAAGCTTTATAGTTCAATCAGATTTCTCGGTGGTACTATTACGTTTGTTATTTGGTTTGGTGATCTTCATCGTTATTTTGACTTTCAATATGTCCTTTTAACTTGACCTAGGTCTATTTTTTCACCTCTTAACTCCTCGTTATATATATGCTGAGATTTTGTAAATTCTGGTTTAATAATACTTTGATAAAGCTATTAGCATTAAATAGCGAAACGTCGGTAAAAACAATATCGTTTTGTTTTTCATTCATTGGGAAATACAAAACCCTTTATTCCAATACAATCTCTTAAACCTTCAGAAATATCACCTCTGGACATTACTAACTTCAAGTTCAATATATATTCACTAAAAACAGATTGGGACATTTAGAACAGTTATTCTCTTTTATTCACTTCAGTTGTTTGTAGAATGTATACTGCAGATATCATAGACTTCTTGAGGTGTCCGGGGTAGGGGAAATCACTAAAAACGTCCACTCTGAATAAATCAATTGGTGTTTCCCGTGTTCGGTTTTACCAATAATGATTTCTTTAATAGTATGAGATGGGAAAACTGAGTAATTTTGATTAACTAGCCTGAAAAAATATTGGCTTTGCCTTGGGATTAAAACTACCTCAAGTACAAAAATACATGCTGATCGATAATCATCGTAGTCGCTAAGACGTAAATGATTTAATTTTGCAGTAGCAAATCACACTACTAATTTGCCAAACATAAGTAGTTAAAATGATTTTCTAGGAAAACAGCCTCTCTGTATTTAATAAAATAATTAAGAAAGTAGTAAAATTAATTTCATTTATGATAGCGGAATCACCTGTGAATAATTACATTATCATGAATTATTTAAAACATCTGAGAATGCACAAACAGCATTACAACAGGACCTAGATTGATTGTACTATGGGCCTATTTACCACACCTCACGTTTGCATTTTACGTGGAGGGTTAAAAATGGAAATCTTTCAGTCAGGGGTTGTAGAATTCCTTGTAATTCTTTGTAATGATATCGAATTTAACTGCCGAAGAATATAATTTCTTATTGAAAGTCCTGGTGTTTTGGAGTTAAAGTCGATAATGGTTCCTAGTAATTATCGATTCGGAGCGTCTTCGCAAATAATAGGAACTTAGGGTTAAGTTCCTTGACACACATGTAAATAGTAAGTTAAGCATAAATTTAAGGTGAATAGTATTTTATAATGCATTACTACTATGCAACAAAAACCACTTAAAATATGCTTTTAAAAGGTCAACAGAAGGAATTGTTTTAGCCATCGTTTCTGTGGTCATATCAAATAACTTAACTGTGATGATTATTCCTTTCAACTGCAAAGTGTATTCACAGCATGAATGCTTGACCTCATAATCAGGCATATTCTATCAGTTACATACTCTTTTGGTCAATATTAGAAAGAATGACACTGACAACTGGTTATCTGAAAAAACCCACTTCAGTAAATGATATCAGGCGACTACAGAATGGCTCAGTCATTAGAGCTGTATGCCGTTTTTCAGTTACTTTGTTTCACTTGAAATAATCTCTATGATTTCGCTGATGTTGCATAATTTATTGCACAGAAGTGTTTGGTTCGTGAGAAATGTATAACGGTGTATTACATCAGCATATATTCATTTTGGTAAATGTCTGCGATTTTGACGTTATCTAGGTGCATAGTAGATCAAATATTCTCTATCAGAGGAAACTGACAGTCAGGTCTCACTCGACAACATCATTGTCATTTCGGATTTTACAGTTTTACGATCGTCTGACTTGTCTCAAGCTGGACACTATTGATCGTAAGATTTACACCAATAGATAATAAAACATTTAAGAGAATTAAATGAATAGGAAAAACGTCGTAGCAAAGATAATTAGAATGGCTGAATCGAAAAATCAGAAAGCAGACTAACAGAAAATTTCCTTCGATGGCACAGCGGTTAGGACTCTCGCTGACCCTGCACATGGTCCCGGGTTCGATCCCCTGCCGACGCACACCTGATATCAATGATTGGCCTGCAAATTTGGGCTACCGATATCGCATTCTGAAAATTCCATACTTGTACCGAAAATACAGTGTGAAATCAAGCTATAATGAGAAAAAAATAATCAGAATGAAACATAAGCTGCTAATCTAGTGTAATCACTCTCCATTTTAGTTTTCCCATTTGTCAAAAATTACCTCTGTATAAGTATTTCACCTAATATACAGAGTTTGCAACTTATCATCATAAAATGACTTTAACAAATGTTTAACTGTTTGGACCATGTTCAGATAAATATTACAAGAGGTTAGTTTCTTCCTCATAGCTTTTACTACACAGTGTTAATATGATTGAAAAATTGTGGTTGTTCAGGTGCCATGCTATCAAAAAGACTTGAACTCTCATCCTAAACCAATACTTTAATATCAGTCACACGTCTGTCTTTAAACTGGAATACAAGGATACCGTAGTTCCATCTGCACAATATCGACTGCAGTGTTGTCAAGGTAACTAGCTTATTAATTTCGTTGTTTTATTAGCAAGTCTTAGTCAGAAACAGAGTTACAGTGGGCTTATTTTCTCGTTGTGTAGGGACATCTAATAAAAATTCATCATGTATAAGCCAAAAGGACTCGGCTTCAGGATTGTCTACTACTAGTACTCCAGTCCAGATGCCACACCAGATTTTACACAATAAATACAATGCATAGTCTTGTACATAGGTGATATTATGTGACTGAGATTTAAACAACTAATTTATCACATGGTGTAACCCATATTCTCTTACACTAGTCATTCCATCTCCCTTGGTGATACAGAGCTTAATCACTGAATTTTAGGATTTATATAAAATCTATGGGAAGAATTCTCAATAAAAAAATTGTATTGACCCTACTGAGGACTAGAATAAACAAGATGAGGTCACATGGGCGTAGGATGTGGAGAGCGCCTAATACACGCCCTATAGTTAAAAATCACGTGATTTCACAATCCTAACATCTCATATTCATGTTATATGAATAGTAGTGTATGTCCTTCTATCTTATATTACTAAGCCACTCCATTTACTGTAAACGACCTTATATTGAATGAAAAAAATCACTTCATCCACCCAGTATCCATATTACGAATGGCTTTTAATTCTTACCTTAACAATTTCACTTATCGCATGTGGAATCGGTGTTTTAATGTTACCTTACAAACGACAAGAGAATTTAAAATTGTTCAAATGTCAGTATCAGGATTAATTATTTTTTTTATTTAGACCAACGAGTACAGTGTCTGCTCACCGTAGGTGCTTTTATTATAGTTGCTAAGATAGCCTTCATAATCGTCCACAAACATTAATTAATCGCTCTTCTGGCAGCATAACTCATAAAATTTAAAAAGAATTGATACTTTAATCAGTGAATTGTTATTCTCGACTGATATGACATATAACAGTAGAGGAAGGACCGAATTTCAGCTTAAAAATAGGGCTAAGATATGGTAAAATACGTCTTTGGTGCTAATTCCTTTGGAATAAATGAAATATAAGTTTTCAACATCCTCATCTTCACTTCTTCTTGCTGTTTAAACATAGATGTATCATGAAATTAATTATTCGTTCACATTATTCTTGTCAAATAAAATGCAACCAGTATACGGTCCAAACACAGGCGAACAGAGTTAATCATAATAGCTTGGCATTTATTCGATACGTTTAAGAAACTTTATTACTACTATAAAGGTAGAAGACAAGAGACTTGGTCAAATTACCATCTCTATATAGCCAAATTATGTACACCTTATCTTCAAATCACTATTTGCACAGATCATCCCTGTTGTGCTACTTCTGCCCTTCGTATTGAGTTTCTTTGTCTTCTTTTCGTGTCTCCATGTTTTGCTGCAACACTGGTTCGTTTGCTCTCTTTGACGTCAAATCTATCTCCCTGCTATTTGATATTTTTATGCCGATGAAGGTCTCCCTATATACTACTGATAAATCTTATCAGTAGCACACGCCACACTACTACTAGAAATACACGTCACAGCTCTAGAAGTTACTTGATTGTTGGTAGTTAGCAATGAATGCACATTTCGTTCTATTTGGAAGTGATCAATTCCGTCCAGATATATCAATAGTCAATTAAAAGTATGAATGTACAATTAACTGCATCAACTGTAGGATAATAATAATAATAATTTGCTTTATTCCAAAACAGTACTTGTGATACAGAATGGAATTCTCAGCATTTCACTACAGTATTGCATCCAGTTTGTACATTAACAATAAATAAAATTCTACATAGATTATGGGTAGTCTCGGTTAATTTTGACAACAACATATTAGCATATCGGTAGCAAAGCCAAAAGTGAACAGAATGTTTGAAGGTGTTAGAAAAGTAGATACTAGCATATTTACTGGCGTAAGCGGTAACAAAAAGGTCGAGATATACAGAGTGTGAAAGAACGAAGAAGAATGTTTTAAGTAGAGTTTGTAAGGAAGAGAGAAACAAAACAGCACATAACAAAAAAGAGAGAAAACGTTGTACCTATAAATGATATGAGTTGGAAAGACGAGATCCAATTGTTCTACTGACTATTTAATAAGTTATAAGTTTCACGCCTAATGCTTTCTTTATCGCACAGAACACGAGCTAAGTAGGGTATGGTTGAGTTTTTGTACTTGCTAGTGCGAGCATATAGTTTTCTACATAGGCTTCTGGTCCTGCCTGATGAGATACAAGGGGAGAGTTGTGAATGAAGAGGGTGGTGTGAGTTAGATAGAATGGATTTAGCCCATTTTTCACATGAGTCCAAGTGCCTGTCAACCAGAATATTAACAAGCTGGTTAAGTGGCACGTTGCTTACCCTGCTGACAACCTTTAACATCCTGCGTAATAAGGTATAGTCTTTCTTCAGTAGCCCGGGAAAAACTAAGGGGGAACAATAGAGAATAATAGGCAGGATGCAAGAGTTAACGAATCGTAAGAGTAAGGGTTGGGTTATTCCAGAATGTCTTAACTTCTTGATGTAGAAGGTAAGACGGAATATTTTCTTAGAAATCATCAAGATATGAGACGACCAGGAAAGATCAGCAGATAGAATGACGCCAAGATATTTAATTAAATTAATTAATTTAATATATATATATATATAACTCTAAACAAAAAACACTATTGTGTGCAAATCGATTACCAAATGGGAACCAATACACCTTTCTAGACTTAACTACTCTGACTGAAATCAACCAACCAAGTATGTCCGGTCTGTTCACTAAACTCAGCGACTTTAATTCAGTTTCGGGTGTTTTGAGAAGTCAGTGAGAAGGAAACTCTGGATTGAATATACTTTATCAATGTGTAGTATATCATAGACACCACCACAGTTGAAAAAGCTCTTTCCTTTCAGCTAAATAAATCAAAAGTAAATACGAAGAAGCGTTGTTTTTTATTTTGATAATTTCTTCAAGTGTAACAAGGATATTTTGCAAGCAAAGCAATAAAATTAGACATGGTTAAACGTTCATATATATATATATATATATGTATATACATAGATACTTTATAAAAGGGGATTTTCAGGAGTTTCTGTACAACATCTACCTTCTTCTGACAATACACGATAAGCTTCTCTAATGTGTTTTGGTTTCAATGGTCCACTTTCACCTAAACGTTCTTTGTAACTGAGTGCTAATGAAACAATAGCAAAAATAAAGGTATAACTGATTCATTCACACATAAAACAGTAAAAAGAAATAATAATAATAACAAGTACTGACAACGAATTAAGCGTCTACGGTCAGTGTGAATATGAATAAAGATTGATATCAGTCCAGTTGATCGAAGATTCTAAAACTTAGAACATCTATTTTCCTGTAATAAACATTATTTTGAAAGTATAGGTTAAGATCGAACAACTAACGATTTTATATAATGAATAGGAGGACACCGTTCTGTTCGACAATATTTTAGACTTCAAGGGGGAATTTACAATACCGTGTGGATTATACGTTTGTTTAATACACATTACTTGCATAACAGTATGGCTGGTTGATTCTAAAAGGCGCGACCTACACGTAAAACATCAGGTAGCTGTTTCATACTTACTTTAAATACGTATTTAGAACCGATTAGAATGAAAGAAAAGTTACAACTGCAAATAAGACTGTAAGATATACATCAAAAATTAGGCGCAATAAAATTACATCAATTTGAAAATTACAACTATAACTCATAATTCTCTGATTACAGGTTTAGTGGTAAGCTTAATTCACCAAAGCCAAATGAATATACTGCTGATCAGTTTGTGCTGTGTGAATAATGCGCACTTACTGCTGACGAATCTAAGCGGAGGACATTTCCCCATTTATTGGTGACGTTTTACATTGTTATAGTGATGTGATATAAAGAATAAGTTGGGACAAGCAAATTTATGTGAAAACTTTGTTTGTTCTTCTCTCTTAGGTACATAGCGGTTTATGTAAATGAGTTTTTACATTGTTCAATAGTTGAAGATAATATACAGAAAGATGTTATCATAGTGACTAAGCCACTCTTCCCAGTTACCCTAATTTTTTTTGGCTTTCAAGTATCGGTTTGTAGGGATTTTGTTTGATTGGTTGGAGGATTTTTCATCATGGGCTAGTATCAGTTAGAGAACTATTGGAAAACCTGCAAGGAGTACTGAACAGCTGTTTAGTCCTAGTTTTGGTCTCTTCATCAGTACGCACCCACCGCCAGGGTTTGAAAACAGGACCTTCCGGTTACAAGGTAAGCTCGTAGTCCCTTCACCCACTACGATGAGACTTAGTGATCCATGCATTTATGCGGTCAAACTTCGAAAATAAATCAAATCCCCTCCAAACCAACTCTTGTAGATTAATCTCATGCTCGCTAGTGACTGGCTACAAGAAGGAGTTTTCTTGAGTTCTAGTGAAAAGTGGTGACCAGTGGGCTCCATCCAGTCGGGAGTGAGGACAAATACTCGCTGATGAAATTGGTTGGTGGTTGCGCTAAATGCATCACGAATTGGTAGAAGTTACAATTCATGAGCTGGCCTTTGAGTTGGGTCCCAGTGGCTGAATAGTTTACGAGTTTGCCTTGTGACTGGAAGGTACTGGGTTCGAAACCCAATGGATGTGTACTGCCGATGAGTCCTAAGCTAGGATGAAACAGCTGTTTAGTACTCCCTGGTTTTCAACGGTTCTCTATTTGCTATCAATCCGTGGTTAAACTTGAAGAACAAATGAATTCCCTACGAACCAACTCTTCTGAGTTATTCGGTATCCCGAATATAAGAGAATCTACGTCTATCTGAATAACACATTACATTACATTACATAAGTAGATTTTATCTGTCACTTGTGAAACTTGATTGTATTATTTTTTGGCAACTTTAATTCTCAGTGACAAAAGATGTGAATGGTTACGCAACTAACCTTTATTTTATGGGTTTTGGGTTCAGCTAATTAGTTTCAAAGGTACATAAACGAGCTGTATTTTAAAACAACATTATACATTTGGGATTGGTCTGTATAGTCTCCTGAAATGTCATTATTATGATAACTATGGATAACCCCACCCCCACTACCCAATATATTAAATATATATGGACATGGCGAGCGAAAGAAGACAGTTATGTCATTGTGTAATCGGAAACATAATTCTTCGTTATATGAGTTGTCGATTTTATATTTGAAACACAGTACGTAAGCGGGCCTTATAATTTCCAATTAAATCACCTCTGACTTTATTCAGATATACATAAGATTATTTATTAAACTGCCATATAATGGTGATCTGTCAAGTGTAGTTTTGTCCTAGAGACTGACAAATACGAATAGGACATTCTATAATAATGATAATAACAATAATAATAATTTGCTTTATTCCAAAACAGTACTTGTGATATAGAATGGAATTCTCAGCATTTTTACTACAGTATTGCATCCAGTTTGTACATTATCAATAAATAAAATTCTACATAGATTAAGGAAATCTCAGTCGATTATGACAACAACATATTGGCAGGTTGGTAGCAAAGCCAAAGTTGAACAGTGTTTGAAGGTGTTAGAAAAGTAGGTGCTATCATACTTACTGGCGTAAGCGGAAGAAAGAAACAAAACAGCACATAACAGAAAAAAAGGAGAGAGAAAAGGAAAAGAAAGAAAACGTTGTACCTATAAATGATATGAGTTGGAAAGACGACATCCAGTTGTTCTACTGACTATTTAATAAGTAATACGTTTCACGCCTAATGCTTTCTTTATCGCACAGAACACGATACAACTAGGGTATGGTTGAGTTTTTGTACTTGCTAGTGCGAGCATATAGTTTTCTATATAGGCTTCTGGTCCTGCCTGATGAGATACAAGGGGAGAGTTGTGAATGAAGAGGGTGGTGTGAGTTAGACAGAATGGATTTAGCCCATTTTTCACATGAGTCCATGTGCCTGTCGACCAGAATATTAACAAGCTGGTTAAGTGGCACGTTGCTTACTCTGCTGACAATCTTTAACACCCTACGTAATGAGATATAGTCCTTCTTCAGTAGCCCTGGAAAATCTAAGGGGGGACAATAGAGAATAATAGGCAGGATGCAAGAGTTAACGAATCGTAAGAGTAAGGGTTGGGTTATTCCAGAATGTCCTAACTTCTTGATGTAGAAGGTAAGACGGAATATTTTCGTAGAAATCATCAAGATATGAGACGACCAGGAAAGATCAGCAGAGAGAATGACGCCAAGATATTTAATTTCCGACTTGGTTTCTATTTCAGTGCCATCTATGTTGCACACCTCGTGAGTGCTAACCAGTTTGTTTAGGTCAGATTCTATAAATAAAACAAGCAATAAGCTAGCTAGTTTAATCACATCTATGTGTATTTATCAGTTTAACTGCTCCTGAGAAGACAGTTATATTCAGCTTACCCATCCTTATCACTAAAAATCACCAATAGTGCCTAAATAAAGAACAAGTATGAACTATCTGAAGCCTTATTTTGTCCCATCTGGTTGATATTAACCATACAGTGAAGAAAAAGAAAGCATTAAAAATTTGTCCACAGATCTGTATCAGCTTAAATTGTCACACTTTATAAATGACCTGTATATTGAATTGTAGAGGAAATAGAAACAATGACACAACGCAGTATACAAGAGAACAGAATAATCGAAAATCATCAACATTATGCCCATTGAAATTCTTAAAGTACAAGTATAATTTGTTGAGAGTTGTATTGTTTACGTACTGATCACTTGTAAATGACCGTCTCAATAATGCACAGGTTTAATTTAAGAGATCTACAGCCGGAGACTTGCTTGAATTTCAGGCTACCACAATACCCAATTCTATCAAACACACTGCTGCAAATTATTATTATTATTACTGTTCCCTTGGGTTCCTAGTGGAACATAGGACTTCAACTGCACGTCTCTACTTGCTTCTGTCTTCTGCTGTACTTTTCACCTGCATCCATGTTAGTCCATACTGTTTCAACTCCTCTTCACACGATCTCCTCTATGTCACCCTTGGACGTCCCACTCGCCGCTTCCCTTTCGGGTTCCACTCGAGCGTTGGCCTGACGCGCGATGTCACCCAGCGGCCTCCTCAGCGAGTCTCCAATCCATCTCCACTTTCTCCTGCATATTTGTTGAGCGATTGGTTCTTGTTTTGTTTGTTCCCATAGTTTCTTGTTGGTGATTCTTTCCGGCCATCTGATCTTCAGTATAGAGCGAAGACAGTTGTTGATAAAGGTCTGCAACAGGCTGTTGGAAATATTCTTTGTGACCCGCCAAGTTTCTGATCCGTATAGAAGAACTGACCGACTTGACGTTTGTATTGAAAATCCGAATTTTGTTGTTGATGTTGAGTGACAGCGGAAGATTTACAGATTGGTTTCAGGTTGATGAATGTGTTTCTCGCCTTCCCGATTCTCGATTTGACATCCTCGTCCGTTCCTCCTTAGTTGAGACAATGCTCCCTAGATAAGTGAATGAAGTAACCTCTTTCAAATCCCTCCCGTTGATGGTGATTGGCGCTGGATGTTGCTGCTATTGTTGTTGTTGTTGTTGGTTGGTTATTTTCATAACCTCCGTCTTGTCTATGTTCACCTGGAGTCCTGTCTTTGCTGCTTCTTCGACCAGTTTTTCGGTTTTTGCTTGCTGCAAATTACTTTATTTATTTTTTATTTTAATCAATCAGAGATGTTGTCAAATCGTAATATTTTCACCCGTGCATCTTTAAGAAAATATCATAATGTATGACAAAGAGTAATGTAGAGTAAAAAAAAATAAATAACTAAGTGGTCCTAAATTAGCTTGCACACACATCAAATCTTATGTTCATTTCTGTTGATTTTATTTGCAAGCCAAATGAAAAAATTTTTTAGGCAATTTCTGGGATTTTCGTGGGTAATCTTAGGGTAGATTAGTGTAAATATTTTGAAGAAGTTTAAGCGGAATGAATCGAAATTCACCACCAGAACCTCAAAATTTCCACCATATTGTTTAGTAGGGTAAAAAGAGTAAATTTGCTACAATATGAAAATGCAGAAAATACTATTCTGTATAAAGAGAATAATAATAATACCTGATGCTAATGTCTTACGAATAATCCTAGAGGTTTTTACCCTAATAGACGGATGCCTGTAAGGAGTACTACTTGTATACAGTCTCAGAAGTTCTAATCAATATGATGGCCAGTTACCATCGGACGTTATACAATCAACAACCTTCTTCTAAGATCTCATCTAACTTAACTGATTCTTTTCTAATAGTATGCAGAACCTATTAGCCACAAGATAATCGATATTATTTTTTACATTCAGCATGAATAAATTTGATATATGTTCTTTTTGTATTATTGATCAGATATATATATATGAACACTAGAACGCTATCCAGTTTTGGCATACATGTTTATTGAAAAACTAATTGTAAGATTAGTCAGACACTTAAATAATTTTTAAAGCACAAAATGTTATTGTTGGTAGCATACTGATAAAACACTCTGAAAACGGTTAACTAGACTACTAGTTGACTAATATCGTCAACAAGCGCTATTATCTAATACCTGTGAATGTGTAAAATCACTATATTATTACAATTTATTCCTTGTGTCTCGAGCGGAACAAAGGGATTCAGCGGTACACTTCCAGTGCACTGACCACAAGGTTACATTTCCTCTCCATGTGGTCTCTGTAACTAATGTAACAAATTCCACAAAAACCTTTGCATTAAGGTTACTTGGTAGAAATTCATTAGACAAATAATGCTTATGTACAGGTTCCCAGTAATGAAGACAAAGTGTGTTACTCACCTTCTTCAACTAATTCTCCAATAAAAACTTTTGTTAAACCAGCCATAGCAATAACCACATTTTGTGAAACTGAAGATGAAGTGACCGATTGTACCAGCTGAAATAAAAAGAAAATCTTTGTGCTATTTCAAAGTATGACACTGTTAATCAATATACTTTTGTGCAAAGCTCTCCACTGAACTGTCCCTTTGGTATTCAGGATTAAACCACAGTCTGGTCATCATGACGAAAACAACATATCCATTGAACTTCAGCTTATACAATATTTGGTTTCGCTTAGATGTTTCTTGATCTTTGTGACTACACAGAGTAAGACTTGACTTATTCTTTATTGTAGCGAATGATAGGAGATATTGCTAAGAACCAAAGTAATCAATAAATAGACATAGCGGTTAGGACGCTCGCCGACCATGCACATGGTCCGGGGTTCGATCCCCGGCGGGCGCACTTCTTTGCCTCGCTAAGCCAGATCTAAAGCTGGTGAATAGGAAAGGTTGGGTATGAGGCTAGCAACCACATCCTGTAAAAATAAACACTGCTACTGAAAATTTAAGCCACTAGCTTGAAGCCCTATGTTCCACTGGGAACGTGAAGGAATAAAAAAAACAGCATCCACTAAAGGGTAATGAAGTAAAGGAATAACTAAGTAGGCTGAGTGAATGAAAATCACTTTAATGCATAAAATTCAACTCTCATTGTCATCAAGTTAAGATACTGTGATTTTGATACAAACCGAAGAGATTCTACAGTCAATATAATAAATTATGATTGTTAAACATGATTCATAGTGAGATTAACAAATGTATCAATTATTAAATTACTCAGTGAATTAGGTCTTTATCAATCTTGGACTCATTTGATGTGTCTGTGCATTGCTGATTGACCTGTCTTATCCAACCCAACAAAACCTTCAAACATATTCTGTATTTTAATTTTTTCAACCTAACGTATCTGTCAAAAATAACCACGAAATAAGATGTTAATGAAAAAGCATGGTGACACGTGCCCAAAATAAATTATGTAATAAGTAGAAAGAGTAAATAAAGGGTTGGTTAGGAAAAAGATGCTACTAAAATATCATACGAAAATTCAAATAAAAAAAACAATATTATTATCAAAGTAGTAGAACTTTGAATTATACCCAAGGTAGAAGGAGGGAGTGGAGAATTTTCTTCTGTGTACATAAATCAGGGTTTCATATCTGGATCGTTAAGGCCTCGACAGTGCAAAGTATACAGAAGATTACCGTTTTCGTGAAACTTCTTTCACATTATAAATTTTATACATCTTGTTATTAATATCATAGGGATAACAGTACAAGATATGTTATTAAGCTAAGTGAATAAACAATACTGACTGAACCTAAACTGTCTGACTGGTTTCAGCGTAGAACTTTGCACACATGTGCAGCAGTTAGAGTTGCCATACTCCCTTTATATAGCACACAAAGCAAGAGAAGAGAGTATGGAGAGATTCAAAAGAGAGACAATAAACATATGAGGGAAAAAGAAAAGTAACATGGAAGAACAATAGAATTTTATTGGATATTATAAATCACAAAGAGTGAATGCATCTGCGCCATTGAGAACGATTTTGGGACATATTACAAATCGTATTTAGACATTGGTTTTTAGAATCATGAGGACCAGTCAGGCAGTCTACACCTCCCTATGTGTCTTAAACTAACTGTTGTGGATTTCATTGACTGATGAAGCCATGTTTTCGTATGAACACCACTAGCCATCTTCCTACCCAATCATATGTCAGCTAACATTGCCTGTCGTCGAGGAAGGCGATGGTTAGGCATGCGTAACACATGTTTTAACCATCTCACTCAGTCAATGTAGCTTCAAAATCTCGTTAACCGATTCCCCTCCTTACCCAGCACTTGACGACTAACCTCAATATTACTCCCCCTGTTATGCCACCTAACGCAGGAGATAGGATGCAGGCACCTATGATCAAAGACAGCTAGACTGGCTTTTCATGTCCTCCACTTTCAATGTCCATGTCTCACAGCCATAAAGGCAGATGGAGCGAACTACTGAGTAGTATACACGTCATTTGATCGGCAGCTGGATATCACGTCTACGCCAGAGATGGCGTAAGTTGACACATGCTCTTTAGAATAAAATATACTTGATTAGTCTGGCTTAATGTTGGCCACTGTCGTTTACCAAGCTTCTAAGTAACCCAAATTAACTGAGTGAGTGAGATCTCCAGGATGAAACAGATCCTACAATTTCGATAGAGAAAGAAAGACCAGGTTTGCAGTATAAAATGATATCATTCTATTTCACAGGTTCTCATCAACTGCAAACTACCTGAAATTACAATGGTTATAAATAATAACATTTCATACTTCAACGTTTGAAAGGTAGTAGTGAAAACGTTATAAGATGAATGCATCCAGAATACAAGTAATACAATTTTTAGTTTAAGTTACCATCAATTTGTATACTATAAAACTATGAAAGAAAAAAGGGGGGTGAGAGAAGACAGAAAAATCTAATGAACAGTGTTAGCTTGTACGTCAACATGGCAACTCACTCATGGAAAATTTAAATCAGTTTGGTTTATGCTAAAAATTGCACAGAAGATGTTGTTCAGAAGGACGACGAAAGCTCCGCAACTTAACCAACCAGCTCAGACAACACTACTAATTGCAAATGATCCACCTGAGCTACAAATCTTCTCTATTATTTCAAAGGTTAAAGTTCATCAAATTGAAAACTTGCTTAGTGAGTTGAGCTCACTAGTGTCTATGACTAATCAGTGTAATGAAAGTGATACGGTTACCAAGGGAGTGAGAGATTGACTACACTCTCTTTCTGTGTGCATAAGTTTCGTCTGAGACGTTTGATCGCAATTGCTTCAGCAAATCGTAGTAAATTCGCTGTCCTTTGTATGTTTAACATTTTGAAGGATTTGGAAATCTCGACAAAATAACCCATATCCACAAGGTGTCTGGTAATTGCACTTTGCAAATATCTGCTTCCTTTTAAGCATAAGTGTCTCGGAATATGCTCTGAAAACCGGATAGAAGCTCTTCTTTCTGTCCTTCGAATGTACTTGCTCCGGCAAATGTATATATATATTTATAAACGCAGTTGGTGGTGATATCAGTAGGGTACTTATCCAGTTTCGATTGGCTTATAGAGCATGTAGTGCTGTGTAGTGTCACCAGCTTGGCTGCAGGGAAGCATCTCTTTATTGCTCCTTTCATCCTCTTTTCAATCTTTTGTGATACTGTTTCTCCCTTGTATGGGAGGCAAATGAACACTTTCTTCTTTTCAACTGTTGGATACTCCTCTTTCTCATCTCTTTCTTTGCTGTACTTTAGGATAAATCCCTTTGGATACCTGTTTTCCTTAAGGCATTTTTCAACAAAGCTTAATTCTTCTTCTACCTTGTTAGGCGAACATAACTTCCTGGCTCTGTCGTACAGTGTCCTTACTAATCCCCGCTTATAGCTTATAGGGCAGAAGCTGTTGTAGTGAAGATATTGTCCAGTCCAGGTTTCTTTTCTGTAGATGGACTTTTCGACCGTCCCATCGTTTCTTCTTTTTACATTAAGGTCCAGGAAGTTGAACTCGTTGTTGTGTTCATATTCCATGGTGAATTTAATGTTTGGGTGGATCTCATTAAGGCGGTCAAATAATACGGTTGCCTGACTCATGTCGTTACAAACAACAAACGTATCATCGACATATCGGTGATAGTATGTTGTTTCATTGACAGCATCACTCAGTCGCGTCTGTTCGAGATAACTCATGAAGATGTCGGCTAGAATAGGTCCTAGAGGTGAACCCATGGCGACCCCGTCAATTTGTCGGTAGAATTGGTTCCTGAATCTAAATTGGATATCTTTTGTGCAAAGAATTAGTAGGCGCCTCATCTCTGTTTCCGGTTATGGCAACAGGTCTGTTTGTTTACAAATGCTGTCTATTGTTTCCATCACCGGTACATTTGTAAGTAAGGCAGTCACGTCGTACGACACCGTTAGTTTATTTGATCTATCAACATGGTCGAATTCTTTAGAAAATTGGAAGGTGTCATCCAAGCTATGATTTGCAAATTTCTGTTGAATTGGCTTCAATAAATCAGCTAGCCATCGATCTAGTTTGTGGCATGGTGAGTTTATCATAGATAGTATGGGTCTTAAGGGCACATTGGCCCTATGGATTTTTGGCAGACCGTACATAAATGGGAGGCGTCCACCTTTTGACCTGAGTTCGTTGTAAGTTTTGTTGTCAATCAGTTTCTTGATGAGGAGTTCTTTGAGGCATTTATTTACTTTACTTTCAAATGATATTGTTGCATCCTTCCTAGTTTTGTCAACCTGAAATTTTTCGGGATCGTTAAGAATTGTCAACATTTTATGTACATAATCAGTTTTATTCATTATAACAACTCCAGAGCCTTTATCGGGTCTAAACATGACGATGTCGTCATTTTCACATAGTCTCCTTAGTGCCGCTCTATGCTCCTCAGTAAGCATTTTCTGTTTTGCGGATGGTGATGTGTGGTATTGGTTGGCTATATCAACCAGTTCGGACTTTAGCCATCCTCTTTTGTCTTCGTCTACAGTTTGCAAGTCAGAAAGTTGATGGTATAAGTATTCCAGCTGCGTTTCTGTATCTATACGGTTTATATGCTTCTTGGAGACGTGAAACTTGAATCCCAGAGATAAGCCTTCTAATTCAATTTTGCTTAGTTGTAAATTTGACAGATTACACAAGTAACATTCAGATGCTTCTGGGAAGTCTTCAGTTAACTTTCCTTAGACTAATGCTTTTGTTAGTTGATTTTCATATTCTTTTGCAGTTCTGGATTGTAATTCTTTGATGAAGTTCATGAATTTGAGCCAGCAAGTAATAATAATGTTTCCTCTGTTACCTTTAAAACATTGAAGTATGAAACATTATCATCTATATAGCCATTGTAATTTCAGGTCGTTTGCAGTTAGCTGATGAGAACCTGTGACACAGAATGATGATATCATTTTACACTGCAAATCTGGTCTTTCTTTCTGTATTGAAATTTATTAAGGGAGCCAAATGTATGAAATTTTTAAAAAGATCCTACAATTATCTTAGGATATTGATTAACATTTAAAAAGTATGCTAAGAAGTACAACAACTCATGCATAAGAATAGTTTAGCCTAGATCATGTTCAAGACTACACCACACTTAAAAAGTAAAAAAATTCATCGGTTAAATGAATTTTAATTTTTTTTTTAATATCACAGTAACAGTAAATGTACAAAGAACAGACAAATAAAAAAAAGAAATTATAACTCTAGTATGCCAAAATTGGATTAGTGCTACATTATATCTACAGAGATAAACAAAACTAGTTAGTTTCTTTTTTTTAAACAAATAAAATATTCTACAGTGAAGACATGATAACACTTTAATTCTCATGAAAAGAAAAAAAAATATTTATATTTACTGTCACAGAAATGTTTTTCTTGTCTACCTAAAAATGAATAATTACTGCTTATCATCAATCGGTTGATGTCTGACTTCGTATTATAATCTTGGTTGTCAATTGAGTCTGACTAACTGATTATTGATCGATCGATCGATCGATCGATCGATCCTACTTTTTAGTGCGGTAAGTGAATATTTTTGGCAATATCATGAAAATTTCATTACTAAATTACACAAAAGTCTAAGAGTTGAGTTACTCTTATAAATGTTAAGTTAGCAATATTCAATGTCTTAGTGAGCAATGACCTGTTTAAAATTGATTTCCTTATAATTACATTCAACATTGTTCTGCATTGTATAATTATAAAGATAATCAGGGATATTCAGACTTACTGTTGGCGATGAAAATTAGGAAATATTCGTATATAATTACGCAAAAAGATTAAAATATTGATTGTGATGGGTAATTAATTAGGTCACACATTCAATCACTAATCTGTCAACCATTGGTTAGGAGTTAGGACAGGCTTCTACTTTATTCTATTTTATTTACAGAACTGACAGTAATAGGAATAATTTTCAAGTTCTAGTTTGTAGGGATTTGATTTGTCTCAAGTTTGATCACCGATTGATGCCAGTCAGAGAACCACTGAAAACAGGGGGTAATGGACGGCTATTTCGTCCTAGGTTGAGATTCTTCATCAGTACGCACCCACAACCCCACCGGGGACCGGACACAGGACTTTAAGGTTGACAGAAGAGCTGGTTAACCATTTATCCACTGGAACGGAATCCAATAACCCATAAATCATAACTCCTGTCATTTCGCTATCTGAATGGTGGTGATGTTACAGGTAGCGAATTAAGGGAAGTTAGAATTCATGGACCACTGGATTCCGTCCCAGTGGATGAGTAGTCAACCAGGTTACCTCTCAGTCTAAATGTCCTGTCTTCGGTCCCCGGAGGGTTCATGGGTGCATACTGTTGAAGAGTCCCAAACTAGGACGAAACGGCTGTCCAGCACCTCTTGGTTTTCAATAGTTTTCTAACTAATATCAATCCGCAATCAAACTCGAAACTAATCCAATCCCTACGAAATAACACTTGAAAATAGTAATAATAATAATAATAATAAATCAGAACTGAAAACTTACACGTCTTACTGCAGCTTTAGCGAATGTAGCCCTTCGAAATGTTTCAAAACGATTCAATTGTTCCTCATCAAAATGTGCTAACAATGCGAGTAGTTTACGATCTTCTATTTTTCTCGCCTCTTTATCCTGTTGCAAAACTGGTGATATAATCTCACTGACAACAGATTCAGTATCCGCGTCACCAAGTACAGTTGTATTGTCGTCTTCATCATCAATATCGTCCTCCTCGTCTTCATCATCAATATCCTCTTCCTCTTCTTCATCGTCCTCGCCTTCATCTTCTGCTGCTTCACTGACTAGTAAGACCGTAGTAGTTGGATCGTCAATTCCAATTACAGATGCTACAGTCTCTGGACACTCTGTAACCACCAGTGGATCGACGTATGATGTCACTGCTTCTGATGATAATGATGAAGAGGATGCAACAGCTGAATCAGTAATAACTGGGATTATATTTGATAAATTCGGTGTACCTGGTTTGGAGCATGGTGAGTCTAGATCACTCTGTTTGGAAGAAAAATAGTTTACTTTATGAACAACGTGGGAAAAAAAAGTAAAACCAAAAGTGTTTTCACATGTATTTAAAGTTCAACTGAAAAGTGCCTTGAGGTGAATTTTTCACTGACAATCACATGAACATTACTTTGTAGTCTTTATTTTATCACATGCTCTTTACCATACAATGCAAAAAATCAATTATAACTTGACAGAAATTTATTATATAGTGAATCGGTTAGGTCTATATTTCAGAATAGGCAATAAGCGAGACACCGCTGACTTCATTTCAGTTATCCAATAGGAAACATGGAAACTGATGCAAGCTACATGATGTAATTAGGCAGTTAATCAAACCAACACATCACCAATAGGCCTTAAACAGACGTTTTTCTCATTCTTGTTGTAACGCGAGCTTCAAACTGTTTTCATTCTTGAATTCTTTCTAGTGTCTGCTTATTCTCGTGAAATATAAGTATCAGCAATATTGAAAATTGTGGTATGTATAGTTCCCTTAACATCATAATCACTAGCTTAAAACAGTTGATTAATTCGATTATAGGTTTCCTGGACTAATTTGAGCGCCTAGCGTGTTAAGAAAATCAAAACAAGATTTATCTGAACGTTTCTCTGTGTAAGCCACAGCTTCTTCAGCAGATTTATTCGGATTTTTATTAATCATCAAAATATATAGTGGAAAATTTTCACATAAATTGAAGTCAGTTTACTTGAAGGTCATTTGATCATGGACACTTTTACTAATAGAAAATATGTAAGCAGTCATCACATATATTTGTAATGACTAATGTCAAGTTGTTGTTGTGTTCACTCTTCTATAGTTAATTTGTACAGATTAGTTCTGTGTGAGTGTGTGTGTGTGTATGTATGTTATTTGTCACTTGGGAAATACGTGAATTCATATGTGACAAACATGATCCTACATGTTTTAAAAGGTCATGGAGGCTCATAGAGTGTTTATTGAATTTTTTTTTCATTTGTCTTGCTTCATAAGAGTTTGCCATATAGGTGATAAGTCTATCCCTTCTTTCCTATTCACTGCATTCAATGTGGTTAAGATGTGCAAGGCTTCAGAAGTCAATCTTTCTTTATGTGAATGAAATCCTCTTCCAAGAATTTCGACATTGTCGAAATCAATCTTATGTCCGCTGTCTATAGCATGCATTGCTATAGCCGATCTTTTTTCTAGGCTTTTTAGTTCTACTTCATTTCTAGGTGGATGTTTCGTGCATAGTCTATGCTCATTCACTCTGACCTTCACCTGCCTACTGCTCTCCCCTATATAGCATGCATCACATTTTGAACACATTATCTTGTAGACACAATTACTTTGTGACATTTTGGGAATTATATCTTTGACATGCACCAGCGCTTTCTCCAGAGAATCACACAGCGAAATGTTCAAAAAAATCTTGTTTTGATTTTCTTAACACGCTGGGATTAATTTAAATAATTTATAATGAAGTTGATTAATTCGTTCCAAAGGTTTTTAAAAATCATTGTGCTCACTGCTTTATGCAGTAGAGAGAAATAAATACATACCATCTGAAAAACGCGTTTGAGTGTTGCAAAGTGCTTTAGGTCTGTAATACTGTATAAACACACAGACTGAAGAGAATTTACATTCTAGTGATATTCCTGCCGAAGACTTTTGCTCTAAAATCTAAATTAAAACGCAGTGAAGCAAATTTATAGACAGCATTCACATAAACGCATAATGTATATCGTACTAATCTACCTTAAATGTGAGAAGTCCTTAAATCATCGGTATACAACGAAAAGGTATTTAACTGTGTTACATGAACTTTTTTTATTCCTTCACGTTCCCAGTGGAACATAGGGCTTCAAGCTAAGGGCTTGAAGTTTCTGTAGCAGCGTTTATTTTTACAGGATGGGGTTGCTAGCCTCATACCCAACCTTTCCTCTTTACCAGCTTTTATTTCTGCCTTAGTGAGGTAAAGGAGTGCGTCGGCCGCTGTGAGTCAGTAACTAAGATTTGGCTCCAGAATTCTATCCTTATGTTTCTCTGCATATAAAATACACTATCATATGCAGCTATAGAATAAAACAAACAAAGTGACAAGCTGATTGAAATACATTTATGTTTGTTTTGATTGGTATACTAATTTTTCCTATTTATTTCATATTCGACATACAGAATAAATTAAGTCAAGACAAAGGAAACAGAACGCAAACAGCACTGAGCATTATCTCTACTCAAATATTTGTGAAAGCGTCACAGTATGCTATAATCTGACAGTTCACTTCAGGACATAATCAATTACTGGATGAAAGATACAATATATGATGCAAAAAGAATCTAAAACACTTTGTCTCAAATCTGTATATGCAGTCATTAGTGCACATTAGTATATCCATCCCTTGCGATCATGATGAACAATCAAATGTATTGGAATACTATTCAGTAAATCGATATGTGGACTACCGAGGGTAACATGGAGGAAATAAAAGCTTATGGACAATGGTCGGGTTAGCTGGAAAAAAACTACAGAGGACTGAGGGAAATGGTGATATCTTGCTGAAGCCCTATTTTCCACTAGGGAATAATAATAATAAATCATACTGTACCATTATTCTCAAAATTACTTGAGGTTTTCTTTTTAAAATATCTGGTCTTTTCCATTTTTCATCTGAGGATATGAATTAATCCTTTTTATTTATAGAATGAACCTGCAATTTACCTTCTGCTGCTTTCGAGTTTTAGCATACACAATCAATAATTACTAAAGTGCAGATCATATCCAATACAGTAAGTCCTACAGAAGACGAATTGCAAGCCCGAATAGCTCAGTGGTAATGTCTCTGACTGCAGCACTGGGTGATGCATGTTCGAATCTCAGAGGGGAAATGAATTCCTTCAAGGCTGAAGATACGCCTTGTTGACTGATGAGTGCCAAATAGCATGAAACCTAGGTCCAAGGCTTCCTACCGATTGCCTTCAACCAACAAATACTGACAAAGTTCAAATAGCATAAAACAAGGTATCATGAATTACTAGACAGAAGATGACTTAAAGAGCATTAACTTACTTCAGTAGTTAATTTTGGTTTCTTAAATGGTTGATCAACAGTTGTATCCGTATCATTAGGTTGATCATTCTCAACTGTTGTTATGGTTGTTTCTGCTGTTGTTGTTGTTGAGGGTACATTTGCGTCTTGAGATAAGTCTGGATTTTCACTCAGACTTTCTTTATCGCCATCATTCATGTCAACTGTTGGATCCATTTATCTTGAAGAATTAACAAGACAGCATAAATTGATCAAAACAGACTGTTTTGTCTAAAAGAAAACAACAAATATAGTTAAGAAAAGGCAAATGAACAGAGAAATAATTTCGTGTTTATAAATGATGATGATCATATCAGCAGATTATTCAAACACGTACTTGCTGAAGTCTTTAATAATATTTCACTCAATAGAAACTATTGTATTGAATATTATTCGCTGTCACTAAGCTCAGTTAAATTATGGTTGGATCACTATGGATCTGCAAACTGGAATAAACTGAGAGAATTGGAGAAGTCTCGTTGTAAAGAAGAATTAGTAATACAATACCATAATTTTTAAACTGGATACCAATAAAATTTCGACATGCTTATTGTTTATAGCTTAAATCTGTTCATGAAGTAACAAGCACTGGAATAGTATGGCTCAGGGATCACTCACAGGTTCAGATACACTGGTTACTCTTGAAGAAGAGGTCTTTTATGTCCATGATGATAGAGAGAACTGCCATTATACTAAACGTGAAGTTCCTAAACATGGAATTTTCAGTGATGTATAACATCTTAAAAAAAGACTGAAACCGAATTCTTTCCTAAACAGGATATGAAGTCTAAAAGATCAAAGGAATTAATGATTTAGAAATGTTTCCTCTCATAACCAATGTTATATCGTTGACTGTAGATTTTTAAATTAGTGCATATAACTTATACTACTTAGTGATAGTAAGTAGTAACGACACGTGGTGGAACTCAATGGAGTATCTTCAGGATAGCTTTCTGTTTTCAGGTATGAGAAGTAAATCCTATAGGTTTTGCACAGTGCATAAAGTCAGGTTGCAGAGTGACAGATTCACACATGAGTCGTCTGAATCACAATAAATATTCTAAAAGCAAACTCTGTAAGCATCAGACAGACAGACAGACATCAGTATATTAATACTTAGACAAAACTCGATGAATTCTGTGTCTGAGTACAGCTGTACCTTAAAACAGAAGTATTCATATGGAGCTGTTACCTAAGATGAGGTTTTGTTGCATAAAAGTTCCGACAAAGTGCTGCATATTTGCATCAGTAAAAACTAGTGGAAAACGAAGCAAATTGATTGCGTATACGTATTTACAGTAAGCTGTCTGAATTGAATCCAGCTCAAGAGAGAAAGATAGAGAAACTGAGAGTTCTGATCAATTTTGATACCTATATCGAAGCATCAAGTAAGTTCTTCTATACGGATCAGAAACTTGGCGGGTCACAAAGAATATTTCCAACAGGTTGCAGACCTTCATCAACAACTGTCTTCGTTCTATACTCAAGATCAGATGGCCGGAAAGAATCACCAACAAGAAACTATGGGAACAAACAAAACAAGAACCAATCGCTCAACAAATATGCAGGAGAAAGTGGAGATGGATCAGACACTCGCTGAGGAGGCCGCTGGGTGACATAGCGCGTCAGGCCAGTGCTCAAGTGGAACCCGAAAGGGAAGCGGCGAGTGGGACGTCAGTGCAAGAGTGACATGGAGGAGATCATCTGAAGAGGAGTTGAAACAGTATGGAACAACATGGATGCAGGTGAAAAGTACAGCAGAAGACAGAAGCAAGTGGAGACGTGTAGTTGAAGCCCTATGTTCCACTAGGAACCCAGGGGAACAATAATAATAACGAAGCATAGTCAAGCAATTAATGATGGAGACGCCTAGCATGATACAAGATGCTTAGAAATCAACTTGATCTGATATAAAACAGTGAAGTACTAGCAACAATGGAATAAGGTCTGGAATAATATTGCTGTCAGTTAATGCACATATAAGATCAATATTTTAATCTACTATCTAGATGTATATAAACATTTTTAATTAATTGTACTTAACATCCTTCTCAGTCTCATTCAAAGCCACGGTGACACTAGCCTCTAGACAAGATTTGTGACTAACATATGGGTTAGAAAAGTAATTGCTGTAGATTAGCAAAACCACTAAACGTTATAAAAAAGAGATTCTCTGTAGTTATAATCCTAGTCACTTTTGATATTATATCAGTGCATTTTGATAGGCCACAATATGAAGCAAATATTACATACATTGATTTATAACATTCATAACGTTAACTATCCACAACTTTTCACATTGTGTAGACTTCTAATTAGTCTGAGATACACTTACTAATCAATACTTCATGTTGTTATAGAGACAAAGGAGCTTTAAAGACGTTTGTTGCTTTGTCCCACCATTAATTACAAGTTATACACTGTCTCCACCGCTGTGTCACACCATATACTAGCTATGTAAGAATAATTATTACGTGACACAATCTTATCCTCTTAAGAAAATCTAAAGTTTTCACCATGAAAGTAGGTCTGCAAACGCTTTCCAGTAACGTTGTATTTGGCAACCTACGTACAGACATTACACATAAAAAAGTGTATCACATATCACCAAAGATTATTAATGTGGGAAGTGAAATATACATTTTGAGTTATAAGTGTATTCGTAATCAAACAAGTAATCACAACAGCTAAAATAAGCTTAAAGTGATGCATATTAAGATAAAAAGAAGTTCAATTGATAAACTATTATGTACGTTCATTAAGATTTTGATCTAGTCGTATCGTGTAGAAGAATTCTAGCCCAGTTTATAGGCTGAGTCACTGAAATAAATAATAACAGTTGTACAAGGTATTATACTTACGAACTGACGTAAACCTTACTCATCAAATCATCACCATAACAACTAAGTAAAAAAATGCAGACGGATGAGTTAAGTGAAATCACGTGGACAAATGAGCATCTCATCACATGGCATTTCATTCCACTTATACAAATTCTTATTTGCAGAGTTGGACCCGACAAGTCACAACAGCCAGAAACGTTTGGGGAGAAAGATTATATATATATATATGATAACTACTAAATTAAACTACTTTTGGCTACATAAGTTGACCCGATTTATCCAGACAACTGCGTTTTATAATCAAACTAAACAGTGGAAAGTACGCATGCACTGAGGATATCATATAGCTAGAGAAATCAATAGTTTCTAGACTGTAGTTACCATCAACTATGCAATAACCTAGTTTCAAGAGACAAAAACAACAACTGAGACACTTCAATAAAGTGCAACAAACTTTCAAAACGTTTTCAGGATTAGTAATAAGATACTTATCGTATTTCAACTTATTGACATTAAAAAGCAAAAAATTAAAAACTGAATTATCGTATTTCTTAAGAAGAGGCAAACTGAATGCTGAAAACCTAGATGAAAAAACTTCTGACGCCTAGGTTTATTACATTAAGCACTTAACAGTGGGGTTATGAGTTTTATTCCATCTTCACCTACCGAGGTCGTACAGTTAAACAGCGTCATCAGCCGCCATATAATAGGTGTGGCTTATTGTACAACGTACTAACAGACATGCTTTCATTTAGTTGCATACCATATTATTAAAAAAAATTGTGCATTGGATGTTTCATAGAGTATAACTTTGCTGATAGACAATAAAACGTGCTCAAGATATGACCCAGTAAATAGTACTACATCACTAAGTGTACTACCAAACGCGCATATCTAATGTAGAATTACATTTTATCACAGGTGTGGAGCTCTTCTTCTGATGACAAAGGCGTTGACTGCTTAAATCACACAAGAAAGGATAACGACTGTTTAAAATCCGAAGTAATTCGGTGGATGGTGACTAACAGTGGAGTCTAGTGGATTCCACTGCTAGTCACCTCTCACCAAATTACTTCTAGTTAAATCATCAGACATCGTCGAAGTATCCACACAAGGAGCCAACATGTCAACAGAGATCAAACACTTCAGTCCAATCAATCAGTTAGAAAGTCAAAATTGAATTAAATAATTGTTTAAAATCCTCTAAATAAAACTTTTTTTTCTAAAATTATTGTGGTGTATGTGCGAAACAAGTATTTCGTTTACATACAGTCCTAAGTGTATTGACCAAAGTCCATCCTGTAAGATGTATACTGTGTTCACTAAGTGCACAGTAACTTGATAACAGACAGGTAGAGCTTCCTGTCGATGGATACCTTGTTACATAGAATGCCAAATTATAATGTGGGTCTCAGTGGTCACATAGAGCATTTCGATATACATGTTTATAACATAACAGATATGTTGGTTATCATTAAAAAACTAATGTAGCATAAGTAGTTGTCTTGAAGGGAGTCAGTCGTAACAAGAAAAAGTTTTCCTCTTATCTAATCTCATTTTTGCCACATATCCGCTTAGGAAATCGATTCAACGTACAAATATTGATTCCTGGAGAGCAAGTGACAAGAAGCCAACTAAAGATAAGTACTTCTCAGCTGTAATGGTAGTTTTCCAAGTGTCCATTGCCCTACTACAAATGGGCAACTTAGTGTATTCACAATAAATCAATACAGTATTGATAAATTACCTTCTCCGACCAATTATATTTCAAGAACTAGGTGAAATATCAAAACAAGATTGATGATTATTCTAAGGTTTCACCTCAGAAATTCTGTTACTATTACAGGAAGATTAGTATTTAAACTAGCAAACCGAAATCAATTTAATTCTTTCAAATTCACCTCTTATGAAATGACGCCGAGCTATTGGATGTTTGTGTATATGCTTTGAGTAAGGCTAGTACTCGTAATAAAATAACCAACAGAACCAACTGGAAGTGGGCCAGCAGTGCAATCCATGATGCTTGTTTCCGAAAGCCGAAGGTCGTGGTAACCCTTCAACACCTCACATACTAAAAGAGGTTCAGTTCAGCAATGTTATCAGGGAAGCGTAAGTGCATATGAAGAACATTCATAAGTCTAGATTAATGAATCCTTAATCCTACGACTTTTCTAACTTTAATAGACTTTTTTTCTTCCTTCGAGTAAAAGTAAGATAAAAAGCGAACTAAATTGTGAATCGTTGTGTAATAACTCAAATCTGCATCATGAACAAGATATGACTGACAACAACAGGGTTTAAGATAAGTCGTACGGATGAGTATCAACATTCATGTAACATCAATCAGGCACGACTTCTCACTTGACGCATTCTTACATCGAATAAAAGATGTTTGAACATATTCTCTACGCGCAATTTAGTTGACTGAAGATACTAAGTCAAAGAAAAGCATTCTGATGACAATTAAAAGATATTTGTTCAGCATAATTTGTGAGTTACGAAAGCATAATCCCACTAGTCAACCCTAAAATAAGTATTTACGATACAACTACGTCGACTGACAGTATAATCCCGACTGAAATACGATAAATACAAATACACCTAGATAATAAAAATAGTTCTAGCTATATACTGAAAAAGAAGAAATCAAATAGAATATTATAAATACTTCTTCTTAGTCGTGAAAACTCATAAGCAGCTAAACAATTAAATGCATAGTTATGCACTGGTGACTGTACACCTTATTGCTCGACACAATTGACAACACTAGTCATTTCCATCAACTGAAAACTATGTAATTTACAATTGAGAATTCTTCATATAAAGACACACTTAACGTACTGTTTACCATAAAATAAATCACGCCATCAAAAATGCGTATTCCCTTAGATAAAAAATCTTGTATTAATTACCACTGGAAGCAAACAAGCATTTTCATCTTGAGAAGGAAAAACAAGAGTTTGCATTACGACAGATTTTTTTTTGAATCATTAAAAACAAAAAAAGAAAAACTATACAATCGGTAAGTAAAAGGAACAGGAAAATCAAATATAAGAGTTATTGAAAAACATTTTTTTCGATAGAAACAGGGTGTGTCTAATCAATCGGTCGCTGAATATCTACAATGATACACGATTATTAATTGTTATTTTTATTACTAGATTGTTCAGCGAAATTGATAGTTTTTTGTACAGCATTAATTAACTGTTCAATCATTTGGCATTGTTGACGTAAATGAGGTGCATAAGCTGGCCAACGGCATATTGGACAATCGAAAGCACCAGTATCTAACCATTTTCGAATACAGTGTTCATGAAAACCATGACCACATGGTAGTGCACTCAATCTTACACCTGAACGAAATTTTTGCCAGCACACAACACATTCTTTGCATGGTACAACCCAAGATGGCCAATCGTTTAAAGGAACTGTACAATTAACATCATTAGATGACACAGATGAGGAGGAGGAGGCAGATGAATTGTGGTTATTTGCTGTGAGAGTAGCATTTTCACGAGAGTAAATATTACGATTAGAACGATATGCCTGATCATCATTACTACCTACATCAGAGGTGGAACTTGATCGTGAGCAGAAAGAAATTGGATGAGATGAATGGATGCCACGTAAAGCTGGATGGCGGACATTTCTTCTTTTGATATGAGATGAAAATCTCCGACAGCCGCCATTATTGTCGTCATCATCACTTGTACCTTCAAATTCATCCTCAGCTTCATAGTTAATATCTGTTGCATTAAACGTGACCGGCTTAGTAGTAGGACATAATTTTCTTGTATGTGGATGATAATGATTGGTATTTACACCAGTAGAAGACTTAACGTTATTATTATTATTGCCAAATGAATTTAAACAATTCCAAGTATACATATGTGCTGCAGTTACATGACTCGATTCATCAGGAATTCTGCTTCCTTGATAATATGAATCTGGTAATGAAAAAGAAGCGACTGGATTCATCGAAGTCGATGATAGATGACCTGTCTGCTGACTGAGAATATGATATAGTCTTCGTAGTCTACGTAATAAACGATTTCCTTCAATAACCTCCATATTTTCCTCCTGATTATTCGTATTCGACTTAAACATTGTAGCATCTGATGACTTGTGTTCACTCACAGACTTTCCTTTGTTATTACATGTTTGGTAATCACGATGACTGTCTGATTCTAGTGTACTTGAAGCTGTAGAATCTGCAGAACCAGATTTTAATTCAATGTCTGACTGAATAAGTAAGCGTGATAATTCATTCCACAATTGATCGGGTGATATCTGATTAAGGCGTTCGCGAACTAGAACAGGATCTAATCGATTAAAACGTCGAGAACGTGAACTGTTAGAAGGACTATTATTATTGTTCTTCTTGTACTTCAGCATTAAAGAATGAACTCTACTCGACAACACTACTAAGAACAACCATGAAGCTAGAATAACTTGTAACAAGTTAAACCATTTTAAATGACCTGTTAGAATAGACAAACGCAATTTGACTATGGGTGAGGACAAAGAGAATGACCTGAGAAACCAAAGATTTAAGTTGACAACTGGTAAAGCATAAGATAAACTTAATATATTTATAATTGGTAATATAGTTAAAAGTAGAAGAATGTGGGCTGAGATTAGATCAAGAAGAAATATTTTAATCCATTCAAAGATATGAGACAATATAAGTGATTTCATACTGGCTGGTGATGAGTTGGACGGTGAAATGTCCTGTCTATCTTCATGCACCAAACGACTTTGATCAGTTGGGTGATAATAATTATTAGTTGATTCATCAAACGTTGAATGGTGGTCAGTATTAAAATTAGGAATGTGTGATGTCCATCCTTGGCGTGCTAGTCTAATTACAGTTCTTGCTAAGGCTGAACGACGTGTAGCAACAGATGAACGATTATTGTTGCGATTTGTATGAAAATTATTATTACCACTAGCATTTGACGAATGTGTAATAACAAATAATATCCGTCCAGCTTCGACGGCGCCATTTATGAAAACCAAAATGTTAGTTGCAAATACTAACATCCAAAGGAAATCATCGGCCGAAGGATATAATGAATGCAACAACATTTCAAGATTCTCATAGCTTAAATATTCTTTCCTATTTAAACCGAATGGATAACATCTCCCCTCTGGCGTCAGGATTACAAAGCGGGATTTAGAAGAACAGTTCATATTGTTTAACAAATCAGAGACTGTACCAATAGATGATGTAGTTACTGGCCAGTTATCAACGTTAGTATTCACAGTTGTGGATTTTTGATTAAATAAATCGTATGGCACAGACCAAAACCGAACTCGACCAGTATATGTGACAGAAAGTGCACTTAAAACTAATGGTGGTTGATATTTGTTAGTCAATTTGGTTTCATATGAAATCTCCGGGAGCCATAGAACATGTATTGGTTGAGGTTTCTTATATAACCATGAAGACCATAAATGCTTTAAATAATTATTCCGAAGCATGCGATTACCAGGCAATACTGAGCTCACTGGATAAATATCGCGTACGTCCTTTAACACTTTAACACGTTCTGCTAACACCGATACAATCCATGAGTGAATGATGTCTAAAATGTATTTACTTGATCCATGATCAACAACTTCTTTCGATTTTTGATCTTTAGGTAAAGGACGGAATTGTACCATATCTTTCATACGTTCACCACCTTTGGGTAAAGCGAGGATAAGATCTGGATTAATGAAACCTCGTTCGATGCACAAGCTGAAACAATGGAAAATATTTACTAATTTAAAATTCAACACATAGAAAAACTAAACAAACGATCTAATAGATCTAATAACAAAACACTAGAATCTTTGTGACAAATGCTGAGAATTCCATTCTGTATTATAAGTACTGTTTTTGAAATAAAGTAAATTATTATTATTATTATCTTAGAACGACGTTTACTAATTCACTACAATAAACGGTACGTAGAACAACTGCGTTGCTAGTTTCCTTTAATGGACAACCAACTGTAAATTATTTTTTGATGGAACTCAGGTGTATTCGATGATAATGTCATATCACGCATCATGAATGTTAAAAAGTCAATCAAGGGTGAATGCCACTTCAGCACTTATTTGAGTCCTACAGTGACTCCACTAATTCTCAAGCAAGATTTTTAAGGAAGGCTGAATTTATTGGAATCTATAACAATGAACTGGTAGCATTCATCAAATTGACAGCTATATTCACGGAACATTAAAATGAAACTGAAATAAAATTTGCACTTACATGCACGACGGCTAATAATATTATATGGTCCCCAAGACTCGGCAGCCTAGCTGGAGTTCACACTCCTAATCCAGTGACTTAAATTCGAGTTCCTAATCCAATGAGCAATATATCCAAGATCTAAGTGCTTACTCACGAAGACAACCAGATACTTAGTTTTTTTAACACTAAGGATAAATATAAGTGAAGGCTTCCTGAATCTTATTTAAACAGTATGTTGCTTTAAATCGTCTACCAAGGTATAGAAATTTAAAAAAACCTTCACATGAAAACTTTTCAAAAGGTCAAATAACTGTTAAATCTTTCCTTTTTAAATGTTACTTCAACCTTAAAGCTGACACAAGCAACAGAAAGGTGAATTCAACTATCAACTGTGATAACTAAAAAAAGTACTAAAACATATAAGATGGCAACCGTTTTCACATGTGTCTGTGAGAACACCGGCTATAGGCTTAGAAGTCAACAAATGAATAAGGCGGATAAAGGATAAAAATAGCATAACTCAGTAAACACGCACAGGTTTATGTATTGAAATACATATCGTGTTGCAAATGAGTCAGTTGATAATACTGCATGATCATTTGTAGTTGGGTGAGGGGGTGGTGTTTCTACTGAAATAATAGTTATTTATACGAATAAACCACAATTTTACGTATAAGAAAATCGATTAATAGTTGGCAAACTCAAGTTGGTTTGTTTAAGGGTGTGTTAATTTTTGTAAAACTGCTGCTTCGTTTAGAAAGATCTGCATGATACAGAGGATCTAGACATGATAGAGTATCCTAAAGTGATAGAACCTACTAAACAAATAAAATAGTTAGTCCTTACTAGCTAAGTCCAACCGAGATCACTGCCCAATTTAACATTTAATAAAAAAAGCAAGATTTACAAGCATTACGGGATGAAAACTGGTACAATCCTTCAGCCACACTAACTTAGGTCGGTGGATTGAAACTTCCACAAGTGAATGCTGCAAAAAGATAATTTCTTCAAGTAAGTAGAGGATAAGGAGGAATACAAATTAAACAACTGAAGTAAAAATAATACAAAATTTCCTAGTGAAGGCAAAAATGATTTCGTTAGGGTGAATAACAAATTTAAAACAAGCAATAAAGGTTAATAAAGCAGGATTTAATGAATTCATCAAATTTCGGTAGAACTCGTCAGCTGAATACTCTACATACACGGATATATATACTTTTGAAATTACATTGGGAGATATAGGACTGATAAGTAAACAAACTACATTGAATTAGTCATGCAGAAAGACAGGTGCGAATGCTTTTCCAGGTCATGTTCAATTAGATAAGGGGAGAGAGAGAGTATGGGAGATCAAAATTAAGATAAATTGCATTACGCTTCAATTACATCACTTAGATAAACAATTAGACATTAGAGAATTTAACAAGAATTGCAACCAGAGGGATGTCAATAGTAATAGTTATAATAATAACAATAATAATAATAGTGTTGAAGTGAGTTAAGATAATCCTACTGATAAAGGATAGTTTTAAATGGATCAAGAATAATAATAATGAGAATAATAATAATGAAAATAATAATAAGAGGTAGAATTATAAGTAAAACGTATTACCATGGTAGATTCAGAGTCACGACCATCTCCTTTTGTACACAGAGACCTGGTTTGTGAACTCGAATTGCACAAGCCTCTGCAATTGCAAGCATCTTCTTGTTTCTTTGTCTGCTGACAATGGTGAATGACTTGACCGCGTCGATATCATGCCCGTAATCCACAAGATGCTTTGTTATTGAGGATTTTGGCACTTTGCACTCAGCTGTTTTCAACCATTTTGACAAATGCTCCATCATGCGAGTAGACAATCTCCTTTCCGTACGACCTATGTATTTACTTCCACAAACACACTCAAATTGATATACGCAGTTTGAAGTGTCGAGGATTGGCGACTGGTCTTTCCCAGATTGTTGAAGCACTCGCTTAGCGGTGTTAAGGAAAACAAGTTTTACAGCATAATAAGTTCTCTTGATGGCTTTGTCGAGTCTTCGTTTAACTACTTCCTGTACATCATCTCCTTTGAACGGCAAACTGATCTAGACAGGTTTCTTCGGAACTGTTTGGATTGAATAACAAATATCAAATCCACAAACCAAAAAAAATGTCTTCATGATGCTAAACAAAAATGAATAAATGATTTAATTATACAAACACCACTAGCAAATGCTTACCTATGAAGCTTTTCACAGTTAAGCAAACCTGTCTTGAATCCGAATGACTGATATCGATAACTTAAAACAGCCCAAATCTCCTCCGAAATGACTGACGCAGGTTTAATTCTGGATTTGACTTTTTGATCTGTAGTTGACGAGAAAGAAGACTGTGGAGAAGCCACAGCTAAAAGCCATACACTGTCTTTTTTATCTTCAACATGTTCGATAAATTCAGATTCACTATCAAATACGATGCTATTCGATTTGAAACTGGATGGCGTGGGATTCGAATCCATTGGTTGATAATTTGAATGTGATAATTTCCGATAGACGAAAGCATCTGGACTTTTTGAGAAATCCATGTTTGCATGCTTTGATTGTTTGGCTTGCGCATTCTTAAGTTCATTTGGGGTGATAAAACCTATAGCAGAGTATTAATTTTAACATTACATGTAAGTAGAAGGCTTATATAGGGTAAGATTTATTTAGATAAATTCTTTGGAACTGAATAGGATATGATCAGTGTTCTTTTAAAAGATACAGAAAAACTGGGTTGGAATATTGCTAATCTGGTGTGTCGCTCTAGCTCTTCATAAACTATTACTAACCACAATGTTGACATCAACAGCGCAAATACATAAACAAACAATCTTCAAGAATTAGTAAGAACTAAGGGGATAATTGTATACACGATTGAGACACTCTGGATTTACTGTTCCCCAACTCTATGGCCTGGCGAAAATCTACCACTTCGTCCACTTCTAGACACGACAGGTTCACCTTATCATTATGTCATCAAGTGGACAGCAAGACTACTGGAATCATTAAGAAGGTAATTAATAAGCTACTATTTGCATGATACATGAGAATTTATTAGTATCAGTGATAATACTTATGTTAGTGAGGAAACTATGTTGTCGCCAGATGTATGCTCACTGTTTGCTAACGTTCAGTTAAATCAAACAGTATGTATATAATCACATAGACTTACACAATGTGAACATAGGAATACCTACATCATATTTAAAAGAGCTTATGATTCGGAGTACATCGCATGTCCAATTTCATTTTAACGATGACATTTATAGACATAAAGATAGGGTTGCCGTAAATTCGCCATTATGTCCCTTGCTAGTGGGTTTGTTTTTGGTTAGTATAAAGAACAGTACCGTTGCATTTGCAACTAAGCGACTGAAGGTTTAAAGATACGAGGATAACACGTTTTTCTTATGTGATGAAAACTTGGATTTGGAAGACATCCTGAAAGTACTCAATGACAGTCATTCTGCTATCCGGTTTATCTTTAAAAAAAAGAAACATCAAAATATCTTTACTTGATTTGTTCTTCACAAGGAGAGCTGATGGGTCAATTTACAGAAAATCGACGTAAACCGGAAAAATGATTAACTATTAAAATCTTGTTCCCATGGATAAAAAAGGATTTAATCAGTTCTGTCTTAACACTTATTCGGAGAATTTGTAGTGAAGACAGTGTTGATTAAGAACCTAAACAATTTAAAGAAACTTCAATGGGGAATGGGTATCTATTCTGCTTCGTCGAGGCTAATAACAAATTACATGACAAAAATACAGAGTGAAGCAAAGTACCAAAGGAAGTGTTGCACATAAACTCAAAATTCGGGGCCGACACTCCCAGTGAACTCCTTAAAAAGTGACTGACAAAATCTCCAAAGAAAATATTCTTTGCTGCCATTCTAAGAACAACTAACTGTGGCCGTCCACTAGTGCACCCTTATGTTACTGCTGCTGATATATAACGAAATATCAAGTAAAGTGTAGGATTTAAGCAATCAGTAATAAAACGAGATATATAGAAATTATATCGCTATTAGTGTCTGGAAAATAATACTAGGGTAATCAGTAGACTGAATATAATAATTTCAGCACTGCTTCCGATAGTACGAATCCCAAACTACAATAGATAACACTTCGAAATGCACAAACGCTGAACGAATTTTGGAATGTTTATGAATGCTCCCACACAAAGCAAGTAATTAGTTGCCTTGAGTTCACTACTTCTCTCACATTTAATTCATAACACCAAACAAAATCATGAATTATGAATGCTACGTCTGGCAGTGTACATCTATAAGTGACTCAGAGCATGTAGGCAAATAGTCATATACTGAAACGTATGATTCATTGGATTGTTAACTTACCTGTTGAATTTACTGCTGATTCTATATCCTTTCGTTCTAACAATGAAGAGTACAAGACGCCACGTTGGTCTAAAACGGCCTTTAGTTGGGAACTGCTTAGACGATTTCCTTTTTCATAAGTTTCTTCTGAACCATCCACGTCTGCAAGGTCAGCATCAATATCAGATATGATTTCATCCATTAGCCTGTACATATAGGCCGCAGAACAAATAGACAAGGTGAAACATGTTATTAGGCCAACATTGGAACGAATACGCTTAGACGCTGGATATTCAGAAGTGACAACACTTAGTTGTGCACACATTTGCGGCGAAATAAGAATAACCAACGTCAAAGTTCGCGACGTCAAAGCAACTACTCGACCTTCTCTTCACCTCATCAAAACAAAGTCTTTTGTTCCTAGGCTCTAAGTTTACAATCTCAGAATCTATTTAGAAACTAACATATTTCCGTCACCATAGTACAACTAGGGCTAGAATAAGCATATTTAACTGAAATTAATAAACATTAACCAAATATTCCTTAGAAGTTTAAAATGTCTTAAGCTTACTTTTAATTGGAATGCACCCAGCCAATTTCTGCACCCCATTTAATGTCCCTCTTGTGCTGATTCACATGCACACCCCGTTCATACACTGGGTGACTGTTTCCCTAAGCGTCGATCTCCAGCAAACTTGACTTTAAGATTGTCGATTGTGATATTCTAGTTTATTTTAATGACATGCTGAAATTTGTGTATATAATAAGTTTTGATATCTTTGGGTTTCTTCTCACGCCGCTTTCCCTAACTTGCGGCAAGCGGACTTTCCGACACTTCACTTGAGATATCTTATGCGGACAAGAATTCGTCTTTGCCCACATGGTTGATGGTGGAACTGACAGTAATCACTTACAAAGGATGTTAATTAGACTATCAGAATTTCCAGTAACAGTAAACCCAGCCAAATTCCAGATTATCTTCCGTTAAATGATTTTCCTTTGATATGTGATTGGCACTCTTCACCTTCGAAAGAAAGTGAAGACAACTGAGGATTTTTAAGTCCCACCCTCTCTCAAATCTTTGTGCACATTTACACGTACGGCAAGTGATTAC
Organism: Trichobilharzia szidati; assembly: GCA_944472155.2. NCBI lineage: Eukaryota > Metazoa > Platyhelminthes > Trematoda > Strigeidida > Schistosomatidae > Trichobilharzia > Trichobilharzia szidati. Next base: position 86,349,738 of record OX235273.1, on the reverse strand, counting down.
GGGCGCCTTGTTTAGCAGTGTGTTCATTTCAGTGCTAGCCTTTCCTTATGACTTAGCACGTACTTCCTGAGAAGATCAAAAGCAAAATATTGTGCAATATGTCTACGGGCGCCTCGTCACTCGTTTGTCTTTGCGTCTGACAGTCTTTGAATCTCTTGGCAGTCTCTCACGCTCTGGTAACCTTGCCACAAATAAGATAATATAGGCTATATATATAATCTGTTCAAACAATAGGACTAGAAATGGAACCACCGAACTTTTGACCAGAGGGCGAATTAACTGCTCCTGTCACTATGAGCTCACTGGATGTATGGCCACTAGAATGTCACCCATAGCATCGGAGGCTCTTACACAGTGGGAACCAGTCCGTTTAAGGACTATGACTGTAATACCTAACTCAAAAGGAAATAAATTCATAACTATACAATTAAACGTACCTACAAGCGGGTTGATACAGATGGACATACTCAAATCATCCCCAAGAAAACTGATGTGCAGTTTGCTGAATGCACAGTCGAGAAGGGAGAGTGATGCTCAGGTAGGCTCCGTGTGCTTTTGGAAGTGTGTGGGTGGTCGTTACTTCCCGGCTGCCCACACCGTGGAAGTTGGTTGAGTCTCCAGGTACCTGAAATAGAGAATAAGTTAGTGTTGCGTGACCGCAGAGCCCAGGGGACAACTGCTTGAGGTCGGTTACACGCGGCCTGTTTTCGTTTGTTCTTTCTTGTTTGGTGTGTCTCAGTAGCATATTTATCACTTCTGCCCTGTGAAACGGCAGCAGGAAGCGCGGTCGTTGTTAATCCGGGCCCCGACTGATCCGGCATGATATTTTGTGATTTACTTTGAGTCATAGCATTGGGTTGGGTAACTGCTTTTTGTCTAACCACTATCCAAACAACCTTTCTGACATGTAGGACCTACAGGAACATAAGTTCCATCCATTGTAGCTCGTTGGGTCATTGCGATAGGCAAGCCCGACCACCACGTCAAGGTAACAGCTATCGGTAGGGACGGTAATAACCAAAGGTTGGAAACAATTGGTGACATGGCTCAAAATCGTTCTCAGTGGCGCAGATGCATCCACTCCTTGTGACTTATGATTTCCAATTAAACTGTTTTGGTCTTCGTTATTACTATTCCTTTGTCTCACACCTCTGTTTACTGTCTATATATATGCATTTCTCCTACTTTCTTCTCTTACCTTGTGTGCTACATGGAGTGTGGCGACTTGAACTGCCGCACATATGTGCAAAGTTCTATGTCGAAAACCGATCGACCGACAGTTGAGAAGAGGAGAGGATAGAATTAAGCATAACTTTCTCATGATAGGAATCTTAGAGATCGGGTTAAAAGACTTCAAAGTAGCGGGAGATCGACTACAGTTGAGGTTCAGCGCTAAGAAACTTAAGAATGAAACTAAAAAAGACACTCCAGCCGTTTACGAGTAGTGGAAAGCGTTAAGCATTGATACCGAAGAAACCTCTGTGGAGGAATCCTTGAACTCTCTGAAAGTAGCACTGAAGGAAACCAGTGCAACTACCATAGGAAGGGAGAAGAAACAAGACAAGGAATTTACCTCTGAGGGCAAATGAAAGCTAATAAATAAGAGGGTAGTGGGGCAAAAGTTGACCATTACAGAAATGAGCAGCGGGAGAAGCTGGGTTCAAACTTCAGTGCGCCGAACTAAGAAATGAGGAAGAGGCTAAAGGAGACAATATGCGATTTTATGACATTCAGAGCTGAATTACGAAAAGCCGCAGACAGATCAGACCTCAGTTCAGGGAACTAGGTATCGTTTCAAGATGAGCTCGATACTGGTGAAGCCAGCGAAAGATAGTGAAGGGAACCTAGTTGCCTGGAAGCGTGAGCTGAAGAAATAACGGTGTAAAAGTCCGGGAAGGCAGGAGAACCAGAAGTAATTCCACCAGAAACACTGAATTAAACCCAGGCTTCTTACCTTATGTACTGACAAGTCTGCTAGGGAGTAAAGGCATCCGTAGATCGTAAGATTGGCTACCATTTGAAGCTACCAAGTAAGGCGCCTTTATGCAAAAACTGGGGTTAAATAATCGTTCTTTTTACTGTAAGCAAAATATTTTGCGACACCATCTACAAGAGGCTTAGAGTTTGCCTGCTAGCAGATTGCACCAGGAATATTTTGCATTTGAGAAACAAAAACCATGCGGGGATCCAACTGCAGCTTTGCGAAACATCTGACTGAATCTTTTGGCAGACCATGGAGAGTCAGCAAAAGGACATGCGTTGGAGTGGTAAAAGATCTGCATTTCGTTGAGACAAGAAAGTCATTAGAAGAGGCAGTGAATGCTTAATTTCAGGTGCACACACTAGATACGGATGATGATGACATCCATCTAATAACGACAAACACAAGAAGTTATTAAACAGAAAAATCTAGACTAAGTCACCTCCACCACTTACCAAGACGGCATCGTCCCAGCTAAAGGTAGCACATGCCAGGAAATAAGAGGCAAGAATGGAGAAACAGGGCAGACTTTAATTACTCTGAAATCAGTGTGGGGGTCTACAGAGATCGTCGCAAGGGACAGGATCCGAACTTTCGATAATGATTTCAAGTTAAGGCTTCCGTGTGATTGAGACCTGACGCATGTGTAACCAACACCCCCAATAGGCTGCTGGTTTTCATGAGCAGCTGCTTTCGTTGAATCCTGGAAATTGGATGATCGCGAAGAAGGATGATCAACAAGGAACTGTTTAAGTTAGTGAACAAGCCAAAGAGCTTTTGCCCGACGTATGTGCATAAGAAATGTAATTCACTGGATGGAGAATTCGGTCATTAGCTAACATCAGCTAGAGGACTATTGGAAGCACTTGATAGCTGCTTCGTCCTCGTTTTGGACTCTTCAACAGTACCCGCCCACCTCAAAGGGGTTAGAACCCAGATCCATCTGGTTATAAGGCGAGCTCGTAGACCATTAAGCCACTATGAATCAATTCATGGGCCATCAGCGTTCACTAAATGCAGGCTTCCTTGGCGTACTTCATCAGATGAACTTTAAAGCAATGAATTGAATCAATTCAGACGCAGAGTTGGCCATACGTGCCTGGTGTCATTCTGCTTGTACCTGCTATCGTCTTCATTGAGAACAACTGCACAAGAGGTGTTTTCTGCTTCCTCACGTCATTATGCTATAAAAACGTAGAAGTCGAAATATCCTAGTGAATCGATAGTTGAACGAATTCTCTGTGCAGAACTAAAATTTACTCCGATATACATACTTTGCTCACAACCATTACGTTCACATGTGGTTTACGCTTAGAACTAATATTCAGTGCGACAGGTTCTATTAAATATACTACTCTAATGACCAAAGCAAGAACAACACATAGGTCAAGATAAAATGACGTTATTAAAGTGAATTAGTCCTTGATAGCAGCATACAGCCACAAGTATTTTGATGTCAGTACAGAAAATCTTTAAATACTGTAGTTATCGTAAGGACAGTAGATGTTATTTAATGAAAAGTGATTCAGCTGCATATTAGAGGTAAATAAAAATTGTTGTTTAACTCAAGTGAATAGTGTATATCTGATAACGTGACTTTACATCAATAGACTAATGAAGCTGCTATTAATCCTGGGTTATTACGTTTACTTTTACGAAGTGAAGTGACACCATTTTGCTATCTCGCTGTGTGAAGATGTGCAACTGGCTAAATGAGGTGGCTCTAGAGTAACGAATCTCACAGCATTATTTTTCATTTTGCTTAACCAGATGTAATCTTCGCAGCATGCATGTGCACATGAACAGACGCAATACCCTGCTATCACCAAAGTAATGATCTCTTAACTCTACAATAAGTTTCTACCTCATTAACTAAGCTTAACATGCATTGGACCAAATTCACGTATTACAATAGCCCATAGTAATGAGGCATATGAAAGAAGTCCGAAAGTAGTAGAAACTAGTAATATATTAAAAATTCCATTAATTTACAGAAGACAGTTCAGATGAAGAGTATCAGCGTTAGCTCAACAGGCTAATACTTTCACTAACATCATATTCGACAACCTTCACGTACCTAAAAAAATAAAGGGTATGTAGGGACTAGCAAAACACGGTGTTGTAAAAGATAATTATATATTTGGTACGCAAAATAATAGCTCGTATTTCGTATAAAGGAGTGTGTTTACATGAAATGCATGCCATTTTTACAGGCACGATCAGATATGCCGCAAGTTCCAATTGATAAATATCATAAATTAGCACATTTTCAAAAGTTCAAATTGTTAGCTTATAGCACAAGCAGTCAGAGTGGATTCGTATAAATGATAAGTTGTGAACCCCTTACTGAGGTCACTATCAAAGTTGACCGTCAACCCAAACTTTGTTTCGTTTCCTGCAGGTTGTCATTCTCAACCAAAGACCAACGTATGTTTGGCCAAGTGCTATGCCCCCATATGATTAAAAGCTATTTCAGGAAGAGAAAAATGTCCTGAGAAACTGCGAAGTGGTATAAAATGTAATTTTGTATAATACATCATTGGAATTACATTTACATACAAGGAGGAGACACAGAGTCCCTGGAGTGATATTATACATTTGCAATGTGTAATGCTAACCATGCTGGTCTAACTATGGAAACTATGACGTTTTTGATGAAAATAAAGCTTTGCTCGAACACCGGTGTTGTTTTTTCATCTGAGCAAACAGAACTTAAGGGAGCGAAGAATACGAGTGAAAAGCCCTAGGTAGTTAAAATAAAATGGAGTATAACAGTACGTAGATATAAAGATAATCGTGAAGTGTGCAAGTTTATGAGTACATAGGTTCAGACTGTAAGCAGTATGCAGTTATGCTTAATGCCAACACAGCATAATTGAATACTTAGAATATCATAAGATGCAGAGACCTATTGGGCTTATAGGATGACAGTGCCACATTATGTAGTCGAGACATTCAGTCGTGACACTACGCCTGAATTTCCTTATGCAAACAGAAGTTCTAGGACCAATCCATCTTAATTGTCGGTGATGGAAACATTAAAACATCAGCATTAAGTAAATAGTGTCAGTGAAAGTGGTATGATGGACAGCAGATCGACAAAATTAAAGCTTACTAGAATGAACACACTTCGTGTATATGGTGATGATATACATTGAACTGATGCATTAAGTAATGCGTTACCGTAAATTAAACGAGCAATTACTTTTTCTAATTAACTGAACTTGCAGCAATCCTGAGAATCACCTACATTTGTTAACCTAGCAGTCAACTAAGCAGTGGTACAATATTAATGAAGTTAGGAAAATTCTTTATGCAATGAATCCACATAACGCACATTACATTACATAAGCCGGCTCAGATACAAATGAAATCCACCTGTGGGTAACCTTTTAACTGGAGATGATTTCTGTCCATGCGCACATTTGGTGAAATAGTGCATCATCATCACAACTTCTGTGCTCAAGGAGGTTCTGTTAGCATTTGCAGGTAATTTCCGTGTAGGGATAGCACATACCTGTCGGCTAATGATCCGCTTTATATGAAAAAGTGCTGTATGAATATCCTGAGACATGTGATGAAGTTTTCATAAATTTATTCTATGCCAAAACAGCCACGTATACATAAGGTAAATCATTTAAATAGATGATATTACACTCCAGTTATTCGATCCTGCTTATTACAGCAATATTTCATACAGTTCACCCGGGAAACAGACACTTGCTAACAAAAGGCTAAGAGTGTATCACAGTCATGTCACATGATGCTCGCCTCAGCATTTCGTGTAGAAAAGTCAGAGTTTTCCCCAATCAGATTAACATATAATGCAATTTTACCAAAACATATTTACGAAGAAAAGTTTGCTAAGTGAAATTTTAACCAACGTACTGAATAAGTCCAGTCGTTAGCCGCCAAACATTTTTTCCAGTCATTACATGCGTCATCTTGGGAGACAGATAACTCAAAACTGGAGATCTGAAATAAAATTACTTAAGTATTTATTAAATAGAGCAATTATTTAGTGCTTTTTATATATCTCTGCCTGGCATATTTTTGGTTTTTGTCCGTTTTTTTCATAAAGCTCTACACATTTGTATCTTCACCAAGTGCTGGCTGAGAAACTTACTATGCTGGAAGTTTATACAATCGTTGTTGAGGAAAACGAAAGTGGAAACTAAGGCATCATCACTAAATTAATGTGGATATTAACATGGTAAACATAACAGGAATATATAGAAGTATTAAATTTGGACTTTAGTTTTGTTTTAAGTTATCTTTACCTTTTACCCTGCCACCCTAGTATTTTTCGCTAATTTGAAGGTAGTACCCTGATTATTCATAGAAATTTTTCTTCCTCAGTTATTTGGCCTACTAGATAAAATATTAAGTGGACTAACTTTACTATTGGAAGACCAAAGAGAATTAATTTATTCTAAGTTATAGATGTGCAGCATAAGTAATACCTTGTCCATGACTGAAGAACCTGCGTATATTGAAACCTTTATAAAGTCATGTCATCACTAACTCTGCGTCAGAAGTGGTGCAGCTGGTTAAAAAACGTTAAAAACACGCGATTACGCCACAAAATAAACTGCTTGAAGCAGAAAAAGATGAGGTATATCTAGGACAGCACACTAGATGAATACTATACTTGCACAGAGGTTTAGGGGATTTTCCATCCAGAAATTTCAAAACCTATGTGTATTTACTACTAGATGAGTTATCTCTCATCACCACACCAATATTTTGAAAACAGCCTAACCCCAATTAATTTCGAAAATTAACTTTACCTTCCAGTTCTACATTTACGTGAGTTCTTGGTGATTTCAGTCAACTGATATTCTTGTGAGATTCCACAGGAAACAAATTATTGGTAGGGTACAAACTAACGTAATCCTTTTTGGCATAATACACCGACTGTAAATGTTCCCCAATTCATCAGCCTACACTGTGAAGTTATTTACTATGAGAAAACCCAAGTATTTCATTACGAACGCAGGAAACTAATATGTTCGTTTTTCTGTATGGTTTGCCGAACTCCTGTGAGTCATGTGCAGACGAGAAGTTATATTAGAATTTGTATAAAGACACGATATACAGTGAATAAATCTCAGACAGTTTTACATCAAAAGTGGAAAACTACCTCAGGAATGCCATCAGATAACCACACATCCCTTAGGTTTCTTAGGTACCAAGTACGTACCACACAACAAAACTAATTAACTAAACGCCACCATAAAATAACTGAGAATCAACGAGAATATTTTCAGCAAAACGAAATCAAAACTCTACCTGCAATAATAAGTTAAGGGAAGTTTTCTGCAGGCTGCCCAAGGACAGACATCCAAGCCATGCAGCAACCTTTTCTTAAGTCATACGAAATCGCAACGGTAAACGACGTAGCATTGTTAAGCATTCACCATCACATGATTTCACAGTGAGACATTAAGGATAAGAAGGAATCACTAACGAACAGAAATTATTAGGTCACAAGAAAATATGAACATAATAATATAGCAACATATAGGATGAGGACAAAAGACAACCATTTAGATTGCGGGATTTGTGTGGTTAATTTTTTGTTAATTTTAATCTCGGTTGTTGGATTTCATCACGAGCCAACACCAGGTACAGAGATCACTGAAAGCCACGGGGCACTGGAAAGCTGTGATGAGAAGCCGTGGCCAGTGAGGTCCAGCATGTCAGAATGAAATGGATGTCATCAAAGGCACTGGTGAGGGTGGCACTTCATCACTAGTTGACGGAGGTAGAATTCATAGGTGAGTGCATTCCTGCACAAGTGGCTGAATGCCCCATTTGAAGGTCCCGGATGCATGTTACTGAAGATTCCGAATTCAGGAAGAAACCGCGTTAGTTTAAGGGAATCTCACGAAAACTATGAAAGCAAATTACCATTTCGAAGATATTCCTAATTGGGTGTTGACAGGTCCGATACCCATACTAAATCACTGTGGTACAACAAAGAAAATTCGCTTTACATAGGGTTGCAAATATGCAGTACAAGTTAAGATCAAAATATGTGAAGACACAAATGATTTGAAAGTTAGTGAATATTCAGCTTAGACGGAGACAGTTGGTATCTGGGACGCATCAGTGACCTTGTAACGAATACCTGCGCTAAGAAGCGAATTTGATCCCCTGACTTAATCGTAACCTTAATCTTTCCTTGACCTAAACTTAATCTTTAACCTACCCGTAATCCTATACTCACCATGACCTTCTCCTACACAAAATAAGCCAGGTAGGTTTAGGTAAACCACTTCTGTCATGGTTGAAGGACTACCTAACTGAAAGGCAATTTTGCACCAAGGTCAATCGAGTTCGATCATCTTGGCACAGCTCGTCATCAGGAGTGTCGCAGGGTTCTATCCTGGGACCGCTGATGTTCTTGATTTTTATCAATGATCTACCATGCCGTCTAAGCTGCACGACTCTTCTATATGCTGATGACGTGAAGATATGGAGGGCGATAAAGTGTCCGGAGGACTCAGATAGACTGCAGGCAGATCTAAGGCTTCTGGAAGACTGGGCGGTAACCAGTGGCATGACTTTCAACCTGAAAAAGTGCAAAGTAGTGAAGTTACGCACCTGTAGACTGCAGAATGCAAGTTGCACCCTGTGCAATGAAAGCGTGTCCTGCTCAACGTCGGAACGTGACTTATGTCTAGTTCTAACGGAGAAAATGGACACAAGCGTAAATTACACGGGAGATGTAGCGAGGGCATATGCGGTCATACACTTTACACATAGACAATTAGGTGCACTCAATCCTGAGCTCTTTCTAAGGTTGTATAAAACATACGTCAGACCGCATCTTGAAGTGCATAATATCATTGCACCCCCACTGCTTAAAAGAGACGCCAACCTTTTGGAAAGAGTCCAACGATGGGCAACAAAAGGAGTGGTTGGTCTCCGAAATAAACCATATGACGAAAGGCTGAAGAAATTAGGCCTATTCACACTTAGTTACCGTCGTCTTAGGGGGATTTAATTACTGCCTACAAAATAACAAATGATCAGAATCACCCAAACAAAGGTGTTCTGCCATTGAGTAGGTATAGGCTCCCTCGTGGAAATCCTAGAAGGATAGCTCATCAGAGGGCAAGGACCCGGGTGCGCTCCCACTTCTTTTCTCTGCGGGTTTGCCGTCCTTGGAATTCCTTACCGGCAGATGCAGCTATGGCACCATCTGTGGACGCCTTTAAGCGGAGGCTGGATAACCATGCAGCGACACAAGGACTGCACTCAAATGGCCTATCCCCTTAAAATCGCACGCACCATTCAAAGGTAGACAATTAAACTGGTCGTTTTACTTCTTAACATTCTCTTCCGTCTTACTCTCCTGACAGCTTTAACTACACCTATTATTATTATTATCATTATTACCGGTATATATATATATATACAGGTTGACTGACTGTTGTTACGTTTTCTTATTCTTTTTCTGTCTGTTAGCCTGAATACCTTCAATAGTTATATCTGTTATTATCTCTTTTCCATTGACGACGATACCGAAGGACCGACCGGTGAAAGGATCAACTCCATTGACAGTAGTAACAGTCTTAACACACCTCATTCTACAAACCACATACAATTAATTCCTGCACTACTCCTTTTGGAGTCAACCAAAGCTACGACAGTCGAGTGGCGGGACAAGCTACGCAGACGTTTACCGAAGATCAGGAACCTCTACCTCACAATCAAGAGGCGAGCACAAAGAAATCAAATTGGTTTATACCAGCTCGTAAGAACGATATTGGATATTGGACCCTAATATACACCAGAGACCAAGGACTCGAGTGCGTTCACATTTCTTCTCGCTTCGAGTTTGCCGTCTCTGGAACGCTTTACCGGCGTCCGTAACTACAGCTCCATCTGTGGAGACTTTTAAGCGGAAGCTGGACAATCATGCAGAAATGCATGGTTTGTGTCTCAATGGCTTACCCTCTTAAAATTTGAAACCACATTGTCAATGGATAAGCATACAAGCTAAATCTCCACGACCCGTCCTGTCTTCTCCCACTGTACCTACTACTCTATCTTTTCTTTCTTTCTTTATTATTTCACCTTTATTATTTCACTTATCTCAACCTATATTATCTACACTACAACCTATTATTATTATTACTATTCTACTTTTATGACTATACCGAATGACCAACGGGTGTTAGGTCAAACTCCATTCACGACAGCAGCTGAGTCCTAACATACTGCACAATACAAACCACAATCTTGACCAATCCTCGCACCACTCCTCTTGGAGTCTACCAGAGCTAAAGCAGTCGAGTGGCGGGATTTACTACGCATAAGTTCACCGAAGATCTATAACCTCTACCTTACAATCAAGAAGCGAGCTCAAAGAAATCACTGGTTTATACTAGCTCGTAATCAGGATATTGGATATTGAATATTTGCGAAAGGCGATACTGCAAGATTCAAGGTGAGGAATGTGTTATCGCATGGAGTGATAATACTTTTCTTTCGTTAGTTAATAGCTGAAATGAAACTTTTTTTGACATTTTGTATATTTTGACATGTTATTTCTAGTTAACCGAGCAACCTAGCTACATACCCTTCTCTCGTAATACCTTCCATAATTCGTGCATAACGTTATGCAGTCACTTAGTAAACTGGTGAGGCAGTTTGTTTCAGCAAATAAGTCGGAAGAACGTCACCACCTTGGGAACCGGGAAGTCGTCAATTGACAATAGTCAACTGCAATTCCCCTTGACGACTGAAGAAGAGTTTAACCAACTTGAAGCTTCAGTGAGAAACCCAAAATTCAGAGATTCTTTCGTAAGTTCACTGTTAACCTTCATTTACGTTCAGATGACAAAACTGGCTGAGAATTTATCGTACAATCCGCAGTCTTCGTTGAAACGAATGCTGAATTGCATATGTGAGCCTAAGCTGTCAAGTCGCTTCACAGCGTGTTGCGTGTTTTATTTGACTAAATTAGCGTACACGTATTTTCTAATGCTTCTTCACGTTTATCAATGTGCGTAGACGTTGTGGCTACTCGACGCCCACAACGTAAAATCAGAAGGCACTTGTGAAGAGTGTAATCGTGTATTATAGCAGTAGTCAAATTTCAAAATTGTATCAAGGTAACGTTCAACAGTAAATTGACAAATGTTTACGAAGTACATATAAAATCGGTCTGTGTAAACATATAATATGAGTACGCAAATTAGATTAAAAACGTATGTTTATAGTTGGTATAGGGGTACTACATAATTCCTCCACCAGAACACTGAAATATAAAAAAAATACATTTAAGTGTTCGACAAAAACATGCATCAGCGTAATATGCAGCAGAGGTAGTATATAGAAAGCGATTTAATAAGCTGAAAAATGAGCAGTTTAATGCAGTTAACAAGGTCGATAATAAATGCGATAATAAAAGAGAAAATAGGATTGATGTTCGTGGTAGAATATATAAGGAATGATAAAATCGGCCGGGGATCTGCAATCTATAGACGGAAAGGATACATGAATATTAAGCGCTATATGATTAAATGTAATAACACAGGAAATATCGATGTTAAAATAGTAGTGGCGTGATTGACGTATGAAAATATTGATCAGTTAAATGAGTAGTCAAATGAAAATTACGAATAAAGATAATGAAAATGAAAATTCGTAGTAAGTTATATATTGATGATTTGTACATAACGTTTAGGCCAATGAACTCTCCTACCAGAGCGTGTAGTTTTCATAGGCTTCTCTGGCGACGTTGAAGCTTGCGTGGATGTAGGTGTTGGCACGTCGTTCAGCTGGTCTTTATCGTTGGCTTCGAAATCATCGATGAACGCTGGTTTGACTCTGTCGACACTGATGGCTTCGGCTTTATTCAGTCGTTCTATCGTGATAACTTTATCATTTCTATTTAGAACTTTGAATGGGCCATCGTAAGTAGGTTGAAGTGGTCGTCGTATACCCTCTCTCCTGACGAAGACGTGAGTGCAATCTGTCAGTTGTGGCGGGATGTATGACGTTCGTTCCTGCTGGCGTGGAAGTGATATCTTAAGTTCGTTCATGTGTTGTTTTAGCTGGTGCACATAACCAGTCAAATCTTGTGGAACTTGGTTACCCGGGGTGAAAAATTCTCTTGGTAATCGTAATGTTGTTCCATAGACTAGTTCGGAAACACAGCAGCCAATATCTTTCTTTAGAGCAGCTCGTATACCAAGTAGTACCAGTGGGAGTTTGGTTGACCAGTCGTTTTGAGTCAAAGAAGCAGCGAGCGCAGCTTTGAGTTGTCGATGAAGTCGTTCAACCATACCGTTGGAACTAGGATGGTAGGCGGTTGTTCGTATTCGTTTAATGCCCAGTAATTCAGTTAGCTGGTGAAAAAGTCGGCTTTCAAACTGAGCACCTCTGTCTGTAGTGATAATGGATGGGACACCAATGTTAGCTATCCAGTTTTCGACCAAAGCTTTAGCTACCGTTTCAGCCAAGACGTCGGCTATTGGAACTGCTACAGGCCAACGAGTAAATCTATCGATGCAAGTTAGAATGTAGTTGAAATCATTGGACGGAGGTAGTGGACCAACTATGTCTACATGTATATGGTCAAATCTAGAGTCAGGGTTAGGAAAGCGACCAAGTGGTGCATTGGTGTGACGGTTGATTTTGACTCTTTGACAGGACAAGCAATTTCGTGTCCACTTCTTAACATCGCTATTAATGTTCGGCCAAATAAATCTTTCTTTTAGTAGTTTGATAGTAGCGCTGACACCGGGATGAGACAAATTATGTAACTTCTCGAATACTGTATGTCTCATAGCTGCTGGAACGAAGGGTCGATATTTACCCGTAGAGGTGTTGCAGATTATTTTTGTCGTGCCAAAAGGAATTGCGTCTAGTTTTAAAGATGTTGTTTTAGAAGACATGATCTTTTTTAGTTCGGCATCATCTCGTTGTAAGTTTGAGAGACGTTCGTAGTCTATGTCTGGGCATACAATGTTGTCAATGTGCACACATGATAAAGCGTCTGCCACTTCATTGTTTTTACCCTTCACATGTCACAGATTGGAGGTGAACTGAGATATAAACTCGAGATGTCATAGTTCACGCGGAGAGTAGTTATCCTGTTTTGCTGATAAGGCTTTCGTTAGAGCTTTATGGTCTGTAAAGACAGTAAGAGGTGTACCTTCCAGCATATGTCGAAAGTGCTTGATTGCTAAATAAACGGCTAATAACTCTCTACCAAAAGTGCTATAGCGACAATGAGTAGGATTCAGTCGTTTCGAAAAGAATGCTAGGGGTTACCATTCGCCGTGTACATGCTGTTGTAAAACTGCCCCGATGGCAACGTCTGAAGCGTCTGTCATAAGAGACAGGGGGGTCATTTTGGCGTCTGACTAAGAGTGTCTTGTCATTTAACAATTGTTTGACATTTTCGAATGCTTTAACAGCTTCTGCAGGCAAATGGAATGAACGACTATGTCCACGTAAGCAATCGGTTAATGGTTGTAAAGCTATAGCACAGTTCGGTATAAAATGCCGATAAAAATTAACGAGACCCAAAAGTCGCCGTAATTTCTTAAAAGAATCTGGTAACGGATAATCTTTGATAGTTTGTACGTCATCAGGAACTGGTCTGATTCCTTGGCTATCGATTAAATGACCGAGGAATTTCAGTGAGGTCTTACCAAATTCGCATTTGTCTAAGTTGATAGTCATACCGTATTGGTTAAGTCTTTCAAACACAGTCTTCACATGTTTCAAATGCTCGGCTTCGTCTGCACTTGCAATTAGTAAGTCGTCGATGTATGCGTAGACGAAAGGGAGACCACGGAGTACTTGGTCAATTAGGCGTTGAAATGTCTGAGCGGCATTCATTAGTCCAAAGGGCATGCGTACGAATTCATATAAACCGAATGGTGTGGTAATGGCGGTTTTCGGAACGTCATCCGGGTGGATGGGGATATGATGATACGCTCGGACAAGATCGATTTTAGAGAAAACTTTGACATCTGGTAAGTTGCTAGCGAAATCCTGGATATGTGGTATTGGGTATCAATCAGGTACCGTTTGCTTGTTTAAAGCTCGATAATCACCACACGATCGTATCTCACCAGAAAACTTTTTAGGTACCATGTGAAGCGGTGAAGACCAAGAGCTGTTGGATGGTCGAATAATACCAAGCTCTAGCATTTTATCGAACTCTGTTTTTGCGATTTTAAGTCGATGTGGGTCAAGGTGTCGGGGACGTGCAAAAACTGGTGGTCCAGTAGTTTTAATATGATGAACCACATGATGCTTTGGTTCTGTTCCTCGAAAAGAAGGTTTTAAAAGGTCAGGAAACTGATTTACCAAGTTGGTCTATGGAGATGCTGGTGTGCGCGTGACCGTCAAGTTCAGTGATGATGCACGGCTAATCGTACCAGCGATGTACGTTTTATTGAGCGAGTCTATTAGCTTAGGACTTATCGGATCAACTAGCAGTTTGTGTTGCTGTAGGAAATCGAAACCTAGGATTGGGGATGGGACGTCTGCAATGATGAACGACCAAGTGTGGGTATTCTGCAGGCCAAAATCCAAAGTCATTCGTTTACTTCCATATGTAACAATACTGGACTTATTAACAGCTTGGAGCGTAACTGCTGGGTCAGGATGTTGACGTTCCTATGTAGACGGAGGGAGAACACTCACCCCTGCTCCTGTGTCGACTAAGAATGTAATACCGGTATTTTTATCTGTTACATAAAACAGACGACTGTTAGATCGTAGATTGCCAACAGTAGTTTTCACACATGACGATATATCTTTTGGTTTAGTCTGAAAGTTGCAAGGTGAACGGCACCGTCGTGCATTGCTTACATAACTACGGTGATAGCAGCAAATATTATCGCGATGTCGTGACGTGCTAGGAGATCGAGAAAGACGTCGACGAGACGAACTTCTAGAACGGCTTGGTTGTGTGCGTGTGGTCAGTTTCGCTAACTGACTCAGTAAAGTGTCGACTTTGTGTCCTAGAGTCTGGTATTCTGCTAGTGGAAGCGACAGATTGAGGTGTTGACCTCTCGTACATGCGATCCGCGATTTCGGTGAGCCTTTCTATGTCAATGTCGTCGTCTCCGAAAGCAAGAACCTGCTGGATGTTTGCAGGAAGTCGTCGCAGCCAGATTTGATAAAAGAGACGTTTATCGATTTCTCTTCCTGCAACTAGGCTTTGCATATGCCTCATGAGTTGAGATGGGTTTTTATCACCTAACTCAACATTGCTTAACAGGCGATCGAGTGCTTGCCTATCTGAAAGCGAAGTGCATCGGAGTACCTCTTCCTTCAACTTGTCGTAAGGCGCTTCTGGGCTGGGTTGAACGGTGTATTGCCGTACCTGCTCGGTGACTTCGTCTGGTAGTACTGTACTCAAAATGCCAAATTTAGCTGTCTGTGACGTTAGCTTATTGCTAGCCAAATAATGCTCCAGTCGTGCAAACCAAAGATGAGGGTCTCTGGGCTTAAAAACTGGTACAATAAGAGAAATAGAACTAACAGATCCCAGCTCTAAGTTATCAGAGGTATTGGAAGACATGTTACAATTGGTAAAAAAAGTGGTTTAAGAGTAGCAAAATGGCAAAATTTGTGCACAATAAGAATACGGCAAAATAAAATTGCATACAATGCAGCTGCTCACCACAAATTACTGCAGGTTGTGCTATGAGCAAACACAATAATGAGTTCGAGATGTTTAATGAATATATAGGTCCGCGAAAGTTAGAGTTTTATTAATCCAGCAAGTGTAACGATGCGTCGAGGTCAACAAGTTGTCGTCGGAGTCAACAAGTTATCGTCGGGGTCAACAAGTGATCGTCGGGCTCACCAATTTGTTGCGTGTTCTATTTGACTAAATTAGCGTACACGTATTTTCTAGTGCTTCTTCACGTTTATCAATGTGCGTAGACGTTGTGGCTACTCGACGCCCACAACGTAAAATCAGAAGGCACTTGTGAAGAGTGTAATCGTGTATTATAGCAGTAGTCAAATTTCAAAATTGTATCAAGGTAACGTTCAACAGTAAATTGACAAATGTTTACGAAGTACATATAAAATCGGTCTGTGTAAACATATAATATGAGTACGCAAATTAGATTAAAAACGTATGTTTATAGTTTGTATACGGGTACTACAAGCGTACGGAACATCAAAGAAGCTAGCCGTCTTAAAATGTCACTTCTATAAAGTTATAACGTGTAAGCTTGCTTTATTTAAATATTTCTTTCAGCCGTCATTGTCAGCAAGTTCGCTTCTGCTACGATGCCCGAGGACGAAGTTATAAAAGCTTTGACAGAAACTGCTAAGGTCTACTTCCACGACGTACGTGATCGTGTCGACAAAAGGTGTAGCCGGCCAAGAGTAAGTAAAGTTTCTGTTAAATTAAAGTTACTATACTACAAACCTTTGTATGAATATCAATAAACGCAAATTATTTTTCACAGGTTGCTGTTGACAAGAAGAAGAGTGACCAGAGCATCTCTGCTGTAAGTGACAATTTAATTAAATGAATGCTGTCACAATGTATAATGCAACTGCCAGTAAGTAGCGTGTAATTGTCAACGCTATGAAAACTAGTTCTGTTAATTATATGCACTAGGTGTTTAGGTAGACAGTTTGTTCAACAGTACACGGTTTGTCTTTTACGACTCAATTATTTTTGTATGTTTATTGGAAAATTCAACATTAGGAATTACTCACACTGAAGGTATTTCAGTGTGAGTATTTGTATGTGAACAAATAATTTATTTGTACTTAATAATGAGGTTAATTTTTAAACCTCAATAAACACGTTTAGTATATGATTATGTCAAATGTCTGGATAAGTGTCACCTTTGATTACTACCTTGCTAACTAAATTTTTTTCATTTTCAGAATATGTCAATGGACCTACTTGATGACGGCGAGCAGATGTCAAGCTGCATTTAGACTTCATATGACTTCAAGCTTTATTTTTTCCCAAGTATTTGTAATCCATCCAATACATACTTGAGTTTTTTTTAATGCGAAGACAATATTTCTGTATTTCTTGAATTGCTCCATTGATGAAGCCTGTAAACTGGCGTCTGTCATGTAAAAAATGAGAATATATTATTATTATTAATTGTGTGTATCATTTGTAACTGTTAATGTTCATTAATGTTTAAGAATTAACTTGCCGAATTTTTGTTACCTTTTTTTCCTTTAACCAATACTCAAATTAAATATATTTAGTTCCATAACGAACCTTTCTTTGGATTGTGAGTTGTTTGACGTTAAAAGAATTAGGGAAAAATGGTGCGAGTAATAGGGAGAAATTCTGCGTTTTAGGATAAAAAGAAGCGATGAAAAGGGGGGGGAATTAAGGGGACATTCTGCTTATTCGGGGGACAATATTGGGACGGAAAGGGGGACATTCTGCTTATTCGGGGGACAATATTGGGACGGTAAGGGGACATTCTGCTGATTCAGGGGACATCATGATTTAGAAGAAAGGGGACAATGTGCCGAAAAAGGGGACAAAGTGGGGGGGATCTGGGACAAAGGGGACAAATCTTAGCATTTCTGAGTTCTGTCCCCTTTTTAACTCAATTGGATGTCCCAGATTTGTCCCCTTTTTAGACACGATTTTCCCCACATTTGTCGGATTGGGACCCAATAAATTTAAACACTCAAAAATTACTGTGACAATATGGTTGAATTATAGATGAGTCACATCAATTTCGGAAACGTCAAAATCATGACTAAGTTCACTGCATTCACACATCTGTTTTCATAATGCCAAGTAGTTTGGCAGATATTTCTTATCCGAATATAGTCGCAGTAGCGAGCCCTAGAGTTTGTCATTATTTCACATTTCTCTATGAACTCCCTCCATTCCCATCTTCCACGAATGTTTCAGCGCTATAAAGCGGACAACCCCATTTTTAATCCGAATGTGTCTACCTCACTGGTTGGTGATGTGATTGTTAACTTATGGGTCTTAATATATTTATTAAGTATGTCTAAGTATGAAAACCGAATTGAGACTTGTAAGTTTCGTGATGTTTGATAATATGACTGTATATATTCGAAAATGTTAACAACTTTGAAACGAACCAAAATGTTTAGAAAGTTGTGCAAAATGTAACAATAAAACCAGAAAAATTATTAGAATAATAATGAGGTTGTTATTGTAAACAGTTATAGAATAGATTTATATCTTACATGCAGTTAAGAGTACAGTAATAAGGTAGTATGGAAATGAATTAGAAATAAATTGTCTGTACAAATCTTTGTGGTCAATGTACTCGTCTGCCTGATCTTGTGATTCTTTGTGTTTTGTTAGCCGGAATATCATCAGATTTTGAATCTTGAGAGCAGGACTCATTTTGTGGCTCAAACTTAGGTGATGTTGATTTTGGGAAACATTCAGTCATCTCTATTTCCATGAAAGCTGGTTTTACGCGGTCGATGCTTACATTTTCGTGTTCTCCTCCGCGTTCGACAGTGATGATTTTGTTTGTTCTGCTTATTATTTTAAATGGTCCGTCATAAGATGGATGAAGTGGTTTCTTTACACCGTCGTGTCGTATAAAAACGTGGGTGCAATCGTCTAGTTTTTGAGGCAAGTATGCTTGGTTGAGCTGATGTCACGGCGGATGATATCTTAAAAGGCTCATATGTTGTCTCAGTTATTGTGCAAAAGTAGTTTCGTCAGTTGGAACTTCAGTGGCTGGGTTGAAATATTCTCCAGGCAATCGTAAAGTAGTTCCGTAAACTAATTCTGCTGGACAACATTCGATATCTTGTTTTATTGTCAAACGTATTCCAAGAAGTACAAGAGGTAATTTATCGCTCCACTTATCATCATCCTTCACTGCCATCAATGATGCTTTCAGTTGACGATGAAATCTCTCCACTAAGCCGTTTGAACTGGGATGATAAGCAGTAGTACGTATACGCTTGATTCCCAGTAGTTCTGTGAGTTGTTGGAATAAATGGCTTTCGAATCGGGCACCCCTATCTGTAGTAATAATGCTGGGCACTCCGAAGTTGGAAATCCAATTTTGTATAATGCCCTTTGCAACAGTTCCGGCAGAAATATCAGGTAAGGGACTAGCTACTGGCCATCTCGTAAATCTGTCAATACACGTTAAGATATAAGTAAAGCCATTAGATGGTGGTAACGGTCCAACGATGTCAGTGTGTATGTGTTGGAACCTACCATCAGGTTCTGGAAACTGGCCATTAGGTGAGACTGTATGTCGTTGTACTTTTGACTTTTGGCAGGCTAAACATGCCTTGGTCCACTGTTTAATCTCACGATTCATATTCAGCCATATATATAGGTCACTTATCAGTTTAACTGTTGCTCGGATGCCAGGGTGAGAAATGCCATGTATTTTGGAAAAAACTGATCTTCGCATTTCTAGTGGGACAAAAGGACGCGGTTTACCTTTGGAAACATCACACGTAATAGTTAGGCTTTCATCAAGCATAACATCTTGCAAACGTAAAGAAGTACTCGTGCTATTTTTTATTCTTTTCAGATCCTCATCCATAGTTTGCAGTCTAGCCATATTTTTAAGATCAAACTGGTCTTTTTCTGAGGTATTTATGTGGATGCGGGATAACGCATCTGCTACCTCGTTTTTATGTACTTTGATGAATCTAATATCTGAAGTGAACTGAGAAATGAACTCGAGGTGTCGGAGTTCTCTTGGCGAGTACTTGTTGTGCTTTGCATTCATGGCCTTGGTTAAAGGTTTGTGGTCTGCGTAGATGGTAAACGGTATTCCTTCTACCATATGACGAAAATGTTTAATAGCAAGATAGACTGCTAGTAATTCTCTACTGAATTCACTATATCTTGATTGAGTGGCGTCTAGACGTTTGGAGAAAAAGGCGAGATGTTGCCATTTCCCAGCAGAAAATTGTTGAAGAACTGCGCTGACGGCGACGTCTGATGCATCTGTCATAATAGCTATAGGAGCGTTGACGTCGTAACGTACTAGTAAAGTTTCTGAGCTTAAAGTTTGTTCCAGGTTTTCAAATGCTTCGATTGCTGAAGAACTCATGTGCAGCGATTTTGCATGGCCTTTCAGTAAATCTGTCAGAGGTTGGGCCAGCTGTGCACAGTGAGGAATGAAACGGTGATAAAAATTGACGAGACCAAGAAATCGGCGCAACTTTTTGAAGGAATCTGGAATCGGGTATTCTTTTATGACCTGAAGCTGTTCTGCTATCGGTCGAATGCCTTGATTGTCTACTTGATGTCCCAAAAATTTTATAGTTTTCTTACCGAATTCACATTTACTTGGTTTAATGACAATTCCATATTCGGCTAAACGGTTAAAGAGTGTTTCTAAGTGATGTTGGTGCTCTTCAGGGATTTACTTGCAACCAGTATATCATCGATATAAGCGTAAGTGAATGACAGGCCGTGCAATACCTGGTCAATGAATCTCTGAAATGTTTGAGCTGCGTTAGTTAAGCCAAATGGTAGGCGGACGAACTCGAATAAGCCAAAAGGAGTGGTTACCGCCGTTTTGGGAATGTCCTTGGGCTCGACCGGTATATGGTAGTATGCACGAACGAGGTCAATTTTGGAAAATATCTGAGCACCTGCCATGTTATGGAAAAAATCGTGGATGTGCGGAATTGGGTATCTATCTGCTATCGTCTGCTTATTTAATGCTCGGTAATCTCCTCATGATCGTATCTCTGTTGAGTTTTTCTTTGGTACCATATGCAGTGGTGATGACCATGGGCTGTTTGACGGTCGTATTATTCCTAGACCCAATAATCTGTTGAACTCTGCTTTTGCTATTTGCATTTTAGCTGGATCTAAACGACGTGGTTTTGCTGAGACCGGTGGACCTTTAGTTACAATATGGTGTGTTACGTTGTGTTTGAGAGAGGCTGTGGAGTAATCGCTCTGTGTCAGTGCAGGAAATTTCTTTAGCAAAATATCGTACGTGGGCAATTGATCTGCTGTGACTACCATCAAGCGAATACTCTAGACATCTGTGGAGATTCCTGAAATTGATAGTTTACGACTGCTACTTATCAATCTGTGGTGTCTAGAGTCGACTAGCAATTCGTAGCGTTGAAGAAAATCCATTCCAATGATAGGAAAAGTAACATCGGCGATTACGAACTCCCACTCAAATGGTGTACTGCAACCAAAATTAAGTTTTTGTCTCCGAGTTCCAAAAGTTTTTGTGGTAGAATTGTTCGCAGCCTTGAGAACTAATGCTGGATTTGTTTGTAAGCGTTCGTTGGGTGTTGGGGGAACTACACTAATTTCTGCACCGGTATCTACCAGGAATTGTGCCCCCGTTATTTTGTCTGTCACCCCTAATAGACGGCTGCGGAACGTGTGTTGGCCAGCAACTGCAGTCGTCACCGACCGCCGGCCTTTTCGTTTCCCGACTCCACCGTTTGTTGGAAAGCATACGGTTGTGTGCACCGTTTTGCGTGTACACCAAATTTCCGATGATACCAACATATACTCTGTTGCAAGCTATATTTACGCATATTGCGTGAGTGGCTACGCTGTCTTCTGTACGTTGTGATAGGTTGTCTATTAACCCTCATTGTCATTAATTGCTCGGTGAGCACGTCTATTTTACGTTCTAAGGCTTCTATGCGTTCGTTTGACGTTTTTTCGACTACAGATGTTACTTGTTGAGATATCCATTCATTCATTCTGTTAGGGATTTCTGCCAACTTGTCAATATCTATGTCTTCATCTCCAAATGCTAATACTTGCTGAATGTTGTGGGGTAATCGCCTTAGCCACAATTGATAGAAAAACCTGGCGTCTATCTTCCGATCTCCTAAAATGTTACACATATGGCTTTTGAGTTGAGAAGGTGTTCTATCACCCAGGCTAACATTGCTGAGTAGCTGATCGATAGCTTTCTGATCTGATAATGAAGCAACCTTAATAACCTTCTGCTTTAAAACATCGTAGGGAGTTTCTGGATCTGGATTTATGAGCGTCTCCCGTACTTGCTCTGCTACATCGTCAGGTAATATGGATCTTGCAAGACCAAATTTTGTAGTCTGAGAAGTGACGTGGTTAGCTAGGAAGTAGTGTTCCAGGCGAGTGAACCACAAATATGGATCATTAGGTTTAAAAGGTGGTATGGATATGGTAACTGCAGCCACAGACCTTGTACTTGAAGTGTCGTTATCAGTATTAAATGACATTACAGAAGTGCAGAAAATAATATATACAGGTGATAGCAAAAATACAAAAAGTGAGCACAAACAGAACAGAATATGGGTAAGTTCAAAAATGTCCAAAAATTGTCTGCTTACTCGAGGTACTTTTAGCAAAAATATCAGTAAATATATATCCAAATGGTAGGCAGACATAAAAGTTAATAAGATAGCAAAGATGATTAAATCCACTGTGTATACTTCGAAATGATGTAGTCAATCGATCAGCTATGTCGGGCTCACCAATTTGTTTTCATTGTTCTATTTGATCAAACTGGCGTACACGTATGTTCTAGTACTTCTTCTCGTTTATTATTGTGTCCTAACGTTGTGCTTACTCGACACACACAACGTATATCAGAAGACACTTGAGAAGGTGTAGGAATGTGTATTCTCGCCGTAATCAAATTTCAAAAATTGAGCGAGTACAAATGTATCAATTGTTAACACGCAAGATTTAGAGTGATAAACAAATCAAAGTACAATTACATAATGAAAGTATAGTACGATGATGAGTAATAAAATGGGTCACTACAACATTAACGCTTAGCGGTGCGAAGAGACCACAGTAAATTCTTCTTCTGATTAATAAGATCATACGGAACATTAAAGAATAATCACTCGTCATCCTTGCATGACTCCATTGATTTGGATGCTGTGGAGGCCCAGAAAGTGTGCGGACCATACAAATACTCCAACACTAATTTCATGAAAGGTCTTATTTCACATATAGCCTGTTTATGCACCAAGTAAATATTTATACTCCCTTATCGTTTGCACAAAACAAATACCAGTGGTAACTTCGTCACCATTCACACAGCCATGTAAGTCATAGTTTCCTCATAACTAATTTTCATTGCGAAAACTCTTGAAGAATTACATGAAATGAATGCTATATTGATAAATGGTAATTCCTAATTGTTGCAGTCCAAAGAAAAGCAAGCCAGGTTGACAGTCAAATTGCCAATGATAATCAGAGGGAGAAGTTTTCCAACTTTAAAAATTGTAAATCTGCAGTCGACAATATTCACGTGGAATTTCCTTTTGCAAGGGAGGATAAATATAATCATTTGGAGGCGTCCCTAAAGAAGCGAAAATTCCAAGATTCATTTTAAGTTGTCATTTGACTATTAATGGCACTTAGATGACCAAAACGGCTAGCAAGCTTTTTTATGACGTGTATTCTGTGAAAGAAATACCCATATATATTTGGGAGCTTCAACTTTCAAGTCGGTTTACTGTATAAGGAACACCTACAAGGTTAGCCCTTGCGAAATGCAGCCGCGATAACGTCATAACAGTTAAAGCATCCTCATTGAAGTAATACCTTCATCCATCATTGTAAGCAAGTTTTTTTCTATCGTAGTATCTGAAGATGAAGTTAGGAAGAGGCTAACAGCAGTCATTAAGGCGTACTTCCACAACGTCCATAATCCTATTGTCAAAAGGATATACGGGAGGAAAGTAATTATAGATTTCGGGGATCCACTTAAGTATACTTAAGTTTAAATGTATACAGTTTAGTCAAATACCGATTTCATATAAGCAGGATTCTGAAAACAGCATGACTTTTGACATGAGGAGCATTTCCGCAAACGGTACCTTCTTTAAACGAAGGCAGTAAAAATTAACTATATTGTCATAATTAAGTTGCTGACAACTATCATTTCTGAAATCAAGAAATAGGTTTTATGGTTTGTATTACTAGTAACTGTCTTTTTGCGTTAACTATGAACTCGTTGTGGTCAAAATACCAGTAACCTTAATTAGTATCGGAACTTCCTCATAATGCCTATCATTATTGTTGTTACTGCAACCGTTATCATAATGAATTCTGTTACTACTGTGAATTATATTTGTACGTCAATATTTGATTGCACATAGTGATATTGTTTTTCAATTTACTCATTTATAACTTGTAATTACATATGTATTCCGTTTTTGTTTCTTCTTTGGTACACTGAATTATGTAAAAACAACTAGTCGTTATGTGCAAGTAACCAACAAAGTATAAATTTAATTAATTTGATCTATTCCACAATTCACAGACTTTCCACAGACACTGATTGTGACTGTTAGTGTTAGTATTATTGTCAGTCATAAAGCTGTTATTATAAGTGTAGACGTTCAGATTTCAGCTTAGTTGATGATTACAATCTTAAATTATTAGATATTTTTTAAATTTCAGAATATTTCCATGGGTCTACTGGATACCGACTAACTGGATGAGTTATGAAGTCCCTCAACTTGAATGAACTGTTAATCTACTTGTGTATATCATTTGTAAATTGTTGCTGTCTAATACCAGTCATGCAGTCATCTGAAGAATTGCTGTTTTCCTTTTTGTTAACTGAAATCACACAGTTGAAATACAAATTGTCTACAATAAACAAGCTTTTTTATGCTTATGGTTTCCTTTGGTCCTCATGCTGTTGTGTTTCCGGCAACAGAAGTAACATGTGCTAGGGTGAAAGCCAGGCGTTTATTAGCAAAGGTAAAGCAACAATAATAGGGAAATTTTCGGGGAAAATCATGGGAATTATGTGTTAAAAGGGGGACGTTATTGGGATATGATGTAATTCCTTTATTTACCCTTTTTGTTTTATTAAGTTTATCCTTTTTATCCCAATTATAGTTTAACTGTTCCCATTTTTTCATTGATTGGGTCGGGTTTTTAACTGACGTATTCTTTGTTAGAAGTTCTTCATGCATTTTGGGTGAGAGAAACACAGACATAACTGGAAGATATTATGCAGTCATGCTAAGAAAACATTCTATCATCAATGAGGAAGCTGAAAATGCAGTTAGAGATTTTTAGAAAGTGAGAGTACGTTAATTATTTCTTATGCTATAGAACACCTGCAACCACTATGTTCATGTAAAAAGTAAAGATATGGGAGATGTCAGTCTCACCAATAAATTTTGAGGGACTAAGCACTAAACTTGAGAATCATAAAAAATATCCACAACGAAAGTTCGAATTAGTAGAGATATTTAAACAGTATATTACAATTATTAATGTGAGTTATGGAATAGTACAGCTACTAGCAAATAAGATTAAGTCCACTTCCACAATTTATGCAATATAATACAGAGGTGCAGCTCACGGTGTATGTCCCACTGGAGTTATGTTCACTTGTAGATGTTGTCCACACGTTGTTGAAAATTCTTTGGACGAGGATGAGAGTTCCTGTGAATTCCGAAAAAGTAAAACACCAGAATCAACAGATCAAGTAAACTGCTGAAGCCAGTGAAAAATCAAGACCTGGACAGAGGCGCGTATATTTTCAATCCAGTGAAAAATTTATCACTGAAACATAGATTCCAGTTAAAACAAAAGATGCACAAAGTGTGTCGTTATTTACAAGTCTGATCTCTACATGTGTATGCTGATATCAGATGTGCTTCTGGAGTCAAATATCCTTAAAAAAGGTCTAAAAATAAGAAATAATTTGCAAAGCAAACCGTATAGGCTATCTTTAATGTCCAAATTTCGGCGTTACCCTTTGTTTTTCGAGTAGTTTTGGGCCCTAATGAATACTACATCAAATCCTACAAAATGATGCACAATAATCCTTGCAATTGGTCTTTGGAGTAAACGATTGACTGCAGAAGAGAAGGTGAATTCGAAACCTCTCTTGCAACAGTCACTGTCTGAAAATACAATTATTAAACATGTGAAGAAAAACTACCACAGAGACACTGCCCAGCTGACGTTACAAATCTCATAGCTTCGGTTAATAAAGGTACTATGAATCTAATTTTTTCTTATGCTCAGGAATGCTGTCATTAAGAAATTGTCAAGTCCTTAAAATGCCTGGGGAGGATGACAAAATTTCAAGCAAACGAATGCTTTTGCACGTATCCTACATATTTGTTAAACTATATTAATATTTATCGCTAGTCGCATATCATGAAATTGCAGTCTTTGGATGTTATCAGGTTATTCCTACATACTTCCTAGTATCCCAGAATCATCTTCACGAGGCCATGCGATTAGTATATACATGCAATGGTACTGCCTGGATGACCAAACCCCGGCAAGTGGAGCGAGGTTAGAACCCGTGATCTACTGGATAGGGCCTAGACCAATCAGACACGTCTCATTCATTTAAATCCATCCAGCAGTCTTCAAACATTAGTACACTGCACTAACCATGAACACGAAGTAGGGATATATTTTGAGTAGATAGTTTATGTTCATCACCGTTACTGCTCAGCATTTTTCCGTAAATAACTACTTCAGGGGAATGAGTAACAGTGAAGTAGGGATACGGCAGTACTTTATTGAAGAAAAAATGAACACAGTTAAAATTTTAAAGTCAGTACACATTATATGTGTCGTAGATAATGCTTCCTTTATAAACATGAGTTGCCTTTTGTCTTATCATCTACACTTAAGTTCATAACTATTGAAGGTGATAAAAAATGCTGGATAACAATTTATATGAGATATCTTTAAGAATTCGGAAGTGCTTGCCATAGAGCTCTCAATTAAAATCGTCTGCAGTGGAAGTAATTTGCAACAGATCAACATAGTATCTTCCTTCTACAATGACTTTCATCAAATGCTCAGATTAACAAAGGACATACACTGTTCAACGTGTCTCCTTACCTATTAAATATATGCACACTACATTAAGCGATAAAAATATGACACAAAATTGATTTGCAGAAACCTATTATACATAATTTAATCTACATCGATGCAGATTACGAGGAATTATAGGAAAGTTAAATAGCGTCGGTAGAAGGGAAGGAAATATTTCAGTATAATTAATATCTTTCTGGTGATTCTTCAGTAAGTTGTGAATACATTGTATCTTCGAAGCTCAGAATGATATGAGTTACTGTAGATGATTAACCTCAGTTTTTAATCAACGTTATAAAGGCTGAATTCCCTTTTTAAAATTAATCAGTTGCTTATCAGTATAATTTTATGCATTAACGCTTGGCTTCTTGATTGGCATTTATGATATCAAGCAAATCACATATTGTGATTTGAATAGTTGTGGTTTCCAAAGGAAACTGTGACGAAATAATCACCTCAAATTAAGTAAACTGCGAACGGGTTTGCGAATTGTGAGTTTGAATCTGAACTAAGAATTCATTTATATATGTCCAAACCAAGTTCACTTTTAACGGTTTGAAAAAATTTGGGCATTGGGTATATGATATTCATTATAATAAAGGTTTTTGTATTTCCCAATGAATGAAAAACAAAACGATGTTTTACATCGTTTTGTTTTTCATTCATTGGGAAATACAGAAACCTTTATTATAATAAGAATTCATTTCCTTGATGTGCTCCTCAGTAAACGTAACGACGGATCATTCACAAGATCCATCCACCAACAAAACACATGGAATAGACAACTAATTAATTTCTTTATTTAGGGGCCTATTTCCAGAAAGAAAATTCTGATTCATCACCTCTGCTATAGGATGAGAAATATTTGTAGTTGTGACTACGTTGACACGGAACTTTCTTTCCTAAAAGCCACGCTTGCTGAAAATGGTTTCCGAAAACAGACTTACTGATGAAAACATGAAAGATAAACATTCTACTTTGGTCACTGACTCAGTTCCAAAGAAAACAATATTAATGAATCGGGAGTCAAAAGGTGACAAGGCTTCAGATATGCTCAAAAATCGTCTTTTTAAATCAGTCAGTGAGGCTTTCTTTGTTACGAAGCTCCAGTTGACCTTTACTAATCGAAGTTGTCCAGCGTTTGCATGAAAGATCAGCTCCTCCATCTCGTTAGCTTTATGCACATGTATAGGTTTACCTGATGTTTTGAGGCGTCGCAGTTCGGTAGCATCTAGAGAATTATTTCGAGAGCATATTTCAGTATCGTTTTGAAAGGGAGAAAGGAAAGGTATGAGAAGCTTTATTCTAGAATACTTAGTCGGCTTCTGTTACTCAGATAACCATGATCATGATTTTAGGATCACATTTTGAATTCATTTGAACTTGCCCAGTTTTATCCATTGTGAACTCCCGAAGACAGAAGTAGCCTTGATTATTGATGAATTCAAGCCAGACCAAAGAAGTGTGTTCAGTCTCTACTTCTGATTTGGCCGTAGGATAGAAAGAAGGGATAATATATTTTGAATGTTTTTTGAGACAATGAGGGCTCTCTTGTCAACTGTCTGTCTTCTCTTTTCTTTTTGCTTGTTAGTGGTAATTTTCCTATTGTGGTGGATGCTGAGAAAAGTGGTTAGAGTATTTTTAACTTTGCGCATTAGGTTCCTATCTCTAGAAGGTATTACCTGTCATATCAGCGTTCGAATCTCACAGAATGATTGACATGAGCTTTCTAACCATTAAATTGAGGAGTGCATGAGAATATGCATCGCGGAAACTTGCCGAACAAAAATAGAATTCATGTCTGTTTGTCACATTGTGTATACGTTTCTTGGAAATAATTTACCTGACAAATGTAAACACTGCCGAGCATTGATATA
This sequence comes from Trichobilharzia szidati, assembly GCA_944472155.2. Lineage (NCBI taxonomy): Eukaryota > Metazoa > Platyhelminthes > Trematoda > Strigeidida > Schistosomatidae > Trichobilharzia > Trichobilharzia szidati. The sequence goes on along the minus strand of OX235273.1, from coordinate 86,321,075 downwards.
ACACATTACAAAATACTGAATATTTTGACTACAAACACCCAAGATTTGTTCGCCTTTTCCACTGGAGCATTCTAGAGGTTGAAAATTCTTGTTTTACCATGAACGTCGACAATCTAGACGCTGGAACACTTTGCGATTACAATTATCCTCACCTGACTTCGAGGATTTCCAAACAAATATCACGTGCAATACTAGACGTTCCAAATCTGTTGAACTACTATCATACTTCTTTCAGGTTTCCAGCTTCTTTCTAAAAATTTTGGTCATTTATTCTCCTTTAAGTTAAGTCTGGCTGCAGAAGACGCGTACAACTGACTGTATTGCCAAGTTTATTTTGTTGGACATTTCATATAAATACGGCCTCTATGGCTTGACTGTTCATAGTTGTAAATCTGACAAGTAACCTATGAGGGATTATTAATTTGAAATACAACCTTCATCTCAAATTCCACCTTGAACAATTTTATCATTCCATATTAACAGTTGTACAAATCCTAATCAATGAGTTTTATGTTAATTAATATCACATATGATTATGTCTGTAAATATTGTACGCCAATTCATGTAGATATTTTTATTATTTATGTAAAACAAATATTAAGTGCAGTTTTTATTATTATTATTGTATCCTTTAATTCCTAGAGGAACATAGGACTTCAGCCGTGCGTCTCCATTGAGTTCGGTTTTCTGCTAGAGTCTTCACCTGGCTCCATGTCTACCCACACGTTTTCATCTCCTCTTCACATGACCTCCTCCAAGTCACCCTTCGACGACCAACTCATCGCCTACCTTTCGGGTTCCACTCAAGGGCTTGTCTAGTGATGTCACTTGATGGTTTCCTCAGAGTGCAGTTTTTAGGTATGGTAATTTCTCTGTCTACAAGGTAGTGAAATCAGACATCAAGTCTTTGACAAAGGCTTTAGTGGATGCTTTGTATGTAACTAGGACTGCCACAGGACAATGAGTGAATCTGTCTGCTATTATCAGAGTAGACCTGCTTGAATTCGAAATGAGAGAGTGTCTAGCTGCAGTTTCGATCTGGCAAAAGATATATTATAGAAGTTTGTCCTCACTACTCTGCATTTCTGTTTATTCTATTCACAAAGTCCTGCATTTAGTAGATGAAGTGCTGAGTGCATACCATAATGCAACAAGTCATGTTATTTATATAGAACAATGTGTGTCATGGCTTCGGAGTTTTCCTGGTCTATATGTCTCACGAGACTATAAAAGTGTTTCACTGAGCTTCTAAGGGAAATAAACAGGTGATTTTTGAATCATCTAGCTTCTGTATTTTCAAACTACTTTTTTATTTAGGATGAACTCTAGTAATCATTAACCTTGGAAACTAAGCTGTTAACATGCTTATGTGAAAAGACAGAGATGACTTAGTTATTTGTTTAATTTGAATATCAAAAGTGAACTGCAATACAGACTTCATTTGTTGTGTGATATGTTCTTAGTAGTTCTCTTACTTAGTTGAGGGGGACTTGTTGTGGACCTCATGATCTGTTACAGTAATAAAAGTGTGCCTAATATGCCTAACAGTAGTGTTTGCAGCTAAAAACTCCGTATTGATCATGTTACAGTGGCTTCAAGTTGAGTTTAAGCGTTTTGAAAACAATGCTATTGATACTGACTATTTTTTTCTTATTGCATAACTTTTCTGATACGCCACACAATACGCACAACGAAAAATGTCATCGTCAGTTTTACCAAAACGCCACAAGGCTAGACTGTTAAACAGAAATGACTGGACAAATAATACATTAGTATGATGACTTATCAAAAGTTATTAGATAAACCTGCTAGTTTTAGACACAGTTTACTTGAAATCAAACAAATTTCACTTAGGGTCGAATGTAAGACAGACTAAAGGAATAAATGCGTGTAAGTTAGACCATAGGACGCTTACCGCAAGGGTGCACCACTGACCTTGAATCGTCCAATTAGGCTAAAAAAGAATTTGGTTGACGGTATGTATATGAAAAATTTTACTACCTACGCAAACTTTGAAAGGTCATTTGACCCATGCGTTCTTCTATTTAACTTCATCCTGCTCAGATCATAATGCTTCGCAGATGGCGATTTTTGTACGAGATTGAGTTCTGCGTTTAAATTATCAAAAGGGACAATGAATAAAGGCTCTGAAGAGCGGTTGAGTAATTATCAGAGAACAGGCACATCTTCACGCTAACCACGTAAGAAATTCTAATGGTACAAAATTGTTCATCGCAGATAAACGAACATTTGCTTTTTACAAAACTTAAGTTAAGTGTGCCGTTAACTAGAAAAAAGTGATCTTAACTTTAGAAGCCTATACATGTTAGTATTCACCCTGCTAATGGGACCATATTCCGCGAACTTGTCACCGGCCATAAAGAGCCATTCACCTCTGTTTACTAAAGGTAGTGCTGTTCGATTCAGCACTTATTTTTAATTTGGAAACGACTGAATGGGTTTTACAGACACATGAAGCAAATGGTAATGTTCTAGCAAACAATCGTATAAGGATTGACACTACTAGTATATTATGGTTAAATTCAGAGATAAAAGTGAAATAATCATGGGAGTCGTGTGAACTTCTTGAAAGAGCTTTGTATTAAACACTTATTTATGACATCCATTTCATCTAAGCCTGGCCACAAGCCTTGATTTCCAGTTAAGTGCTTGATTAATTCCAAAGACACCTCCTAAGTTATATATTTATAGAGATTAACAACTATGTCATATTACCTGGAGCGTTTGTAAATCGTTTTAACATACCTTCAGTGCTCAAACTGTGTTGTGAACTGAACTCATATATCATATCATCATATCTTCTAGGAGACCATCGACCTACATTGGTGAGACACTTTTCTCTAATCTGAAGCAGTATTGATAGAAATATTAGTCAAAAGAAAAGGAATTGTCTAAAAATGAAATCATTTTCTGAGGCTGTTTCACCTTTTGCATTAATTACCCGCCAAAGTCAAAGTGAATTTATTCGTTTCAACGGATAGAATATCTACTGGTCCACATCCAGATACTTACGTGTTCTAAGGGCTGTTTCAACAATTATGCGTTCCAGCAAACTAAATGTACATGTTTTTATGTTTATAGTGTTGGCCATCCCTTACTCTTGAAGTTCCGTATTTTTCCCTTTCAAATTCTCCTGACTTCTTATCTGCCGAATGTATTGCTATTCAAGGCACATTATTCAGTAATTTAGTCTTTTGATTTTGCGTTTTGCTGTTTGTACTTAAAGGCTGAATAAACTACGAAATAAGTTAGAAGTACTCGACATCTGCATCTCATCGTCTTCTCTGCAGTTCTCTTCAACCAGACCCACGACTGCCTGTCAGATACATTTATTTTGTCAATAGAGCAGTGCAGAACATAGTGCGAAATGTAAAATCTACCTCAGTGTCTGAATATATATGTTAACTTCTATTAAAGTTGATTACTACCACCTTCCTCCTTAAAAGTTATACGAATTCCCTTCAAATAATCTTGGAAATACTTGTATTGCATATACCCTAAAGGTTTAATAACCAGCATTAAATGTCTTGTAATTTTGATTACAGTATACTGGAAGTATCCAGTATTATTATTTTGTTATTATTCCGTCGTGTTCTGAGTGGAATTTAGGGCTTAAGCATGAAATCTCCATTTTGTTCTGTTCTCTGCAATCCTCTTCAGCTGGACCCACGATTGCCCATAAACTTTCATCTCCTCCTCTTCTTCACTCGATCTCCTCTGTGTCACTCTCTGACCCACGCTCAACTCGTCGTTTACCATTTGGTTACCACTCAAGGATCTCTAACGCGATATCATTCGATGATCTCCTTGGCGTGTGTCCGATCCATCTCCACTTTCTTCGGCATATTTCATCAACAAGATGCTCCTGGTCAGTTCGTTCCCAGAGTTTCTTGCTGCTTATCCTTCCTGGCCATCCACCTGATCTTCAGTATGCAGCCAGCGAAGTCAGCTGTTGATAAAAGTTTCCTGTGACCTGTTGGAAATGTTTCCTGTGGGGTCCAAAGTTTCTGAAATATACAGAAGAACTGACTGACTTAACACAGGTGCTGAAAATCCGAATTTTGTTCTTTGTGTTGAGTACAGTAGATTTCCAAACTGATTTTAGAGTGATGAATGTCTGTTTTGTCTTTCTGATTTCGACACTGTCATCTGTGTTGTTGCTTGTAGCTGAAACGATGCTGCCTAGCCAGGTAAGTGAAGGAAGTGACCTCTGTCAGATTTCTCCCATTGACAGTGATTGGTACTCATTGCTGTTGGAAAGTATCCAGTAAAACTTCTTATTCCTGCTGTCACTGATAAATCGCATACCTTGTTCCTGTTCCGTTCTTCTATATTTATTTTGTGCTGAATATGCTTCCTTCTAACCACTTGTCTACATGCTCACTTTGACAGTGATGATGATTCCCAAACTAGGATGAAACAGCTGTCCAGTACTCCCTGGTTTTCAATGGTTCTCTTGCTGATATCAATCCGTGATGGATGGATGTCCCATCTACGACAATGGTTGGGGTAACGCTGAATCACGAATTGGTAGAAGTTAGGATTCATGAGCCATTGAATCTGGTCACAGTGGCTGAATGGTATACGAGCTTACCTTGTAACCGGAAGGTCCCGGGTTCGAATCCCAGTGGGTGCGTACTGCCGATGATTCCCAAACTAGGATGAAACAGCTGTCTGGTAGTACTTCCTGTTTTTTCAATGGTTCTCTAACTGATATCAATCAGTGATCAACTCGTAAAAACAAAAGTAACCCTTACAAACTAAACTATAGAAAAAAATAAGGTTAGTTCAAAGATTTAGAGTTTATTTCATAATGAAAAATGATCCGATTTTCAATTTTCATATTTATTGGCTCTTCTTCTTTTTGTTTAGTCTTCACTGTGTTGAAAATGTTGTCATAAGAAAAAAACTCAGTATAGTAGAAAATAATTTCACCTAATATGTGTCGAGAACAGTTTTGACTTTTCCATCAAACATGGATTATACTGAGAATAGCTAGTTCGAAGTTAATACCCTCATTACAGTACGATAATGTAGCACAACTTAATCAGAACTTCTTTTATCGTTTCCTCCTTCATCTGATTTATAAAACCTTATCTGAAGATACCAGCGAAATTATCTTCTCAGTCACTTAACTGGAAATGATATACAATGGCATTAATTTGTTTAGTGCAAAATCATTTGCACAATTCTGAGAAGACAGGTAGTGTCAAGTGAGTCTCGGAAACATATACTGTGAAAAGGTAACTATTGCATATACCATTGGACTTTGTCCAGAAAAGCATTATAAGTAAACAGAATGCTCATTGACAAACACCAAAATAATCTGAATCCAAGAAAGTTTCAGCAAATCAGACGTTTTCATGAAATTATTATTTTTTCAGTACAAGCCAAGATCATACTTTTGTCATCTATAGACATTTTTATAATGCTTTGGTATTTCTGCTGTGTCGGCGAATAATTCGTCTAGACTGTGTTTATTATTGATGCATCAATAATTATGATCCACTTATTTTAATAATACAAGAAATGATCGAATACAGCCGGCAATAAATGTAGTTATGGAGATATGCACCGTGCTATTGTTAAGTACTTTATACTAACATAATCGCAGGTAGTGACAAAACTCGTGACCAGTAGGATGCAGCAGGTCGGGTGTGAGGACAAATACTCGCCTAAAACATTGGCTAGCGATTGCGATATATCGTGAATTAGCAGAAGTTAGAATTCATGGGCCATTAGATCGGGTCCCAGTGGCTTAATGGTATACGAGCTCGCTAGCCTTGTAACCAGAAGGCCCTGGGTTCGAACCCCGGTGGATGTGTACTGATGAAGAGTCCCAAACTAGGACGAAACAGCTGTCCAGTACTCCCAGGTTTTCCAATGGTTCTCTGACCAATGATGAAATCCTGTAACAAAAATAATGATTTAGAAATTCGGATCACTCGAAATGAGTAGTGTGAAAACCACCCTCATTACTTTGATTAAACTACGCGGTCAATAAAACTTCGATAGAAAAGTAATGTAAGAAACGCTTAAGTTAAACAAATGTTGTTTAATTAGAACACTAAGTGAATGAAAAGCATTTTAGAAAGCATCTGTATTTCATGCATCTGGTTGAAGTCATTCCTGTGAAAAATAAAACCAAGATGCTTTCCTGAATTTATAAAAGAAAGTGCAAATATATCCTTATTTAGAGAGAAATGAAATCAGAACATTTTGATTTGTACAATATTGAAAACTTTTACAAATTTCAAAATTGATTTCTCTGCTAAACCATTAGTTTTATCACTTGCTAATCAATGTTTTATTTTGTTGTATAAATCGCTAAGTAGAGTTGAATATATTTTTTCGACATTAACTGCTTTGAACTTCTAACAGTTAAATTTATTCACATGTGACTAAAATTGACCTAATTATCTAAACTTTGTACAAAAATATTAACACTTTCGATGACAAAAAACAGTTCAACAATGATATTTACCATTACTCAAGGTGAACATAATTTAGTCAGCATAAAAGATTATGAACTGATAGATAAATAATGTAGAATTAAAGTGTACTAAACAATATTCTTGAAAGATAAAACTCACTCGTACGTGTTGTTAGTCAAATTTACGTATGTAGTAAGATGAAAGATTTACTATCGACCAGCATTTTCATATTTTACGTTATGCTATGATGTCAAAATGATACGAGTTTAAAAATGGATTGAAGTGAATTCGTACTACAAACGACTGAGCGACAGACTAGAAAGCATTTTGAAATTCTCAAAACTACAAAATAATAAGCTTGTAAAACAGAACATGCATTTTTTAAAACAATTAACTGGCTAACTACTAGATATGTGTACAAAATAAGAGTTAAACAAATGGAGATCGAATAAGTCATAACAGACTACTAATCACCTGACTGTCTTTCAGTAGGTGTCCTATCTAAACTCTAATATGATTACGAAATGTCTAATTGAATATAAGTTTCAGTTTAGTGATATTTGAAACAATCATAATTTTCACAAGACAGTGTAAATTTGTAGCTTACATTGAAATCCGAATTTTGCCGATAGAGATTCTAAAGTCAGTTTAGGCGTCATTTTCCTCCTACTTTGTGAGAAATTCATCATCATTATTGTTAATTGCTTTGTTTCTGTTGTTGAAATCTAGGCGAACAGTTTCCTCTTATCTGAGGCAATTAGTACTTTATTATAACTCTCCAGTGATATACTCGCCCGTCAGTGGCACAGCGGTTAGGTCGCTCGCCGACCATGCACATGGCCTGGGGTTCGATCCCCGGCAGAAGCACTCCTTTAGCTCACTAAACCAGAAATAAAGCTGGTATGAGGAAAGGTTTGGCATGAGGCTAGCAACCCCATCCTATAAAAATAAACACTGCTACAGAAACTTCAAGCAACTAGCTTGAAGCCCTATGTTTCACTGGGAACGTGTAGGAAAAAAAAAAAGTGATATACTCTGTTTTTCCAAATGTGAATTGAACAGTTTACATTTAATATTCAATTGGTGGATGGTGACTAGCAGTGGAATCCAGGATGCGCATTTCGTCCTATTTGGGACTCGTCACTGGATGTACCTGCCTGAGACTGAGCACTTCGGTCCAATCAATCGACGGGAAAATCCAAAATTCAATTAAGTTTACATTTAAATCTAGAAATTAACAGAAATGGTGATGCTTATTTTGATAAGATCAATATGTTAAATAAACTGGTGGCTATAGAAACATCTGATGAAGGGGTTAGGTGAAAGGTATTTCGAACCACTGAGTACGTTCGAACAATGTCAAGAATACTTCTTACTAAAAGGTTTAAACCATATTCCAATTACTTTATGAACGCTTTCCACTTTTCACCGTAGATCACAATATATCCATGAAATTTGAATTAACTCATACCCAATAACAACTTTTTTTGATTACAGCTTGATTCCAAACCGTATTTTTGGGTACAGGTATGTGATATCAGCATGTGATGTCGGCAGCCCAAATTCTGCAGGCCAACCATAGATATTAGGTGTCCGTCGGCAAGGGATCGAACCCCGGACCATGTATATGGTCGGCGAAAGTCATAACCGCTGTGTCACCGACACACCATTCCTCCATAGCTTACATTATTTGCATTATGGGTAAATTTTATTTTGATAGAGCCTCACAGTGTTATACAGTAATATTTACTGATGACGTTTCGAGCACAATTTATTGCTCATAATCATATCAAGGTATGATATGATTATGAGCAATAAATTGTGCTCGAAACGTCATCAGTAAATATTACTGTATAACACTGTGAGACTCTATCAAAATAAAATTTACCCATAATGGAATTACACTCTACCACAGTGCCCAAGTTTTATTCTTATATGAATGATACATTATTTGCAGCCTAAGTACTTTACTATGAAGCCAGTGGCTACAGAAAAAACTGATTAATTTCTGGATGATACAGCAAGCATAATTCTTCTTAATATTTTACGTATACCTTTTGAAGAGTACTAATCAATGTGAAACTAATTTCAAATAGATTATAATATTAAAAGCTAATCGAAGTACACTGCAGTGTCATTTCATTTAGTTTAATGATCACACTATGCAACTGGTTACCATCGAACAGATAGTCTGTGTAGTACAAATGTAACTACCTGTTAGTGTTTGTAAAAAGTCATTTATATAATATATAATTAGGCCTAAGTGTTGAACAGCAACAAATTAGATATATTTTTGATTGAACACTAGTCAGTAACTAGTGTAATGTGTCTAGTCCTATCTTCGGTGCCGACTGAATTCTACCAGTTACGTTTGCAAGCGAGCCTGAATAGCTCAGTGGTAACGTCTCTGACTGCAGCACTGGGTGATACGGGTTCGAATCTCAGAAGGGACATCAGTTCCTTCCAGGTTGCAGATACGCCTTGCTGATGAGTGCCAACTGGCACGAAACCTAGGTCCAAGGCTTCCTGCCGATTGCCTCCGACCATCTAATACCAACAAATTAGATTTATGCCTGGCATTATTTCAGCTTTCTCACTGACTGAGTTTCAGCATAGAAGTTGGCACAGAAGTGCATCATTTCAAGTTTTCACACTCCACGTATTATAGAAAGGTAGAAAAAAGGACTCAAAAGGACTGTACTAAGCGGAGGTGTGAGGGACGAAGAATCGTAAAATCGAAAAACAATAGAGTTTTATTTATTGAATATGGCAGATTACAAAGATTGAATGTATCTGCGCCACTGATTTCCAGCTAAATCGCCAACTGTCTCCAACCATTGGTTCTGACCATCCCGGGGAACCCTAGGCAGCCTACGCCTCCATATGTGGCTCAAACTAACTATTAAAGATTTCATTGATTTATTCCATGTTTTGGTTTTTAGCCCCACTAGCTGTTTTCCAAACTGATCCTATCTCAGCTAACACTGCCCGTCAAGAAAGGCGGTAGCTAGGCATACGTAACAAATGTCTTAGTCATCTCAATCTATGTAAATTCACAGCCTCATCGACTAACTTTCCCTCCTTACCTAACACTCGACGCCTAACTGCAATATTACTCACCCTATTATACCGGCTAACACGGGAGGTAGAATAAAGACACCTTTGATCAAAGACAGCTGTCTTCTTCATCTCTTCTATTTTCACTGTCCCAGTTTCAGCTAAAAGGAAGGACGGAGCTTAAAGAAATCCAGAACCGGTTTATCCTGTAGTAGTCTCTTAGACAGATATTTCAACGGAAACAGCATCCAAAGCTCTGGGGATAAAGTGGATATAGAACTTCGGTATCCGTCAAAGATGTACAAATTGGAAGGTGTCTATTTCGGTAGGAAAGGAAGCTTATACCATATGGGTTAAATAAATTCGCATTAGCTGATATGTCCACTATAAAGTCAGGTGTCACTTGGTCTATGGGGAAGAAATAAAAATATCACTGTATAAGAGACAAATCAATTGTTATGTAATCTAATATCCATAGGTTTCGATTTTTACTGGAAACTGAGAAGACCAATTAGTAGAATAAACATATCAAATATTGTATCAAATAGAGAAAGATCTTATACAAACAAATTGAAATAATAATCATGATCATAATTACAAAGAAGCAGAAGCAAAGTTACATATAGACTATACTTGAAAACCGTAAACTGTTCGTATAGTATTTAAATCATCCCTACTGATTGAATATACATGTCTAAATAGAGAAGGTAATGATATTTGATTTTTATTGATGAATAAAGATGATGTTGATAAACTATAAAGCCTTTTAAGCTTTGGATTTTGTTGTAACATTGTGGAAGTTTTATACTCTACAATTTCTTTCTTCTTCACTGATTCTGGTTGAAAACGAAATGCCTGTAAACAAAAAAAAAGCAACGGATATACATGACACATATATATACTTGCATGTATCATTACTGCTGTTTTCAGATTGTAGATCTAATTGATATAAGAATAAAAACGTAGACACTGTGGTAGAGTATAACTCCATTATGGATAACATTTTATTTTGATAAATCACACAGTCTTCTTATACAGTAATATTAACTGATGACGTTTCGAGCACAAACTATTGCTCATAATCATATCAAGTCAATCAACTATCAGTTTCTATTAGGATTTTTTTCAACTTACTTGGTAGAAAGCTTATAGAATAGTTGACAAAATAAAGGTTTCATCAGAACTACTTTTAATCTGTATCTTGCACTTAAAGCTTGATTGTGTTAAACAAAGTCAGCATAGACAGTTTGGATACTTACTAGTGTTCAGGTTCAAGACGTTTATTTCACCCTATTTGAGACCCATCTTTAGGATAAGAATATGTGGATCAAAGTGTTCAGAGGGAAAATTTCATCACTTTAAACACCAGAGAAATTAGATTAAGCTGAAAGGCATCTGGTTTCTGTTTGTCATCGGAAAATTTTATCATTCCACTTGTCTATCTATAAAACCAATTTAATTAGTTTCGCCTAAACTATTGGCTTTTTGTATGGATATCTCATGGTTGTTCTAAAATCCTTGAAGTAGGCGGTAAAAAGAGGAAAAGTAAAACAAGAGTGGAATAAGTTTCGAACATCTGCTTCGTTTTGTGCCTGTACAATCAGTTTTGATAACTTTATTGCAAAATTACAAAAACCTTAACGCTCTCCTACTCAGTATGTATTTTCTATCAAAAAGCTTCTAATATCTCTCTGATAATTCTCTTCATTTGAAATTAGCTGTGCACTATAACACTTTAGAAATGTCTATGTAATTTAGTTTAAATAAGATATTATTTTCTCTCTAGAGTATACTGGCTTACCTAGAAGCATTTGGTTGATCAAATCACCGTTTAAACTAAAATTCTATCAAATATCATCATTTAAGTAAAACATATCAAGTAAAGCAGTGCCGACCTACCAAAATCATTATCTGTCTGCAGTCAAACAATATGGTAGACTCTGAAACTGACCACTGTTTATAAAGTGAGTGAAAAGTGAAGGCGAAGTGAGAATTTTAGTCGTGACAAGATTTGAATCAATGGGTTACTACCAGATGAGCTATCAGATCCAACTGTTAACTTATTTCATTATTTGGTACTGAATCCATTCTTAACAGAACAAGTACAACAATTTATCGAATTATGTTTTTATTTTTGTAAATGAATAGACATTTCATATGTCATCTGTCTATTTGTCACTAAAAAAACCCGTACCCAGTATGTTACTGTCTTGATGTCTGTACACATGTGGTCAGATTATTCAAGGGACAATGATTCCATTACAGAAATGCAAGTTTATAATCTGAGTGAAATTCTCAGTTGAATGGAAAGAGTTGCTGCAAAAATATTATTTTTCCTTTGTTTTACTTTCAATCTGATTCAGACAGAGAGTGAAACAAAGAACTGATTATGAAGGCGATAGATTTCTTGAAGGTTCTAGATTATGCCTGCTTATAAGCACATCTAATCATAATACTTCGTGATGAATAATTTCCAAGAACTGTTGCTAAAATATGTTTATTTAATTCCCCAGATGCTTACTTCTACTTTCTTTAATGTCAGGCTTCCATTTTGACATACAGGCATGCAAATGTAAGTTCAAAGGTCAATGAATGATGGGAGGTTTCAGAAAACTAGATTTTCAAAAACATAAATTCATGAAAATGAGGTAAAGCTAAAAACAAGGGATGACAGCAAGAAAAATGTTGAAGATTTGTCCAAGGACAGACTTCTTGAAGCACGATGGAATCAAACCTACTGGGGGAAATTAAACCAGAATTCATATGTTAACTCTTTCATAAGAAACCAAACAAGATTAATTGAAAATTGCAAAATACGAACATATAGCAACTAATCATAAGTAGAGAAAATAGAACATTTTTTATATTTTTGATTACAGCTTTATTCGAAACCGTATTTTTCGGTACAGGTATGGAGTTTTCAGCATTTGATATCGGTAGCCCAAATTTTGCAGGCCGACCATAGATATCAGGTGTGCGTCAGCAGGGGATCGAACCCCAGGCCATGTGCATGATCGGCGAGAGTCATAACCGGTGTGCCAACAGTTTTAAAAAATAAGGATGAGAAGTCAACCAGTCAAGACTGGTTCCAACAGTCCAAAGAACAATGTGGAAAAAATCTTCGAACTGTAAGAAGACTCATTCAAAATCAAATATGATGATTTACGCTCACATAAGCCTGAAATACAACTACAAAACTGTCAAGAATAACAGGATTTTTAACAAAACCTGTCTACTGAACTTTGAAGGATCCATCATTAATAATGTGATGTCTTATTTCTGCATACTTCATGTACAGGTGAAGTACCCCAAGGGTCATAAGTTGAGTAGCTTATTAAACAATAGCTACAATAATTTTTAGCAGTCTTGCAGAATACTAAGAGTATCATGGTTTATAAGTATTTTGTAGATATGGTTGAGAAACCAAGACTTCTCTGAATCAGCGTCTAACTGAAATTCTTTATAGATAAAATTTAGTAACTTCATCATCACAGAAAATATCATGTTATATATTAATTTGAAGTGTGTTCCAGGGGTTCATTAGTAGAGTATTAGCCAACCATACAGACGGTCCGGATTCGATTCCCGACGGATACACTTCTAAACCATGCTTAGCCATTAGTAAGGCCGGCAAAAAGAGAAATTTGGGCATGAGGCTATCAACGCTATCCCCTTTTAACAAATCATTTCAGTGTTCAAGCTTCAAATCCTAAGTTCCATTCAAAATTCAAAGAATTCGAAATTGGTTTGAAGTAATCATTCTTTTGAAAGGTATTTACAATTAAACAATAATAATAACTGTAATATTTAACAAGGTTTTTCCAGATTTGATGTCAGGTTCGTTAAAGGTGCAGCGAGGTAGATTACATATATATTCTCGAATTAAATCAGCCTCCCAAGCCTTCTTGAATGAAATGATTTGTTATGAAATGACTGGAAGTTTTGCAAATCAGTATTCTGTTGACCTTTATACTTGAACTCCATTACGGATAAGATTTTATTTTGATAAATCACACAGTCTTCTTATACAGTAATATTAACTGATGACGTTTTGAGCACAAACTATTGCTCATAATCATATCAAGTTACTCACACAACTTTTTTTCTTCATTTATATATATGTACTCTACCGCAGAGCCCAAGTTTTATACTTTAAACTTGAAATTTCACAAAGTTAGTCAATTACCTAAGTATGATTTCAGCAGACTAATTAATAGAAATTGTACAAACTTAAGAAGAAACAGTTATGATACAGAAGTGACAATTTTATAGAAACTTACAACTGCATTACCGATTAACTCATCAAGTTGTGAAAAAAATTCTACTGACTGCGTGTAAATTTCACGATCTCTACCGGATTTCATTGACTCAATTTTACATACACAATATTCAGAAACTATGTTCTTCCCAGTGTTATTTTGCCGGGTAGAACTCTGCCTCCCATTTAAGCTATCTCGTTTAGACGATTTTATAAGATTTGCTTTGCATTTCGTGAAAAATGTCTTCAAAGTGGAGGAAAATTTAACATTTTGCTGTTTCGACTGCATTGTTTCACTAGAATCTCTCAATTCCATTAGAATACAATGACTGTAATTTAATGTATCAGTAAAACTTTTGTGAATTTGTCTTACATGATGTTCAATAATATTAGAATTTAGCCCGCATGTTGTGGATATATACGAATTTCTGATTTTATTCGGTAATAAAGCATAACCTTTCCATATTTGTTTAAATGTGATCGGTTGACATAATATTAAAGCAACTGAATCAAATGAACTAGGTACTTCTGGATTTCTGTTTGCAACAGCAACTAAATAACCCCAGCCAATATGATTCCAAAAATCATCTATCTGAATTAAATCAATAGTTGGTATTGTATATTTACCCATGTATCTAATGTATAAGTTAACTGGATACTCACAAACTACTACATGTGTTGAATTCGACTGATAAAACTGTTTTAAACCATCAGTATTCAAACGTAAATGAAGCGCAGCCAATGACGACTGGCTATATCCATATAAAGGTATATGCTGTTCTGTGGAATTATTCTGTTTGTTTGAAGTCACTAAATTCTGTAGAGAATGATACTTTTTATAAAATTGTTCTGGATAAGGTAGATTTGTTTTATTCACTAACTGTTCATCTATTCGAAAGTAAGAACCATTATGTTTAGTGTATACGTTGACTTCATCATATAATACCGCACACGATTGACAATTATTACTGAGACTGGTAACAGGCACCAGTATATCAGGCACATTCTCATGTATAGGCTGACTATATGGCATATTATACGGTATTGATGTCTGACGTTGATTATCCAGTTTTAAAAAATCGTTGTACTCCAAATCTCTTTGTATACATCCACATTTTCTTCCAGTAGTTAATGTATACTGATGTTTTGACTGTACTGATTTATTATTATGGTTTTTTGATTGCTTAATTCTACATTTTCGGGTTATTGAAAAGTCAGGTGATAAATTTGTCAATAATTTAATCGGATGTTTAACCTCAATTGTATTTGTTTTATGCATTAAAATTCAATGTTCACTTATGAGTGATCACGTATCTGGTTTTATTTTTCTGCAACACTAATTCAAAATAGAATCCAAATGACTCATTTATATATATAGATGACCACTCAAAGCTGTAAAATGTAAAAGCTCTTAGGACAACTATTGCGGAAAGAGGTGTAAGGGGGTGTAAAGGTAATGACTGGTAATACTATTATTGATTGGTTGACAAAACCACTATTAAAATCTGTATATATGATGTTCAGTGAATAATGACTAACATACAGTTAGGTGTTACCAAAAGTTCATAATTGCGTAATAGATAAGTATACAGTTAGATGTGAAACAAGAATGCATATGCTTTAAAAATCGGTTGAGAAAAAAAGAGAGTAATAGGCACCTAGGTTACATAATATTTGTAATTGATTTTAAAACACTATAGATAAGACTTTATCGACTTGATATGATTATGAGCAATAATTTGTGCTCGAAACGTCATCAGCCAATATTATTGTATAAGACTGTGTGATTTATCAAAATAAAATCTTATCTGTGATGGCTTTATACTTTATCACAGTGCCTAAGTTTTATACTTATATCAATGATTTTAAAACAATTGAAAATGTAATTATTATTCATAAATATGACATTATGTCGATCAATCTTTTCAGAATACTTATAATTACGTTAAGATATCATTACAGTCTTCATTTTAAAATCTATCGTACATCTTCACCCCACTTTATCTACTTGAACTTGACCTATGAGAAATTTTCATCTTCTGTTACAAATGATTTGTCATGGTTTATTTACTACTCATACATTTTCACGTATATATATATATATATATATATATATATATAAGGCATTAAATGGAGATATCAAAATGCTAATAAGTGATACGAATGCTAAACTGAGAGCAGACAATATAAGAGGGGAGCTCAACATGTCCAGGGAGATTCTTTGGAGAAATGAATAAAAAACGCAATCTTCTGCGCCTTCAATAATTTTAGTGCTTAGAGGCAGTGTGTACAAGCGCAGAGATATATAGAAACAGACATGGATTTCACCAGAAGGACAGAACAGAAATCAGACTGACTTCATATCGATCTTGAGAAAGTGGAAATGCAGTCTGCTAGAGACGAAATCAGGAAAAGAAGCAGATGTGAACTAAAACTATCACCCGTTGCAAGGAACCTTCAATGTTAAATGGAGAGACTTGAAAAAAGCAGCAGACAGACAACGACTCAAGTTCAACACTCAGAAATTCAAAGACGAAACCGCAAAAAACACATTCACTGCAGCCACCAAAGCAAATTTGGAGGCATTATGTAGTATCACCAATAAAACCTGTGTATAAAATTGCTGGGACACTTTGAAAGTGATCTTGAAGTAAATCAGTTTAGCCGTTTTAGGACGAAAGAAGAGGCGAGAAAACCAATGGCTCTCTACAAATACGTGGAGGCTAATAGAGCAGAGATGGGGATAGTGAAACAGAAGATGAGCCTGTGAGAAGATGAACAACAAAAAGAGGACCCAAGTTCAGTGTACAATGTACTGAATAAAAAGTGAAGAAGAGTGATATGAAGGAGAAAAAGATGGCTCTACGACACAATGGAAACTGAATCAGAACAGGTTGCAGATAAGAAGGATCTAAGAACGCTTCACCAAAACAATTATGTCGGTCGGTTGGTTTTCGACATAGAACTTCGCACATATGTGCGCCAGTTCAAGTCGCCACACTCCATGTAGCACACAAAGCAAAAGAAAAAAGTAGGAGAAATGCATATTAGAGACAGTAAACAGAGGTCTGAGACAAAGGAATAGTAATAACAAAGAACAAAACAGTTTAATTGGAAATCATAAGTGACAAGGAGTGGATGCATCTGCGCCAGCCATTGAGAACGATTTTGAGCCATATCATCAATTGTCTACAGTCACTGGATTTACCGTCCCAAAGACCCTAACCTGGAAGTCTACACCTTGCTGCGTGGCTTAGACTGACTTTTGTAGATTTCATTGACAGGTGCCATGTTTTGGTTTGACCGCCGCTAGCTCTTTTTCAGCCTGATCTGTCCTATGTCAGCTAACATTGCCCGTCGAGGAAGGCGATGACTAGGCATACGTAACACATGTCCTAACCATCTCAGTCGATATAATTTCACAGTCTCGTCGACTGTGTCCCTATCCAGGAAGAGTTCAATAGAGATGAAATTAATGAAAGATAGCGAAGGAGAGCTGATTAGCACAGCGAAGAAAAAAAATCAATAGGCCACTCACTTCAAAGAACTCTCGAGCTAACCTCAACCTGCTGCTCGTCGAAAAATACCAGCAACAGCCAAAGAAGTGACAGTGAACACTAACCCACCGACAAAAGCATAAGTCTTGAATGCTACAGAGTTACTAATAGCCAGCTGCGTCGGTAGTCAAATCAGACAGAGTTCCTCCTGTAGCTGTGCGAACGGATCCATAGAACTGAGCGTATATGCCAACGCCACTATTGCAGAAAGTTTGTAACGAAGGAAAGGTACTTGAGCATTGTAAGTATAACTACCTTTTCAAACTGCTAAAGAAAGGTGACTTAATTCTAAGCAAGAACTGGTGTGGGATCATCAATCCTTCAGTTGAACGCAAAATATTATGCCTCATCATCTTGAAGGGGTTTGTAAATGCCCTGGATGGCAAATTGCACCAGAAACGTGTTGGATTCGGAAAAGATGAATCATGGTCGGGCAAAAGTGCTACGCTTTGCATCCACGAAGCAGAACCTGGGATGGTGGTCAACTGTTTACTTCATCCCCATCAATTTTTTAAAGCTCTTCGATAGAATTACCTGTTGGGAAACTTGGCAACTTCTCCGACACTACCGAGTGCCTCAAACTTTTATCAACCTAATTCTACGGCTTTATGACAAAACCACATACCAAGAGACTCAAAAAGGCAATCTCAGCGAAGCCTTCGAAGTGAAGACATAAGTAAGACAAGACTGTCTGCTACCACTGGTGATGTCCCTAACTGTGGTGGACTGGATCAGGCAGCAGATCGTGGGGAGTGGGGAGACACGTCGGACCAATGAAAAGACACTGGAAAACTCGAACTTCGCGCAGGATTCATGTCTTATGTGACTCATACTCGAGGACCTATAAACGACAACCAAAAATTCAGAAGACACACAACCAAAAGGAACAATTATAAATCACCATCGACTTGAAAATTTGGAGAAAGTGGCCTCCTTCATTTATCTAGACAGCATCGTCTCAACTACAACCAGCACAGATGGGGATAAGAAAAGCAAGCTAGGCGTGCATTATTGTGAAATCGGTGTGAAAATCTGCTGCACTCAGCATAAGGAACAAGATTCAGATTTTGCAACACTGATATCAAGTCAGTCAGTCCCTCGGTATGGTTCAAAGACTTGGCGCACGCGTCACCAAAATGATTTACAACAGGCTACTGAAAACTCTTATCAACTGCTGACTTCGTTGGCTAGATACTAAAAACTAGATGGCCAGAAGGGATTAGCATCAAGCGACTCCGGTAACTAACCAACCAAGAACCTATCGTCTAACAAATATTCAGGAAGAAATGTAGATGTGCTGGATACACGCTAAGGAAACCATTGAGTGACACTGTGCGCCAGGCGGTCAGTTGGAACCATAATGGGAAATAACGAGTTGGCCATCCAGAAGTAACATGAAAGTGAAGAAAACTTATGGGAAATCGTGGAATCAGAGGAAAGAGTGAAAAGGAGATGAGTCGTTGAACCTCTACGCTCCACTTGAAACTTAAGAGAATAATAATATAAGAAATATTATTATAATTACTATGAATTTACTAATTCTAATTGTTCTGTTGAAGTATCGCAAGATTCTACTCAAAAGGCACAATAATATTAAAACAAATTTATTCGATTCTCAAACAACGCATTTTGAAAAGAAGTGGGAATATCTCACAATGAACACTGTAGCCGAATAAGCGATAATGTAATGGGTAGTGAAAGAAAGAAATTATAAAAAAACCTCTAGAAACCAAAGTATAAAATGTAATTTAACCTCAACTAATCTGTGTATATGTGCGGTAATATATAGAAATTAGTGTATGACACTTCTGGTTAATATATAAATAGTTACTCTGTAACCAGTTTGTATAAACATTCAAAATATCCTACTACACAAAGGATAGCATGATTATATCTAATCTAAAGGCTAAGAATATACGAAACACAAACATATAAGAAAGTTATACTTGAAAAATAAAACGACAAAATGAATACAAATCAACCGACTGACAAACACACTTCTCAAAGAAAGGAAATTAAAAACAAAACAAAACAGAAAAACAACAACAACACAGAAAGGCTTTGTCTTTTTATTAAATATTCTAAAAAATATTTAAATAGTTAATTGTTCACAATGCATAAAAATGAAAATATCAAAGAACACATTGAAAAAAAAAGAAAGTCAGATTCCATGGTGATTTTTATAATACCTGAATGAAAAATGTGATTTATAAGGCTTTTACTTCCAACTGTAAAACAGGGAATTATTCTTTTGATATTCCAAGGTTTCGTTTATAAACGATTGTGTGGAGACGAGTCATCGACATCTATTTAGTGATAAAAGAAATTGAATATAAATAAAGGATAGCGGTTATTTGAAAAAAAGTATATCATATTTCATCATGAGCTGACAGTGGTTAAAGAAACATTGGAAAACAAACCAGGGAGTAGTGGACAGTTGTTTCGTCCTAGTTTGGGACTCTTCAGGTGTGTGTGAGAACAAATACTCGCCAATGACATTGGCTAGTGGTCGCTCTGTGTCGTGAATTGGCAGAAGTTGGGATTCATGGGCCATTGGATCGGCTCCCAGTGGCTTAGTGGTCTACGAGCTCACCTTGTAACCAGAAGGTCCTGGGTTCGAACCCTGGCGGTGGGTGCGTACTGATGGAGAGTCCTAAACTAGGACGAAATAGCTGTCCAGTATTCCCAGGTTTTTCAGTGGTTCTCTAACTGATGTCACCTCATGATGAAAATCCTGTAAACAATCAAATCCCTACAAACCAACACTTGAATAACAATTTATTTATTTACACTATCAAAATGTATTAGTGTGAGCAATCAAGCATTTCATTTGATGAACCCAGAACTTAGGACAAAAGCACACTTATAAACACATTACTAGGGATATTTACTTTCAGACTAGGACAAAATGTTATCGTAAATGATTTAGAATCTTACCTCAACTTATGTGCCATGTAGATCTCAAGGAATTAGTATGTGGACGGTTATACTGACTGTAGTATTTTGCATACGGTTCATCTTCATTGTGAATATTCGACGTAGACGATTTCATACCAGAACTTGTTGCTAATGACGAAGTCATCATTGGATTTGTTTTGCTAGTTACCGATGTTGTTGTTCCACCTACTATTCCTGTGGCGGTTGATGGGATAGTAAAATCTGATTGACGATAATGACTTAACGAAGATCGGACTTGATCAGATTTCAACTGATCCAGTGTATCTCTATAAAACAGAATTAGAGAATATTATCATGACTTCCAGTTAAATGTATCTTTAAAGGATATTACACAGTACAATTTAGGCTTTAAATTAGACCGTTACTGTTCTAATTTACCACAATAGCTGAGGTTCTATGGGATTACATAAGATGTTTAATGATGGTTGGTTTCTACACATCACAAACGGGTTTAATATAAAATTGCTAACGCTAAAGATGTGGTCAATTTTTTCAAAATCTTATCTGTCTCCATTCAGTAGTCAGATTATGAGTTTGTGAAACAGATTGGTTCTTTAGGTAAAATGAAGAGGCTATTTAGGAGCCAGTTTTTTCACTATTTACTCAATAAATATTGGCTTCCAGATGGGAATCACAATCTCAGAAAGAACCATAAAGTTTCCGAATACATATAAAGGTCTCTGAAGAAACATCATTTTTTTTCAGCCTGTATATATTCGACTGAGTAGTTAATGAGAAGGTTGGAAACTAAATTGCAGTCATCTTTGCTGTTTGGTGTCTTATAATCAGTATAGAGTTCCATGCTGCTTTGTCGTATCAATTAACTTCTTCACTACGCATCATTGTCAGTTGACATGTTTCGGCCGATAGCGAACCAAAAGACACAAGCAATTTTATTTTGAAGCAGAGACTATATTTGATGAATGTAGTTGTTTTTGAGTGGCTTACAATTACAAGTGAAATAAAAAGTATGTTATAATGGTCATTTATTTCATATAAGTGAAAACTGTCATCAATTCATGCTTCATCTAGGCTGATTAAGATGGTGGTAATTTAACAAAATGTCAGTCAACATGTATCCAGTAACAACATTAAACTAACTAATAATTATCTTAAAAGTCAATCTGAACGAAGAATATTCTTTTCAATAATTTCTCTTCAGGTTCTTACAATTATAAAATATAATATTTGTTGTCGTTAAAAGAAAGGCCAGTTATGCGGTGGATACTATTTTTTAAAGTAAAATAACAGATTAGTTATGGGTTGTCAAAATAAATAGTCGTATTTGTGTGACAAACGTGCTAGGCTGAAATCGATTACAAAATATTGTAAAACGGGAGACAATGGTGGTGATTAATCAGTAATAGATTTGTAGAGTGTGGGGTAGGAAAATTGACAAGTCAGTTCAAGGTTATAAAAGGTGTCAGGTGAGTGGCTAGTACAAAGTGGTCTGTGTTAAACAGGAGATAGTAAGACTGAAATGAAAAGTTCATAATGAAATAACGAATATGTGAAATGAAACAGGTGGAGGCATACATCGAGAAAAGAGATAATATCACTAATAATAAGTCCGGATACTATTAATGAAAAATTCGATAGTATTGAAAGAATGTTTGCATGAAGGCCATAAATTATGACGAATAATAATAATATTAATAATAATAATATTTGTAATAATAAGCAAAGGAGCACTCTTGGTGAGAAGAAGAATCATCAGTTCAAATTTGGCCACGGTAGGAACAGCGTCTGGACGTGTTCTTTTTGGATCCAAAGTTCCGGTTTAGTCGATCTTATTGCAACAGCTTCAGCTATGTGTAGGAGACGTAAGCGAACTGTGCGTGATAACGACTTCAGAATTCGGTATATAACCCCGAAAGCTGTGTTGACATCGATATGATGTCTAGTATCGACCAAGTGTGACAGGATCGAGCTTTTTATGTACTTAATTTCCCCCCTGCTGAACCAAGCTGGTAAATGTTCTCGAACCCGTAGACGAACCTGCCTAATCGTGCGCCCTACATAACTTGAACCTCAGGAACAGTTGAAATGGTATATACATGAAGAAGAGCTAAGGTTAGGTAAGACATCTTTGAGTTGCTGGGTGAACATTGGACGGCTACTGAAGGATAGCCGCATAACTGGCCTTTCTTTTAACGACAACAAATATTATATTGTATAATTGTAAGAACCTGAAGAGAAATTATTGAAAAGAATATTCTTCGTTCAGATTGACTTTTAATTCATAATATGGGAATATTCCACACTATCAAATCTAATAATTATCTGTACAAAAACAGTGAAATTGGTGAGCTTTGTGAACTAACTCCTTGACCGTAACTCATTTAGTGAATCAGTGTAAAACTTTGAACAGATGTGCACTAGTTCCACTTGCCATGCCTAAAATCACCAAACAGAGAATAAAGGGTACAACAGCTGTCGAACAGTTACATTTGTCACTTTTAATTTCGTATATACACCATATTATACTCAGTATATAAATAACTGAACTATAAAGTTACTGAGTTAATCAGTCATATGGATCCTTTTTTAAATCGAATACTGATCATCCTTTCTTTAAACTGGAATTAAAGGTTTATTTTTTTTCAAACTTATAAGCGTTTATAACAACTCATATATATGGACTTGTTGATAGAATGCATGATTTATATTCAGTCTTATGGATTATGATTTATACAAAGCTAAATTTCAGAGTTCAATGTATCTGATATCTCCATCAACTTACCTTACAAGTAAAGCGGTAAAACAGTGGAAGATTTTAATTTCTCAGATTATTCTAAGATTAATTAAAGTGGTATACTACACATAAATAGGTATTGAAAAGCAGTACTAATTTATTTTAAATAAGTCAGAGTTAATATTAATTGTACTCAGGAGAAATACATAAAGTAGAAGTGACTGACATACCTGGCTTTTTGTAATCTTAATGTAACAGACTTATCAAATAGCTCATTGGTATTTGGTACTCTGTCGAAAGGCTGGAAAATGTAAGTTAACAAAATGCGAAAATAAAGAAAAGACATTTTAATGAGTTGCTAACAATAAATATTTAAACAGGTACACTGTCAACAGATAAAGGAAACAAACAGAACAGTTGATAAGACTAACTGAGTTAGCAACACTGATATAAATGAATGTTTGTTGAAGTTGGAAAATGACAACATGCGTCGTGGAACGATTCAAACAGAGGTGACTAATTCAAATTCCTCTGAAGTCTAAAGTTTTGTATCAATTTTAATCATTACTTTACTAAAAAAAAATCAAAAGTCTCATACAGACACATCAGATCAATCGAATAGAATCTAAACTTTATAAAATCCCTATTTGACGGTTTATTTAACTTATAAGATAACAAAACGTTGTCCAGAAGTACAGCAGTTCATAGTGATTGTTCATGCTACAGCCAAACTAGTTTTTTGTGATATAACTTCTATAAAATGATGACTATTGACTAGCTAGCCGTTCGGTCAATTTCAAAACTAAAGTACTCAGGATGTATGCAAGGAATCAGTATTTCCACCACAAAATATATTTGAAATGCTCAGTTTTATGAGACAGAACCCTTTGTTTAAAAGTGCACTAGAAAGTTCACTTTGCTTGGGAATATTAACTGCTTTTGATTTGACACTAGTAACTAGTGTGATGCGTCTAGTCCTCTCTTTGGTGCAGACTGAATTCTATCAGTCAAGGTTGCAGATACGCCTTGCTGACGAGTGCCAACTAGCACGAAACCTAGGTCCAAGGCTTTCTGCCGATTGCCTCCAACCACCTAATATTAACTGCTTCTCAGGTGTTTGTCAATGGATTTCTAAATTATCCCAAATCTCAAGACTTGTCATGTGTTTCGCATTTATTGTTCACTTAACTCATCAACCAAACATTTCTTGTATATTTTGTCAATTTTCATCACTAACTAACATTGTAGAATAACGGTTAAAATTTAAATAGTGTCTTAAAAGCTACAATATTCGGAAATTGAACTTAATTTTTACTGAAATACAAGAAACAGAAATAGCTTAAGTACTATGTGACTGCACAGCTAAGGGGACAACTGCTTGAGACCAGTCACACGCACACCGTTTAGAGTGGTTTCTGATGTTGTGGCCGTATGAAGACCTTACCTTCGGCTAATGGTCATCACAGAGCCAGCTGGAATGTATTGTTTATAAGACCGAAGTTTACAAGCTCACATCCCCCCAAAACTAGGAGTTAGCATAGCTGTCTTCTTAGTCATTCAATGGAAATACCTTACCGTCATTACACTCCTTTCTGCCAACAGTCCGACTTTATCCCCAACGTAGTGTAAATGACTTACCCTATGATGTCAACTGCTTTTAGTCTAACCACTATTTATGTGAACTTTCTGGCATGCTAGGACCTGTGGGAACATTCGTCTTTATCCCGTTTATCTCACTGGGATATTGGTATGTGTAACTTTCGATTACCAAATCAAAGTAGCAGCTTTCGATCGGGAAGTAGAAGAAAGAATGTACAATTTTAATCAGTAGACTGTCATTCGTGTTGACAAAGGTCACTGGAACATGTCGCTTAAAAGTAAGCGCATAAAGAAGTTAAAGTTAAACATCTATTTTATACCAACAGTTGTAAATGAATAATAAAGGCTTTCATGATAAATTAAAGAACGGAGAACAGACGGAGATATTTTATATTTTTTAAGCTAAGTATCATTACACGATTAAACACTGCAGAATAAACACGTGACAGGTTGTCTAAAAATTGTATTCATAACTGGCTTGTAATCGAGATAAATCTAAGAATTGTAAACTTCTGTTTATTAGATACACTGTGAAACAAAGTTAGAAATCGGTAAAGATCGATATACTGAGTAATAGTAGACAACAGACACAATTTGGTGCCTCACTGGAAAATCTATAGCCAAAGTTTACTGAATTAATTGGTAAATATTCAAAACAGTACTGACCAAACAACTGAACTAAAACCTAAAAATGTATTAAAAGTTTCTTAAATCCAGGGATGCATCATGAACTGACATCAGTTAGAGAACCATTGGAAAACCAGCCGTGGAGTACTGGACAGCTGGTTTGGGACTTTTCACTGCACGCACCCACCCGGTTTCGAGCCCAGGACCCTCCAGTTATAAGGCGAGATCATAGACCATTAAGCCACTTCGACCAGATCCTATGGCCCATCAATTCCAATTTCTGACAATCCAAGATATAGTGCGACCACTAGTCAATGTCATTGGCGAGTATTTGTCCTCACACTCGATCTGATGTACCCCACTGATCACGACTTCTCACTAGAATCCAGGAAACTACCTACCTGAATAAAGCCAGTCACTAGTGTGCATCAGATTAATCAGTGGAAAGTCTGCTTACTGAAATAATAGGAATTTGTTTTGTATTTAGGCACTACATTTAACTACAGGGTTTTTCTCGTCTGTCTGTGCCCTACTGTGGTGGTGTGATACAGACAAAGTATTCCAAATGAGTATTCTCACAGTAAGAATTATCGCATTTGTTGATGTTAACGTCTGAATACTATTCCCACAGGTTAGCAACAAAATACTATACATATATTTGAACATTCTATTTCATGTCGTTTAATGTAAACAAAAATAAAACGCACAGTGATCGGATCAAGTACATAAATTGTGTATATAAATAGCGGCTTCATCAATTGAAAATATACCCTTTACTTCCGTGTCTTCCCTTCTGCTGTTACACTACCACTTCCTTTTCTACTCTCTTAACAGGAAAAGTGTAGTGTATTTTTAGGACAGCAAATACAACAGCTGTTTATTGAACATGAACATTAGATTTCCCTATGTCCAGATAGGGATGAAAACAGTGTCATGATGACAACCGGTGAAATATTATCCAGTCGTACGTATTCATGATTTATTGACGATTTTTTCAAGAACTGAAGTAAATAGTCACTAAAAGTTATGTCTGTAAAATTCTCAGAGCTATGGAAGTAAGTATTTTCAACATTTTAGTTCAGTAAAATCGTCGAAGTAGTTTCAGCGAAATGAACAGATTAGAAGTGAACAATCACATTTGAACTTAATTAAGTCTACATTATGAATAAACCGTTTATTGTTAGTTGTAAACAATGTGTGTAATTATTTATTTGTCACCCATTAATAAACCCATGAGAGTAAAGATCATGAGCACATGAAAATTGTAATGAGTGAGTCTGTACTGTTTAAGATGTGCATGTCTAACTTGTGGGTTAAAATTGCTTCGTATCAATAATATCCCCGTCTAATAATTACTCTGAGTACCTTTGTCATTAACGGCTACACATGTTTTGTTGAGATAATAATAATAATAACAGCTGTCAATGTGGGTGAACATTAAATAGTTTGTTTATTCGAACTGGTCTCCATTGGCGGGTGACAAGAAGGCTATCATTACTAAATCGTGTACTGGTTGGCAGAAGATTGGAGAAATACGATCAGAAGTATTCTTGTATATCATATTAACGTTTATTTACAGACTTTAGCACTGATTAACCACTGTAAATCTGTTTCGTTATCGCTTGAAGAATAAATAATCGTGTTGCCCAACCGTTTTTCGTTGTTCTGCGTCGGTTATAAAGCATAGTGTACTGCGTACTAAGCTTAATCATCTGAAACCAGCCATAGGTCTAGGATCTCAGCAATCTGGATATTTGACAGTTTCTGATCTTCTCCTCTGGTTGTTCCTGATCGGCTCCCTTCAGGAGTTGTTCTTTCTTCTTGGAGTGGATTCAGTTGCTGGTCATCTGAGTCTTTGGACAAGTGTTTTGGAACTCAAGTTTGATTTTGGTAATGTTCAATAATGTCTGGGTCAAGCAAAGGACAGGGCAGTGTGGAAGCAGACAAAAAAGTAAGGGATGATGATGTGCTTAATGTTTGTGCGAATTTGTCTGAAGTTATGACTGATAGGGTTGATGGTCATGTAGCCTTAATCAAGGAGAGTAGGTGCTTTAAGTTGCCCAAGTCTGAGCCTTGTTGTTTTGACGGAAACCCGGAAGATTATCCTCATTTTGTGAAGGAAACTGAAATTATGCTGAGTGGTTACGGACTTAATGATGATATGAAGTTGATGTACTTTTTGAGATATTGCACTGGTATAGTGGCAAAGGCAATTCAATGATGTAAATTCCTGCCCCCAAACGAAGGATACACCGAAGCTATGAGGATATTACGTCAAAGGTTCAGGAGTCTATTTATGATGTCCAGTAGTGTATTTGAGACCGTTAAGGCTGATGACACGCTTGTATTTTTTACTAATATTTTAACTGGCATATCATAAGATTTTGTAAACTGAACTCATATGAATGTTGTTCCATTTTATTACACTTTTCAGGCAAATGGTATACACTTTTTCAACGATAAATTTCATTTTATTTCAGTTCATGTGCTCATTTTAGAAAGTTCTGACTCCCATAATACAACTTCCCTATCTCCAGACCATTTATCTCAACGCATTTATGAGATGATACATAGACACATACCCATTGTTCGCGATTTATTGGTTTTGAAAGTGATTCACGACTTAAATATGATTAGAGGAGGAGTTTCAATGTATCATACTACCACCTATTAAATATACCACTCATATTTTTGATTCGATCACTGATTTCAAGACGTCCAGGTCAAGGAAAATTCGGAATTACTTATTTTATTATCGCTAAGATTCCTACAAATTCAACATGTCCAATTTAAACTAGTTTCCAATTTTGGCGGAAATGTTAGATAGAATATTGATCAAAGTTCAAATAAACTAAAATAAATGTTACATTTTTAAATGTTTAATATTTTAAACTCTTTTTAACTTCTTGAATTCATTCATTTTCAGATATTACGCTATATATTGACTGAAAGGAAGTGATGCGTTTCTGCTGATTAGCCGGTGTGGCAACAGGATCCTTTTTTCATGACTTGTCGTAGCCCAGCTGACAGAAAGCCAGGTTAGTAATTCGCAGGTGATTCGTTCGAAACCTGCCACAACCCAAAATTATTATCCATTAAAGCAAATAATTTAGATACATCATTACAACTGGTTGAAAAACCATCTTACCTCGCATATATCAGCACTTGGCATCTGATTAACGGGATTTGTGACAATAGTATCCATAAAACCCATTTGAAACTGTCTCAATAATGACTGCACAGAAGAAGCAGCATCTCGAGCTTTTTCTTCAATACGATAGACACTATTTGCTAAGTCTGCATAATCTGAACGTAATCTTTCCAATAGAATATGAGTTGAATTAGCTCGTGGATCCAAATTTTTCCGATGATTTAATAAATTACTACGATAACCACTGCCATTGCGAGACTTTCGCTCATGTTCTCTTCCATAATAATAGTCTGATCCAACATTCTCTGGAAGACGACCAAACTTAGTCGGTGTATAAGCAGGCAAATCCGAAACATTATCTTCTTCCAATGGTTTATAAGCTTTAGCAGTGTAAACACTGTCCGTACCATTATTCTCATGGTAATGATGGTTATTATTTGTATATGAGGTAGGTGGCGACTGTGTATAATCCCGTGTGCCTTCACGTATTATCGAAGCTTGTTTGTGTTGCTGTGTGTAAATTGGAACAGAAGTGTTAAGAATTGTTAGCAATTTTTGTATACAAGAATGTTGAAGTAAGCTGATTAAAAAAGTTTCTGATTCTAATACTAAATGATCAGCTTTGTAGAATGAAAAAAGGTCTAAAAATTACAAAATATTTAAGATAATTTAAGCTGTTCATGAGGCAGTTTACGCGATGTCAGGAGTGAAGACTTATACTCACCAATGGTATTGGATTTTGGTGACGCTAGACAGAGAAATAACCAACGTTAGAACTTATGGGTCATTAAATCTCAGCTCAGTGGTTGAATGGGGAGTCTTCATTTCGTGAAGGTCTCGGGTTAGATCCCTGTTTGGATCATGGGTGCGCACTACTAAGTAATCCCAAACTAGGGAGAAACAACTGTCTAGGGCTTTATGGTTTTCAATGGTTCTCTAACCAAAATCATTCAGTGATAAAATACATCTTACTCTTTATTTAATTAAGTAGTATAAATTATTCTGTAAAATAAAAATTCTGGATATAACATCACATAAATCGTACAGCTAGAAACGTAACATGAATTCTGGTGCAAAACAATATAGTAGAATTTGAACCCCTGAAATTTGATGTATTATTATTTGTCAATTTGTGTTCGAAATGGTACTGCATCACAGTGTGGAACAAAGCTATTTCAGATGGTTTAGCGCGTCCATTGATTTATTCACTGAGGATTATAATTCTCAAGACCCAAATGAATACGCTAGGGAACTAATAAGCTGTTGCTCTTCTTAGGCTCCAACCAGTTTTAGATGATAAGAATGAGATATCTTAAGGAAATGAGATGTTTAAATACTTTGAATACACGTCTTTGAAATTCCCATCAGTTCATAGTTATTCAGTCGTTCTGTTGTTAGGCTCCACCTTACTGGCTTAGGCAATCTACTTCCTATCAGCATGTCATAGCTTGGAACCAAATGTTGACTAATAAGATTAGTAGTCATCATATAATACAAGTGGTTCACTGTCTAACGTATAAACACGCATATATCAGTAATAACAGCAACGAAAATCGCCAGATAATGTAATATAATGATGATAAAACATTATTTATTATTTAATCTTACTTTGTTTAATAAACCATTAACCATAGTATGAGCTTTGTTCAGTGCATGCTCTCTACTTTCCTGTAACTTCTGTATATCTTGCAGTCTTTGGCGCAATATCCTGTTGGCTGATGTTAAGGCATCAACTCTTGGATCACCTATCGGTGGATTTCCTAAACTCTGTCCAAATTGTTCTCTGAAATTAAAATAACAATATATATATATATATATATATATATATATATATATTAAATTCAATGATTTTCGAACAAGTTCTCTATTATAAGTGATATATTCAACACAGTATGATTTCCAAATCCTCTAGGTATAAGAAGAATTGAAAACTGTTTCGAATACTCTTCTATGAAACCTGAATAATCAGACAGATAGAAAAAAAGACAATATTTAAGGACAGTTACTACTGAAGACAAATCGAACAGCTGGAAAGAAAAAAGGCGATAGAACGGGAAACAATGGGCTAGTCACTTCAAAGAACTCTCTAACCAACCTGCACCCGCAGCTCGTCCAAGAATACCACCAACAGCCAAGGAAGTGTCAGTGAACACTAATCCAATGACAAAAGTAGATGTCTTGAATGCCGCAGAGTTACTGAGAGCCGGCCGCGTTAGCAGCCGAATCAGACATAGTTGCTTCTGCTGACGCCACTACTGTACAAAGTTTATGAGGAAGGAAAGGTACTTGCGCATTTTAAGAATAGCTACCTTGTCGAACTGTCAATGAAAGGCGACCTTAGCCTTTGCAAGAACTGCAGCGAAATTATGCTCCTGTCCACTCCAAGCAAAATATTAGGCTGTATTATCCTGGAAAGACTAAAAGATGCTCCGGGTGCGAAACTCCACCAAGAGTAGGCGGAATTCAGGAAAAGCAAATCACGTAAGAGCCAAATAGCAACGCTACGCTTCATCATAGAACAGGGCATAGAATGGCACTTATCATAATGGCAAACAGTTTTCAAGTCACAAATTTGAAAATGTAGTTACAAATATAAAGTCATGTTTTGTTTGATGAAATCTTAGGGTTCTTTGTGCAATTCTAAAGTACTGTTGTTGTAATTAGAATTGATTTGTCAAATGATAATCATAAACCTAGTTATCAATGGAACAATTCTTTGAGTTCGTTTCAAACAACTGCAATATGCCAACAAAAGAAGTACTATGGGATTTTACTGCAGATCACCAAATTTTAAAGATATTTTCGTTTTTTGAAAGGATGAACAGCAAACGATGAATTCAAGAGGAAACTTTTCTGTATTATGAACAGACTCGATTTCGAAACTACGAGTTACCAGAACCAGTTAATTAATTAATTTTTAATTCACATTTAGTAAAGTTTAAACGATGGAAAAGAATAAATAATGAATTCTTTCACCTTCAGTGTTTAATTAATCAGTAAAATCTTCTATGAAATAAAAGGTGAATTTAAAAGCAACCATGACAGAGCAGAGTAAACCTTAAAAGTTGGACAAGATAATTCTGCGTCCAATAGATTGCCACTGGTTTCACCGAATCTTAAGCAAACAAAAGGAGGTAAACTAATACATGAGTCAAAAATATGAATTGATAAGTCCTTCTTAATCGTGAAATTGTTGATAACTTCATTATAAACTCAAACAGTTTTACTAGCTGTTTACATAAATAAATGAGTCTTAATGGCAGGGATTGACTGTTTCAAAAATCTACCTTCCAAGTTTACTTCATTATCAGTAAATATCACTTATTAAGATAGGGTTAGATGAATGTTTATTAATGCACCTGAAGCAGTGCCTAGTAAATGTGTAAATAACTGCCACACCAGTGACATATCAACTCACATATTACCACTTGTTTCATAATTCAACTATATACGCTAAGAAACTCACCTTTCAACTGAACTCAGTTCCCTTTCTATTGAACGACATCGTTTTCTTAATCTATCCAACGATCCAGAAGATATATCTGATTGTCGATGGCATGGTGATTTTGAACGGATTGGATACAAATTTTTTCGAAGTGATCTGACAAAAAATTTGGAAAAATAAAGAGAACAACAGTTACTGCTCACATTTGAAAGAAGAGACTTTCTAGGGTGTCAAACTGGACAGTTTGACTGAGCTTTCACTCCATGATGTATGTAAGTTATACTTCACGGGAAGTAAACTGTAAATATCGCTTTATCTATGCAATTCCGGTAGTACGCACCCACGAATTGGTAGAAGTTAGAATTCATGAGCCATAGAATCTGGCCTCAGTGGCTGAATGGTTTACGAGCTTGCCTAGTAACCGAAAGGTCCTGGGTTCGAACCCCAGTGGGTGCGTACTGCCGATGATTAATTAGTATACTAAGTTGAGATGGAAATTATCAGACAGAGTGACAGGAACATAAGTTCACAAGAGTTTGACAAATCACACATAAAAAGCCAAATCTTCTGTGTGTTTTTTAAACTGCAAGAAGTTTCACTAGATCGCGTTCTTTTGTGGGTTTCTTTTTGGCGTGGTGTGAAAGCTTCATCATTCAGCCAGGAAAGCCTAAAAATACAATAATATCCTAGAGATACACTATTGTATGATAGTTCGTCTCTACGTATCTGACGTCAATCCTTTCTTAAGGCAAAAGTGCTTTAAACTACCTTCAAACTCCATTTTACTTTACTGAAATGACAAGAGACCAAAAGAACCTTCTAAATGAATCCCTGCCATTTTATTCATTATTTAACTGTTTATTAGATTTAATGTTGCCTGAATGAATAATCTTGTGGGACAATAAAGAATTCATAATTGCCTTAGTACTCTTCAGAGCTACTGCATTATTATTCTGAGTGTAAGTAAGATAAAAGGCAAAGTAAGTGCAGTGTGGAAGATGATAAGTCATTCAGTTTCCCTAAGTTTACGTATTCTCTCTCTCCCCACTTTAAACTCCTTGCAGACACAAATGCAAAAGTACGAAAACAGGAAATGCAATTTACTTAAATTCAATTATTATTATTACTATTCTCTACACGACCGATGGTGCTACCTCGACTGAAAGATGAAGTACCTAGACTAGCCACTTCAAACTGTATTTATCAATTCAACTGCGCTTGTGGAGCGAGTTATGTTAGCCGTTGCTCTAGGAACTTGATTTTTCGTGCTCGAGAGCATATCCCACTGTGGCTAAATAAAGGTGTAGTTAAAAGTATTAACAGCTCGATATTAGACTATCTGGTGCAAACCGGTCACAAAGCCAGCCAGCGTAGGAGAATTCTTCTCTATAATATACCGGGTGCCTAACAAACTACCAAAATCGTCAAAGCACCGCTTGCACCAAACAGCAGAGGCTATTGCAATTCACCTCAAACAACCAGTGCTCTGTGTTCAAAAGGAACAAGTCCAGCCCCTACTACTACCCTGGCGCTCAGTAGAGACTATAAACTCATGAATTTGTACTATTACCTATCCTAATTCTCCTGACATTCAGCTTATTTTGGTGCTGTTCAGCTGTAATTTATCAATATTATTAATTTGATGTTATTTAAACATTGATGTCGTTCATAAGACGAATTCATTCATTCATTATAATGTATATATAATTGTAGAGCCTGATGATGAATTTATCGAAAAGAGTACTCTTTGTTCCGTGTCAATTCCTTTGAAAATTTTAATGGGCATTTTTAATCAGTTAAATTCAATTTTCAGTAGTAATAACAATAGGCATGAAATTTTTATTTAGTTATTTCTTGTCATAATCATGATTGCAGTCAGTACTACCTATAGAAACTAATTATATTCCAGAGATTTAATTTAAAACTGTCTAGTGTTACTAATGAACAAGATTTCCAATTTATTCAGCCTATGACCATTCCAATTTATAGTGCAATAATTTGTGTTCTTTTGATATGTCATTCTCCAGCATTATTTTTTTATCTGATACCAACATCGATGAAACAGCTATTTGGTGCATTCTCTTAGACGTATTTATTACTTGCATGACAGTCCTTAGATGATACAAGAATAAGATTCGGATTTCCAACAGTAATGTCAAGTCAGTCAGTCCTTCTATGTGGTTCAGAGACTTTGCGTATGCTTCATTAAAATCATTTTCAACAGCCTGCTGCAGACTTTTATCAATAGCTGCCTTCGCTGCACACTCTGATCACCAGATGGCCAGAAAGGATTAGGAACAAGGAACTCTGGTAACCGAATAACCTAGAACTGATTGCTTAAAAATATGCGGAAAGAAATGGAGATGGATCCGACACCCACTGAGGAGATTGTTGAGTGACGTTGGAGGAGATGAGAGCTTACGAGCAACCATGGAGCTAGCTAATGAGGGTCGGCAAAGTAGAGCGAAGTAGACTACTGCTGTTGAAGTCCTACGTTCCACTCAGAAGCCAAGGGAATAGTAATAATAACAACAGTTTTTCAGCTTCTTAGTCATTTGAATAATATGACCATTGATCTTCATTTCACCCTTATGGTTGAATATGTTTTAAAAAATTATATGGACATCTTCAAAGCATGCGATGAAATCAGTTTAAATTGCGTAATATTCTTGATAATGCAGTAACTGGAATGACCGA
This sequence comes from Trichobilharzia szidati, assembly GCA_944472155.2. NCBI lineage: Eukaryota > Metazoa > Platyhelminthes > Trematoda > Strigeidida > Schistosomatidae > Trichobilharzia > Trichobilharzia szidati. Next base: position 86,286,576 of record OX235273.1, on the reverse strand, counting down.
AACCTGGGGATTTTGGTCTAGATGTAGGAGACGAGTCGACGAATCCACTTTATTATAATTCACACTATCCACTGCATTCTTCTGTATATTTCGCCAAACATTATTGAGTCACACACAGTGAAAAATTATATTCCGACAATTTCAGAGAGCGATTTAACGTGATGTAATTTGTCATTTCTGTTCCTAATATCTGAATAGTTATAGCTGGAAATTTAGCCGAATTCGTAAGAGGTCCTGAGTGGGCAATAATGATCGCGATCAGGTTCGGTGCTACTTCAACAAGCTTTTTTTAGCTAAGAAGTATTAAATCAACCTTCTAAGTTCAACCAGTGCCATAATCTTTTCAGTAAATGTCTCTTACTCTTCAGCACCATCGTTCGTATTATCAGGTCCAATAATATGCGAAGAAACTTGATTGTTAGTCAAAGCCCACAATGCCTCCAGATTTTCTCCCGTTGCACCAGCATGAGAGAGGATGAAAAGTGCAACTTTGACGAAAGCTGAATTTTTAGAATCTATTTTGTCAGTTCCGGAAAGTGATACGAAAAAACACACTTTGATTCGCATACAAAAATTATTCATATCCTTATCCAAATGGTCCAACAAAATTTACTCACAGTGTCATTTCCGTTGACACTGAATTTCACTTTGGCACTAAAGTCACTACAGCCATGTCCTATTTGCACTTTCAACTCATCAAAATGAGTCAGTATTTGGGAAAGTAAACTTAGAGTGCCTCATAAACTTCATGTAAAATGGATCCAGAAGAATAAGTAACATTTTTTGAGAACCTTATTTCAGGATTTTTGATGGCCTTAGCTTATTTATGGTTAGTAGCACAAGGCAGTACATCCGAAGAGAGTAAATTCTCTTCAATCAATTCCTAAAGTTCCAATGAAACGAAGCCTTCCTATATTCCATCATAGTTCCGTATTTCGCTAACTGATGAGGAAAATGGAATAAATGTATACAATTCGAAAATATTTAAGACCAGTTCTTCATTACTAAACATCTATTCAGCAAGTTGATATCCTGCAGCCATTCAGTTTGAAGATTCTCCGGATTTTACTTTGACTCGGAATACTTTCGTCATGCCTTCAATTTACCCACTTTTATTATTATAATTTTTAAACTTTATCAAAAGTAAAGAAATGCTTAACGTATAAACTACTCACTGCGATTTTTTGCAGTATAAATCATGGTCTTTTGAATTTCTTTCACGTCCTTGTTTTTGTTGTTCCGATAAATGATTCTGTTTATGCAGATTACTTGCATCCAAAGAATTACAATTTATTGGAGAATCGCAACTCCCCGCGTTCACCTATAATGAGTAATTTCAATGTACAAATAAATATTTCAAACTTTCATGATTATAAGTACAGAACAATTTAATTAACCAAGGGTTTTAACATCCATATTACTGTCTCAAGTCTAACTACCTTCGCATATTATCAACAGTTACGACAGCACTCACTATCTATATACACAGTCATTGCAAAGTATTAGATTATGGATGCAGGTAGAACCTATTAAACGTCTCATTTTTGATCGAATTGTGAATGGAGTTGAGATCTATTTATGGTTTAACTTATGAATTTATGATATCTATTATTCTTTTAAAGTTCAAAGATTTGCCCAGAGTGAAACGGTGATCAAATAACTGGTGATTGAGATTAGTATTCCAGGATTACCTCTCACATTTGTATAGAAGTGCAATACAGACCATTACCAACAAACTCCATCAGCCTTATTCTGTTCATCCATAAGAGGATAAACAATCGGTCATATGTATTCATCTTAAGCTACTCAGACATTCAAAAAAACGAAACGTTGGGTTTTATAAGGTGAAGACAGGAATCACTCCTAGTTTCATTCTACATTGTAATTTTAACTACGAAGTTTTAGACGGGAAAGGTCAGCCGCAAACATGATAAGCAGTGTTGCTTTCTATAACTGATGAACTACAAGCTGTAGTAACTCGGAACATTGTTATGCTTTCAGGAGATGGAGAAAGTATCCAAATACTTATAGGTAACGATGATCGTATTAAGAGTCGATAAAAATGACCACAAGATTAAGCTATTTATGAATTAGTAGTGGATGATCAGCAGATACAATTCTGTGTTCAGTTTACTGGAGAAACAGTCATCAAATATGAATGAAAAATGGCGTGTTTCACCTATTCAGGGTGAATAAGAATTTTTAAAGTTTGTTGTGTATCACTTTTTAACTCGATGAATTTTTTTTCGGATGCAGTGAAGCTCTTTACTCATTTCACGAATCAAATTTAGTCACGGATAAAAGAAAATTCAACCAAATTAGTAGCACTGCATAGAATAAAATCCCTTATAGAGCCGCGGAAAAATGAAAAATATGAATCAAGTGTATTAAGACATTTTGCTTTGCTTTCTCAGTTTGTCAACTCTTGTATTCCAACCATCCCTCTTTACTGTTCCCCATTAATCTTTCCTGGACTACATAAGAAAGACTTTGCTTTGCTGCGTAGGGCACTAAAAGCTGTTAGTAGGGCAAGTGGGATTTCGTTAAACCAACTGGTTAACACCATTGTGGATAGAAATATAATGTCATGTAAGAAACTAGCGAATTCTATATTGTCAGACCCAGAGCATCCTCTCTATATGCAGCTCTCTCCTTGTATTTTATCTGGTAGAACTAGAAGCAACTATAGGAGGCTATATGCTAGGACTACCAAGTATAAAAACTCCAGAATACCTTATCTGGCACAGCTGTTATATGATGAGAAATCCGTCAGGTATGACACGATCAACTTACTGTGGCACTCTAACAAATAGTTCCCATTAGCTTTGTTCTCCTTTCTCTGTTACTGCTATATTGTTGCTCACATATTCTATTACAGACTAATTTTATATATCATATCCTGTGGTGCATTGTTTAAATATGTGAATGCAATGCTGTTCTTTTTTATTTCTTTTATTTTTCTTTTTTTCTTTTTGTTGTTGTTGCTTTTTATTTTTAAAATCTTATAAAATTTATGAGGTAATTAGATGCAATATTGTAATGCACCCTGAAATTTCCATACCTGTACCACAAATACTGTTTGGAATAAAGCTATTATTATTTATACTTAGAAGTACTCACAACATAATTTGTAGTTGAAAAGCACTTCAGCAAAAAATTCACACATTTAACCATGAAGACCAGTGTAATTACATAAATTCCCTGTCGGTGTTCTATCGACCTGTGGGTTAAGTTTACACGGTGGCAATTTCTGTTGCTTAGTATCTGTGCACCAAACACTTATATAAGTCAATAATTAATGCCGATAGGTGATTAATCTGTCAGAAAAAGCTAATAAGGCAGAGGAATATAAGGAAAAGCAGCTAATTAACAAGAGTAACTGCATAAACAAGCATGCAGAAACATGACTAAGGGTTTTAAAATATGTGATGAAATGCATCTAAGTGTAATCTCACTTTGAATAGCAGGAAGAAGAATAGAATACATACAATACATTCTGCGAGAGTTAGGAGGAGACAGAATGGCTACCTAATCGTACTTTAGTTTCCGGTAGTCATTTGAGTGAGTCTGATTAGCTATGAAAGATAGTTTCAGGAGTTTTATTAGTTTAAACTAGTTTTAAGGAAAAATAAAGTTATGAGAAGCCTTAGCTTACTGGAATGTTGTTCGATGAGCGTTGGAACTTCGAATTGCTGAAAGTAACGCGTATGCCATGAGATCTGAAGCTGTATCTGTTAAATAAGTTTGGACATTACTGAAATGCTCTAGATGAAAGCTAGATCTTTTGCAATATCTCATGACTGTGTGATGCATTTGGCAAAAGTTGTCATGACATTTTAGTAAATTAATTAAGCTACTTACTGGGTTTTGAGTAGTTAATTTACTTTGCAGAAAAAGAAAAGGATTATTTTTATCCATACACATATTGTGTACATATTCTGGATCACTAGTTTTGCATTCACCTGTTATTTTTTACTTTAGTGTGGACGACATCCATTCAGTCTAAGTGAAACAAACTGAACTTTATATGCTCAACTAGTCCGGCGCAGTCATTAACTATTTAATAGAAACAGATGCCTAAAGCTCAGACCACCTTCATTGCTTTGTTTCTAATTAAAATTATCACTCGTTTCACGTTTTAACCATAAGATTATACCTCCGATTATAAGAAGAACTGGGAAAGTTAATAATACTTAATCGGATCACAATTGTGTCAGAATCTTCTTGAAGAATACCGTGTGGGGTAAAGAATGTTAGACAAAAGGAATTATGAAATATCTATCTAACACAGACGATTTACTAGTAAACAAATGACCACCAAATGATAGGGTGGTAGCTGTAAAAGTATATCGGTAAATAATGTATGATGGCAGCGATAAGGAGTATAATTTCATCAATGTATCTTCCACTGAATTTTATCTTGAAAATTTCATTGTAATGAGAGCCTATTGTACTACTCATAAGTAAATAAAATCTAAGTAGAACAGGAAGACATTACCCACTTCTTCATGGAATCTGCAAGTACACTTTACTTTGTGATTAAATTATTGCCAATGATACCATAAAAACTGATGATGAAAGGTTTTCAATTAGATAACAAAGCTCGGAGAACAATAAAAAAGCTACCATCTTTCTTCACAGCTAAATTTCTCCAAGATTCTTATACTTGATTTGAATATATATACTATGAACAAAGTGATAGTGAAGATTTACTTGCAACGCTAAGGTTACTTTTACTTTGCTCGTAGTATTACTCAAAACAATTTCCATTGTATGCAAACCTTCACTGCAAATGCATTTATAATATAGCGGTCTATTACACAATGTTGAAACTGGTTACTTTCTGTCGATTCATGACATAGCGCGATAGAAGTTAGAATTCACGAACCATAGGATCAGGTCCCAGTGGTTTAATGGTCTACGAGCTCGCAAGCCTTGTAACCAGAAGGTCCTGTATTCGAACCCTGGCGGTGGGTGTGTGCTGATGTAGAGTCCCAAACTAGGGCGAAACAACTGTCCAGTACTCCCAGGCTTTCTAATGGTTCTCTAACTGATGTCAGCTCATGATGAAGTCCTTCGACCAATCAAACGAAAATCCCTACAAAAACAATACTTGAAAAATGAATTATGACATTCAATAAAGGATCTGAAGTCGTTATTGTGAATAAACGCAGACAATTAAACAAGATACTCATCATATTAAATGACTCATCGAAGTTTGTACCCAGCACTGCCAAGTTAGACACGAATCTAACAACAAAGAAGTGCGTGTTAAATGATTTATGGGACATACAGTAGAGGGGGTTGATCTGTGATGCAACTTATGGTGAATGACCTGAGATCCAGAGGACCGTTGTTACCGTTTATGCATGGTTTCCCGAAAACGAAAAAACAAATATTTCTCTGTGGCGAGTGACATTACTGGTGAATCCTTTGTATCATTAATTAACCCACTGGCTAGTGGAGGATCTGTGACTCATTCACGATAGATTACCTGTACATAAACTCAAAAATACTACTCAGTTTGCTAAGAAACTGAGTGATTTGAAGACTTCCAACAAATTCCTGGTGTCATTTGATACATACTCCCTAAACACCAACAAATCCCTTGAAGAAATCAATTGGCACAATTCTTAGATAATCTGAATTGGCTCCCTTACATAGTGAAGATACAACAAAACCGCTAACGCTGTGCATAAAAGATATTCAGCTTCAAGTTGCAACCTTCTTGCTTTGACAAGGATGATCAAGTGAACACGATATACGGAATAATTAGTAATTTAATGTTTACATTTTTAAAAAGACTTTGAAAGATCGTAAATTTTAAGAAGAGGGTTAAACACAAATGATAGTTATTCAGTGTAACCAAGGAAAAAATTATCTCAGACATTATAACCCTTTGGCAATTTTTGTTGTTCTTGCTTTATTGCTACTGAATTGAAGAAAGAAACTATGAAGGAACAAAGAATCAGATAAAATTATATTGTTGTTAATACCTATAATATGCTTATTAATTGAAAGTTAACAAATCCAGCAGTGTTTCAAAACCATATGTAAAATGACAAAAGAAAACATTTCATCAGTGTGATGCTTCTTACCAAACAAGAAGACATTCATTTATCGTTGAATGAAATTCTTTCTGTCTTTACCCAACAAAGCTAAACATTGGTTAAAGGGGTAACACAAACCGTTGAATGGACAACTCGTCCTTCGTCTACTTTGAAGTTGTACAACAGGTAGCAAACTTAACACAGTTTTTATTCTTGCGACTTATTTTTAAAGTTTTGATGATACCCTTTCTTTAAATAATAAATTTAAACAAAAATGTTTATTTGGTGATATATATATACAGGCAGTAGTTGTGATTTATTTTCATTATAAGGAGTACTAAAAATTTCACTCGGTAGTTGCTGCCTTTAAAAAGCCCACTACTGTTTTTGTTGTGTTATTTAAACGTTAGTTAGTAAAAGACTGGCAGCTGTGAACATCAAAGTAGCTAATAAAGCCGCCTACCGAATTACGTCGTTTACCAGATTATGTTACTAATTCTCACTAATTAAACTTCATTTCACAAAGAAGTTAACTGTTACCTACGAGAAACATTTAAATACAAAAAGAACAAATAAATCACCAATTTACTTACAGGACTAAATTTAGATTGATAATCTGTATAACTTCGACCATAGTCCACTTTGTCATCAAGATCTAAATAGTAGCTGACTGGTGAATGAATAGGTCTATTGTAATTTTCACCTTTGAAGTAGCTACTTTTACTTCTAGCTGGTGATTGACCAATACGAGTTCTTCGATTTTTCGGACTTTGAAGTCTTCTTTCATGATGATTAAAATGTGTACTATTATTATTATTAGTGTTATTACTGTTATTGTGACTAGTGTGATTACAATCACTTCTCTCATTACTTTTATTTCTTACTTTCAAAGAACTACGGACTCGACTGCTTGAACGTGATTTGGATTTTGTAGGCTGTAACTAGAGAAAAAAATGAGGAGATAAAATAAAAACAGATAATAACTTTTGAAAAAGTAAATACACACTGCAATGTGTAAATGCCATAATGAAAGTAACACTGGCTACTTACCAAATAAAATAAACAGTCTAGTCTTCATTGCATACTCTGAATGGATTATGACATTATTTCAGGAATGCATATAAATGTTGTCCTAAGCATTCATTTCTCTCAATTTCTAAGTATGAAATTTAATATATTTGAGGAGATTGAGGCTTTCTGTCCAGAAAAAACAATAACTATCACCGATGGAAACTTAATTATCATGCTACGGAAATGGAAGTGGTATAAGAACTTGTATTTAAATCAATAACTGTTGACCTCACACTTATACAAGCAAATGTAGAAATCACAACTTAAAGAGTTTACTTGGGTGGCAGATTTTATCAATAAATCTCACTTGAACATGATGCTGGATACATCTTTGTTAACAGGATTCAATATTTGTTGTTTCTTTTTCTAAACAAGATTGGTATCGATTATCCCTATGTAACTCAAGGATCATTTTGAATGATAAGATTATGTAGTTAAGATCTCGTTTGTGGAACTGTATTGTCAATTAAAAGCGGAAAATATCATGAAAATTAGGATATCAGAGAGAATGAGGGAAATTTTTCAAACTAAAGTCCAACCAAATAGGTCAGGATTCATCACTTTTGGAATTATATATATTTATCACCGTAACATACACATTCTCGTAATGGAAAATGTAGTGTAGAAATTTATACAGAGGATAAATGACTCCGAAAAATGGGCTAGGTCACAGTCGTATTTTTACCCATAAGGGATTCAGTTATGATGTGGTCAACAAACAGTAAACAAAGTAATTATTCAGCCCTTGGTGGACTGTTTAAATTTTAACAAAGTAACATATAGTGTCACCACTAAGCTGGGTAAGACGAGACTACTGTACACTATGTTAGGTAGTTGGATGTTATCAGCAGGACGCACGGAGCCCAAATTTCGTGCCAATTGAGACTCTTCAGAAAGACCCAAAGCCGAATAACTCATTGTTATTGTCTATCACTGTATAACCGGGTGATATAGGTTCGAATCTCAAAGAGAGCCACCAGTGACTCCAAGGTAGCAGGGGCACGTTCCTGCCGATTGTTTCCAAACACCTGACGTTAGTTCAAGGTGTGTTGCGATGGACAGTCACTTAACTTTAGAACTACATTGAAGATGACCGATTGAATATAATCAGTACCAACACTAAGAACTAAGCATATTACTTTGATGACTCCCAAAGTGAACAGTCAGTATACTGTACACTAAAAATTATATATACAATATACCATGAAAAGATAGAGTGTGTTCCAAGCTGCACATTAGTTCAGTAAAGTCAAAACGAAGCGTCCAGCATACAGCTTATTTTGATTGGAAATGTTTTCGGAGTAGGAAATACAATCATATTTTAACAATCTAAGCAAAAAATGATAAGAAATATAACGTCTCACGACGTCGTATCAAACAAGAGGAAAGATAATTAAGGTCAGATAAATCAAAAGCTTTTTCTTTTCTGAAAAAAAATTTTAAAAGCAGACTTGATATTGTTAATGGTGATATTTCTACTATATATATCCTGATGTACGATGCAAAGATGTAGGCGCTTTAGCACAGCCGTCTTGACAATAACGTCTTAGAGTCTGAAATTGGTGAATACTGAGTTAGTGTCTGAAATGAAATTTCATCAACTACTGACAATCAAGTAGACACATTCATTGGATTTTAAATATTGAATTAGTTGTGTTCTCTGAGCAGGTTGATTCAACTGAGAAGCTTTCGTCGTCCCCCATCTAGACAACATCTTCAGCGCAGGTTTTAATGTAAAATGAACTCATTTAAATTCTCCATGAATGATGTAATTGTATCTCCTGGCGACCACTGTCGTGACTGGTTGTTAATTTACGTCTCTACTGATCATATTTTTATTGACTTGGAATTAGTACTTTCTTCTCATGGGATTTAATTTTCATCAGCTGGTAAATTTGGTCTGTAATAATGCGTTTGTTAATAGCTAATTCCCTTGAGTACAAGCTGCTAGGAATTCCCTGGCATTTTTCTGGTGTTTCCTCTATTTATAATTTCTACATTATGCCAAACAAATTGGTGTACATAATTATCTACATGCACCGATACGAAAGAATATAGATCATATCTTTTTACAGCCAATTTGTGTCCTTGGATTCGGATTCATACATACACTTTATTTTGTAAGTGGTATTAATTTTATCTTTTTTTCTGTTGGATCTTTTGGTTTGCACAATACCGAATGAAGTGATTGTGCTGGCTTGTATGTTATATCAGTTTCAAATGGTCTGAATATTCTAGCTGTTATTTCAGAGATAATTTTTATATATGGTAGGACGAATTTTCTTCTGGTCTTTGATGATGGCCTGTTGTCGGTGTTATGACTCGAGCATAAACACTTTGTGATGAAATTGTGAGGATATCCATTCTTTTTAAAGATGATTAGTAGGTAATAATAATAACAGCTTTATTCTAAACAGTATTTATATAATGTACACAAATTTCAGCAGAGTTTATTGCACATTTCCCTTTGTACAATGTCTTCAAGTAATATATTAAGTAACGGTATATCCTGTGACACAATGGTTTCTAAGCTAAAGCACAAACCATTCCATTATGATATTTCTGCTTTGTCTCCGAGAAATCCGCGATATCTAGTTGAAAGCCAATTGTGAGATGTTCAGAAGTACATTTTGAGACCCAAGGAAATAACTGAAGAATAGTTATTTCATGTATTGGAACACGTTGCCACCCACAATCAGCTCTTTCTTCAAGTTTAGTAGGAACTTGCAAATTAGAAGCTTGTAAACATTTTAAATACACACAAGAGTAGTTAATAGCATTAGAGGTCATATCTTAATCGATTAAAACAAACCAAACGGGAGAAAATATATGCAATAGAGAGATGGAAGTTTTGGGTAGCCCAAGTTTTAAGCAGGCAGCCTTCATATCAAGGTATTTTAAATATTCTAAGGCGATTCCATTTTAGAGAAACTAAAGGTAAAAATCATGTAAAATTCAGTTTTCTGAAATTTATCAAAGTGGTAGCATAGGTTAATTTAAGATATACTAAAGTTTTAGGAACACAGAAAGAAAAAGTGAATATTATCCATTGCAGTATTGAATCTGTTCAAGTTATTATAATTTACAAATAACTTAAAAATAACAATTATTACCCTACAGTAAATAACCTTCGAAAACGAATTTTTCTGCTTTATTCTTTCAATCTTAAATCAAGGAGGGAATGCGTTTATAAAAAAACAACACCAAACATCTCAAAAACTTTTTCACTTATGAAATATTCTTAGACTGATGAAGCACAGAAGTTTTGAAATCTGGAAAATATTCAATGTATAGTGATTAAGATATCTATAGAATAAAAACAAAAGCTGCGATAGGGTTCATCAGAAAAGGACACAAATAAGAAGCGAGATGAAAGTCAGTAGCAAGACTAGATAATGAACATTTAGAACGAAGTGTTTTTAAATAATTTATTGTATTACTGCTTAAGAACAAAAAAGTGAAATGAACTCACTTTCTTTTGCTACAAGTTTTAAAACAACTTTCTGTAAATATCTTCAACAACCAACTTTATGTTTTTACCGATTTATATGAGTGATTACAAACCAACCATGTTAACCACTAGTACTCTTATTTAAAGTCTAGCTCATTAGAAGTCTAATAGGGCTAACTTCATTGAGATGGCTGAATTATTTCAAACCACACTTATTCTGGCTAAGTAATTGGGCGAATGTTTATACTTAAATTGCAGATAGATTCTTACAAAGATGAAACTTTACCACTGTTTTCTTAGAGAACACAAAGTATTCAAGTTACAATGGGTAACTTGTTTAACATAGTGAATACCATAAAGAAAGCGGATGAAATTGCGATACGACACATACTACTGATTGATATGATGGAATCGTATGTAATTAGCTCATCCAATTGGGTATCCAGAATAAACCTGATTTAAACTTATTAGGCTGTCTTCAAATGTACTTCTGAGGAACTCAGTCTTAGGCAGTTAAAATGAGTGTTTGCTATGAAGATCATCTTGATCTACTTAATGGGTTCTACTGTTTCACACGATTGGTTTTCAACAATTGATGTTCATCAGCAGTGTATATTACGCTGAATTTTGTTGCTTATTTCAACAACAGTAGTGCATTCAAATGAATACCATATTGTTGTCCTAGTATATGAATCAAAACAGTGAACCATAGTACAACTTCATCTCGAAATTCATACTAAACAGAGGATAGGCTCTTCGCAATGGGGACTTTATTGAATGACTATAATAAGGATTATTCCCTCCATATGAATCCTTTTTATAATTTCTGGTATTGTTTTATTTATGAATCTAAGCCATTTACAACTAATAATTTAAATCTCATGTAAATATCACCCCAATCTGAATAAGTCAAGTACTGAGTCTGAATAAAGAATATAAAAAGAAGTTTATGCTGACGTCAATAAACATTCCTAGTTTGGGAATCATCGGAAGTACGCACCCACCATAGGGATTCGAACCCAGGACCTTTCGGTTACATGGCAAGCTCGTATACCATTCAGCCACTGGGACCAGATTCAATGGCTCATGAATTCTAACTTCTACCAATTTGTGATTTAGCGCGACTCCAACCATTGTCGTTAGTGGGACATCCATCCACACAGGTGACATCCAATTGGACCTCACTGGTCACGACTTCTCACTAGAACTCCAGGAAACTCCATTTTGTAGCAAGTCAGTCACTAGCGAGCATCAGATTAATTTTCTATAGTTTGGTTTGTAAGGGTTACTTATGATTTTACGAGTTGATCACGGATTGATATCAGTTGGAGAACTAAACTATAGAAAATAAACATTCCACTAAGTGAATACGGCTTATTGATATAGTTTTAAATGTAATATGAATAACAGTAACATATTAACTACAACACTTATAAACAATATTTGACAAAATTATCACCTGAAGAGAAATAAACTCCTTTGTGTGTTAGTGACCTACAATGATCATCTATCAGAGATATACATAAGATTGCAAAATACCAGCCATTTACAAATGCCCTCTTCGGTGCAATCATTAACGATGGGTCGAAACTTTAGAAGGTAGGGATCAATTATAATGAGGTAGCTTTTTCACGTTTTCATCCACAGTTCCCACATGAGTAATATCAGGATCAAAATAACCTTCAGTGTATGCAAGAATTTTATTCCCTACATGGAGACTAAATGTTAGTTTTGACACTTCTTTACCATTTTTGTATAGTTCCGTATCTTTAACAATGTTTAGAAACATTATCTGTGTCATACACAAAGAAGGTTTGTCATTCCTGAAATCTACTACGACATAATTTTGAAAAGCAATCGAATTCTAGATCAAGATGTTTCTAAGTGAATCGAGTGTGCCAGTTCTAAGTGACCAATTTATTCGTTGTAATCCCTCTTTTCAGAGTTGATCAATCAATTGAACATATGAAATATTAAAACTTGAATTTTTAAGACACCTTAACTCTTTCTTGTTTTACCAACGATTATATGAAGAAGTATACCGAATAAAATGTGATTTAAAATGTTTTAAATTAGCTTTAATACATAGTTGATTGTTATGTAAATACATTTGGCATATTACAGAAATGCTGATTAATGTGACTGACTTAAACAACCACCTGAAAATGGGCTTTTAAAAAAACGGGAACATAACTTCGAGACATGTAAAAAATTGCATCAGTTGGCTGTATGATCACTCGTATAGTTCTATTAATAAACACTGATTACATATATATAACAATTATAGTTCAGTGTAAGTAGCATCAGATGGAAGTCACATCAGTCGAATAAAGAATGACGATATCACTGATCAACTCGACTTTCTACTCCTGTCTTAAGAATATTCACCCTTAGAAGATATTAAACGTTTCTGGAAGCATTCTAAGGAAAAATATCATAATACTTTTAATAAATCTGAATTTATCAGGTGAAAATTGTTAACTGAAATAAATTTATTACCTTTTGACTCGAAAATGAATCTGTTCTATAAGATAGATTACCGCATCTATGTTGGTTGGGATCTACTTGACTGTATACATTATCATCAGATTCCTCTTTATATAACGTCGCCTTTCTTCTGTTGTACAACTTTTTCTGTGGTAATTTATTTCGGCTTTTTAAACAAATTATATCTTGACTGTGACTTCTATCCAGATGTTGATTTGTTTGTTCATCCTCGGTAGAACATTGATTCACAGTTTTACATCCAGTTACTGACTGGCATCTGCGTGATTTTGGTCTAAAATCACTACGTTTCAGCTGGTTTTTATGTTTATTTGAATGAAATGTGGATATCGTCTGATCTTTGTTATTATCATCACTACTGTCTTGTGAAATTTTTACAGCTTCATCATTTTCTTCTTCTTCATCTGATGTGACAGTATAGCTGTTCAAATCATTTGTATCACGATTTTTAACAGTCTGTTGTATTGAATCAAGGCTACAGTTCAATTTTCGGTTTTTTAGCGAATCCATACTCAGATTAATCATTGAGCATTGTTTTAATGGATGTTTAACCTTTCTATTACTGTCACTATTCGATTCGATGTATTGATAACAATTAATTTTATCCTTACCATTATTCGACTTCTCCATATCTATTTTAAGATCAAATTTCAATCCTGTAGGCTTTTGTACTGGTTTTCTCCGGAAGAATTGAGTTTCCTTTTCTTCTACTTCTTCGGGAATTTCATATGATTTTATGTGATATTCTATTCGTTGCCTTTCAGAGGGACTTTTTTCTGATGGGAGCGTCTGGACTTCCATTTTTCTTGACTGATTAGCGTTTATTTTTGAAGTGTTCTTAAAGCGTATTTTATCTTCAGAATAAGATTTCACATTTCTAGAGTTAGGATGCTTATATGCATTAGTATTTTCTTTAGATGATAATGATGACGGGACAGGGAATTTTTGTATAGGAATATCTGGATTTTCATCTTCATCCGAATTCATCACAACTGGTCTGTGCGTTGTATTTCTGTTGTTATCGGAGAAATGATACGAATCGAGAAATTGAATGTCTGAATTACTTGAAAGTGTATCAGACCTTCCAGTTAATGGAATTTTTGGACAGCTTATTAGAGTTGGTGTTACAGCCTCCGGACTGTTGGAAACTTCAGTTCTTAAAGTCAGAGATTTTAACTCTGCATCAGTGTAATCATCGATTGTTTCACTTTCAGTTTCAAATAGTTTTGTTTCAACTGACTCCGGTGAACTGACTGGCTCCAAAACTGGTTTTAAATGGTAGATAATTGGTGAAAATTGAGATTTTAATTTTTGCTGTTTCATTTTCGATGTCATTTGCACAGCAGAAGTGAAAGGTTTACTGATTTGTAGCCTTACACACTTTTTAAGCAAACTTAGAATGCTCACTTCTTTCTTAGTAATATATATAATCACAAATGACCAAAGTTTACGAAGTATCAAGTATCAGTATATAGCTGGTGTATGACTGGTCGAATTCTAATCCAATCATAATTTAGTTTTAAACCATGGTGCAACTTAACAATAGATCAATCAGATTTATAGTATTGTGTGAAAAAATATAAAGACTGCTTTGTTTTTATTTTTTTTATTTATTTATTTTGATTACAGCTTGATGCCACATTGTATTTTCAGTACAAGTATGGAATTTTCAGCATGGATATCTGTAGCCCAAATTTTGCAGGCCGACCATAGATATCAGGTGTGCGTCGGCAGGGGATCGAACCCCAGACCATGTGCATGGTCGGCTGGAAAAGAGCTAGCGGTGGTAAAAACGAAAACATGGCACCAGCCAATGAAATCCACAACAGTTAGTCTAAGCCACGTAGGAAGATGTAGACTTCCTGACTGGTTGGGGTCCTCAGGACGGTAAAAACCAATGGTTGGAAACAATTGGTGACATGGCTCAAAATCGTTCTCAATGGCTGGCGCAGATGCATCCACTCCTTGTGACTTATAATTTCCAGTTAAACTGTTTTGTTCTTCGTTATTACTATTCCTTTGTCTCACACCTCTGTTTACTGACTATATTATGCATTTCTTCTACTTTCTTCTCTTGCTTTGTGTGCTACATGGAGTGTGGCGACTTGAACTGCCTCACATATGTGCAAAGTTCTATGTCGAAAACCGACCGACCGACCATGCATGGCCGGCGAGAATCCTAGCCACTATGCCACCGACATGTGACATCAAAATCAAAAGAACTAAGATGATTTGTGTAGAAAGAACTTGAGCACTGTGATAAAATATAATTCCATGTTAGACAAGTTTATTCGATATACCCCACTCAGTGATACTGTATTAATTACTGGATGATGTTTCAAGCACAACTTATTGCTCACAATCATATCAATCTATCCACACGGCTCTATAATTTGCCTGGTATACTTTTCTCTAACCCTTGTTGTTTATTGCAATTTTCCGTATATGCAGTATAGGACTTGTGTCATTTCTAGTGCACATGTTTGGTAGTGATTCAACGAACAAAGATTCAGTGAGTAACATCTCACTCCACCTAAACAATTTACTTTTTAATTTTTCTACCCTATTTCATCCAAATGTATGATTATATGCAAGTGAATGCATTGCAGTTGCCTTCAATAACTTCTTCAGGCCATTATTATTGTTTCCTTTAATTCCTAGAGGAACATAGGGCTTCAGCCGTGCGTCTCCATTGCGTTCGGTTCTCTGCTAGAATCTTCACCTGGCTCCAAGTCTGCCCACACGTTTTCATCTCCTCTTCACATGACCTCCTCCAAGTCACCCTTGCACTGACGACCAACTCGCCGCTTCCCTTTCGGGTTCCACTCGAGCAATGGCTTTTCTAGTGATGTCACCTGATGGTTTACTCAGAGTATGGCCAATCCATCTCCATTTCTTCCTGCCTATTTGTTGCACAATCGGTTCCTGGTTGGTTTGCTCCGAAAGATCCCTATAGCTGATGTTTTCTGGCCGGCCATCTGATCTTGAGTATTGGGCGAAGACAACTGTTAATGAAGGTCTGTAGTTTGTTTGAGATGCTCTTTATGACGCGCAGTGCAAGTCTCTGATCCGTATAGTAGCACTGACTTCACATTGGAGTTGAAAATCCGGATCTTAGTTTCGATGCTGAGTGCTGTTCACCTCCACACAGACTTGAGAGTAGTGAAAGCTTGTCTTGTTCTTCCAATTCTTGCTTTGATATCCTCATCAGTTCCGTCCGCCTGTAGTTGAAACGATGCTTCCAGTTCGGTAGGTAAAAGAGGTTGTTTCTTTCAGGTTCCTCCCATTTATGCTGATTGTTGTCTGTTGTTGTTGTTGCTGTTGGTGGTGTTGCCCAGGAATTTTCATCACCTCTGTTTTCTCTATGTTCACCTGAAGTCCTATCTTTGATGCTTCTTCTGCCAACAAGATATATCCAGCTTTAGAAATCAAGTGTTTAGATTCAGAATATATATTTAAAATAAGCAAGGTGGTTGTTTATTCTCGATTTAGATAACAAACATGGCATAAAGGCATTTACTGGAAACAATTTGTCAAAAACTACTGAGAAACAAGAACCTCTAGTTTAGCGAAGATATCTTCTCAGTGATTGCATCCTCAAAAGCCCTTGTCAAAGGCATCGTATCGTGTTTTTTTCAAAAGAAATTAGTTCAACCTCTATATTTACCATGGATCTAGTTTAGTTTGACTTTTTTAATTTCCAGTTATAAAAGCTCTTATTTCAATTTATCTCCAAACTTGTGCCGTTCACACGCAGCTTTTTTCTAACCCTATGTAACTTTGCCTCCCATCCCCTTGAAATCTATATTCGCACCTTCGGACTTTCGTATCAGTTTGAAAATTATTACAACCTTTAACCTCCATCGTTATTCCGTGGAACTAAATAATAGCTGTGTCTACGTGAACTTACGTATATAAATTCGAGTGTACAGCTTTTGAGGATGGAACCGCCGAAAAGATATCTTTGCTGACTTTTTTTATTCTTTTTGATTACAGCTTGATTCCACACCGTATTTTTTGGTACAAGTATGGAATTTTAAGCATGGATATCGGTAGCCCAAATTTTGCAGGCCGACCATAGATATCGGGTGTGCGTCGGCAGGGGATCGAACCCGTGACCATGTGCATGGTCGGCGAGAGTCCTAACCATTGTGCCACCGACTTTCTTTTTCTTTTACCTCAAAAACAACTGAATCAGACTAACTGCCAAGAAACTAGTATTGCTTGACTTCGACAAGTAGGGATTTTAAATAAAAGTGGGCGAAACTCCATCAACAATTGTCTGTCGACAAAACAGTAAGACAGACTTCATTTATCTGAATTGCGTAGTGTATCTGCACAACACATTTAAAACATTCTGATCACACACCTACTTGTTACAGGAATTTTTTTAAAAATTATAAAGCGTTAACAGGGTAAGGGAATGAAAAACGGCCAAATTAAAAACTTATTTTGAAGGTAAAACAACAACCAAGATGTTTAATGGGACTCATTGAATATGCACAGCTGATACACTGGAAGATGGAGAAAGAATACTGACAGAAACCCTGATTGAAGATAACTAAGGGGACAGGTAAATAAGCAGATGTTAAGTAGTCACAACATCGAGGATTATTCCTCGGCTTGCTGTGGAAAAAGCATGTATTAAATGGACGGTCACAGTAGCTTGATACTTAGACAGAGAGTGAATACTGACATCAAAAAGATTTCATACAGTCATAATCAGAATCACTGAGAACTGGAAGTCTTAATATCCTTCTGAGCCCTTAGAAAAGTGAAAAATGATTTCACATCACACTCTACCTATAAATTCAACTGTAAGAGTGACCACATATGGTTGGAAGGAAGGACTCTTTGATCTCTACAAGTAAGGGCTACTGATGAAAATTTTAAGTGACTTCAGAAGGACAATGAGCCCTCCAAACCTATTAACGATTAAAATAAACAGCCAGGCTCTTCAGCTGCAAATCCTTACTGGAACAAGATATAAAACAGATATTCCTCTGTCTTTTAAAGACATGTTGAGGGTGTTTGTAGAAGCCTTAACGATCAAAACGTTTAAGTAGAACTTATGTTTTTGTCATGCTAGGACTACCTTGGTAAGTTTTGTTTAGAAACCTCAAAAAATTCAGTATTATCCCTGCTTTATTTGCTCCATTGGTCTTCATTGCACTCCAACCTTCAGTATGGACTTTTAATTTGATTTATGTTCATTATCTCAACCCTTACCGCTTTTTTTCCCTCACGTTCCCCAGTGGAATTTAGGGCTTCAAGCTAGAGGCTTGAAGTTTCTGTAAGTGTTTATTTTACAGGATGGGGTTGCTAACCTCATGCCCAACCTTTCCTCTTCACCAGCATTATTTCTGGCTTAGCGAGGTAAAGGAGTGAGTTGGCGGAGGATCGAACCCCGGACTATGTGCATGGTCGGCGAGCATCCTAACCGCCGTGCCACCGACGCACCCTTACCGCTTTATTAATTTTTAATGGAAATTCCTATGATAAGTGTATGATCAGATTGTCTAGAATGTATTGCACATATACATCACAAGATTCAGATGAATTAAGTTTAATTGTTTTCTCTATATCCATAAAGTGAACCGATTGTATCAAACAATGTATCTCTTTATGATATTGTGATGTATCAATATACTTCATTTTTATTTTTAATTGTTTGTAAGGATTAGATTTGTTTTTACGAGTATGACCACGGATTGATATCAGTTAGAGAACCATTGAAGTCCAACAAGGAGTACTGGACAGCTGTTTCATCCTAGTTTGGGAATCATCTGCAGTACGCACCCACCACAGGGGTTCGAACCCAGGACCTTCCAGTTACAAGGCAAGCTCATATACCATTCAGCCACTGGGACCCACTTAAATAGCCCATAAAATTCTAACTTCTACCAATTCGTGATTTAGTGCGACCCCAACCAATGTCATCGGCGGGACATCCATTTTCACACTTGACTGGATGGACACTGAAGATACACCTATTCTGCACAAAATTATCTATTTCTGAACTCATGTGCGCATGAAATAGAGGCAAATTATTGGCCTTTAGTAGTTTTAAGATAATAACGAAACAATTAATGCTGATATCCTGATATTCTTTTTACATATCGCGTGGTATAATTTGTAACAGAAACTATTACATTTCAGAACATCGTTTATTTCTTATCTCAGACTGACCGGTAAGATATGATCACATTACTGCTCAGCCTAATGACCGACGTAAACTTTGTGCATGCAAAAAGAGGGATTTAAATGTGTCTTCTAAAATTTATTTCATCGATTTCATAAACCATCAGATTGTGCTAGAAATCGGGTTTTGTCCTAGATTCAAACTCTTCAGCACTTCCCAAATGACCTAAACTGAAGTATGGCTCACAGCTATCAAGCCACAAGTACTCATCAGTTTGATCCCATTAAAAGTTTAGTAAGTCTTTTCATCAAAATTTTAACCATCTCCCAGTCGAACCTCAGAAGTCTTAATGCTAGTAACGGTTAGTATTCATGTGACTATATACACAAATCAATTTTACATGATTAATTATTAGTTTGATCTTGTTGTCCCTCAAGACACTTGGGTGGTTTTCCTTGTTTGAGTTTTGGAGGCTCAGCAATCACAGAATTCACTACTCACTAATTTACTTCAATATTTTACACACTTATCCGCCGATTTCTAATTGTAAGACATTGCTGCACTTCTATTGATATACTATCTATTCAGTGCACAACCAAATTTAAAAAGTACTAATTTCTTATCATATTACATGATAAATACAAATTCCCCCTATGACACTGATGATGTACTTGGTTAATTATAATCCAATTAACACCCTAGCTAATCTAATCAGCTATTCACTTTACTTTCAATACCAGATTACCCCGATTCACTCCATTCAGAGTAAAACGATCATCACTGAAATTGTAATCTGATATAAACATCCAAATAAACTTCAAACATTACAAGTTCTCAAGACATATTATCTCATACTACTGAACAATACATTCAAGTGCTTTGAAATTATTTATCCTATTTCGGAATAATTCGCCACACTACACTATTATGCGTAGAATAGTCAACTCTGAAACTATATTATCTTGAGCTGGCATACAAGTTCAATTGATCGAAGTACACTTACATATCCAGGATTTACTGTCGATCGGCTTCACCTACCCAGCTTCGAACAAAGAGCACAGTTATAGTGAATCTCTCATCCTGGTTCATTGATTTCAGCCAGCACTTAGAATTAGACAATGTGACTACGATTATTTTCTAGTTGTCTGTCCATTTCGTCTTTCGATATTTTATCTATGCCTTCATCTTTTTTATTTTATTCCTTTACGTACCCAGTCCAACATACGACTTCGAGCTGGAGCTTTAAAGTTTCGGTAGCAGTGGTGTTTATTTTTATGGGATGATGTGGCTAGGCTCATACCCAACCTTTCATCTTCACCAATCGTAGTACTGGATTGGTGAGGTAAAGGAGTGAGTCTGCAGGGGATCTATGTATGCAAACACAGTATGGATTCTCTTTGGTTGACTGGTGGCATCTGGTAACTAATTCCAGTATCTGCTCGGAAACATAGATCAGACAGAATCTCGCGTTCACATGTGAAATGTTACCGGTAGGTATTGTAAGGTGATGTTGTGGTGCACTACAGTAGACTTTGAATTGATATTAAACGTAGTGTGTGAAGCAATCAGAAGCTGTATCTGATCTGATTTTAGCGTTTGTTATCAATGGTCACCTTGACAGAGGTACACTTTAAAGAAAATCTTGTTGCCTTTGATACTTAAACTTTCCATACAATTTCGAAGTCAGCAGTTTTGCCAACAAATTGTTTTAGGCGAAAAATGATTACTGGTGAAGTAAAATATGTTTGTCTATCACCAAGATTACCAGTGTAACCACTTAATCAGAAGTGACACAGTTTTTCTTAACAGTATTATGTGAAGCTGTAACTCAACCCCAGGAAGTATATGAGCTTGCTCAGGATTGAAGGTTTTACCTACCGATAAATATAGAAAGTGGATTTAAATATTAAATAAATATTTTTATTGCAGCTTGATGCCACACCGTATTTTCAGTACAAGTATGGAATTTTCAGCATGGATATCGGTAGCCCAAATTTTGCAGGCCGACCATAGATATCGGATGTGCGTTGGCAGGCGATCGAACCCCGGACCATGTGCATGGTCGCCGAGAGTCCTAAATATATTTAAAAAATATTTAAGAATGAAGTATGTAGACTGTATCAGTGATCCTGATCATGCTTTCTTTTCATCTACTGCAAAGTTTACTTTATGGACAGTTAGTTAAGTCTCATGTTGAAGATAGAAATTGCAAATTCAAAAATCCGTTTTTTGATTTCTAGTATTAATATAAGTTGATAGCACTTTAGTAAATAAAATTTCTGATTTCCTACAGGAAACTGTCATGTATAACGTTAAAATTAAGTAATTTTATGTCAGAATCAAATTCGTGCTAGAACAATCGTAGGACTTTTAAATTGTAGCCACACTATCAACTACTATTGAGACCGAAATAAATACAAAATGTTCTCATTATGAATACCAAAACGGATGTCTTGCTAAGACATACAAGATTTGGTGAAGATAAAACTAGAACAGTGAGATATGGAAATAAACTGAAAGTCGTGTAGCAATGCATTGCCCCAGAACAAAGTGAACATCATATGAATACAAAGTAATTTCGGGTGAACATTGAAGAGAGTGAGAAGACAGAAGAAGATACGAAGACAGCAAATATGCTCCCTCATATTAGACTTCAGTCATATTCAGCAACATACAATCACTCATTTCCAACATCTCAAAAACACTATATATCTCAAAGAACTTTTAGCGTTCTTAGATAGTAAGCCTATCATTGCATAACATTTGTATAGGTAGAAATCAGTAGCTTTTGAAATGCATCATACTAAGAAACAATGGGCTACATATGATTACTGTTTACTGATAATGGACGTGCTTGTTTGGTTTGAGTTTAAGACGAAATTGTATAGCAGTTTTCAATTGATTCGAATCTATCTATTGATAAGCATAGAGTTTAGCTTGTGTCCATCATTTCAGTCATTTATTGATTAAAAATTGTAATGCAACCATAGTTTAGCTTTAAATAGCTGACATTAATTGTCACAAATTAATGAGTAAAGCTGTTTAAGGACATTCATTACTTAGACAATATATATATATATTCATAAGTTTATCCTAGTAACTGAAAGATGTATAAGCTTTTATTAGTCTATATGTATGCATTTCTGCTTGACCGTTTAATGAATGTATTATTGATCTAATTGAAACTTGGCCCTTCAAATAAGACAAAAAATTGGTCGAAAAAATACACCATAGGTGTCAAACTGGCCTTTGACCTGACAATAAGTGGTAGTAATGAAAATGGGGGAAATATCTGAAAAAAGAGTAAAACAATAACCATTATTTCTAATTCAGTCAGTTGTAATTTGATTTCTGTGAATTTTTAGATGCATATGTATATATGCTTTTAATTTATCTTAGTAGTATATAATCTTTCGATTATGATAACTTAATGTCTCTCTTTTTCATCCATCGACATGATCTTGGGTTAATACCATGAATGAGAGCAGAAAATAGACGAATCTGGCATCCCTAAATAACAGAATTTCAATGATTATGAAATAGGATAATAATATATACAACCTCCAGGCTAGTAAATCCGTCCATTCTCTTCACTTTCCTTCAGTAGTTGAAGGGATATTTCCAAACACCGACATTGAGAAGACGTCTAAGAATAAAAAGGCAGATTTTATAGTTAAAAAGAATATAAGCTATATTACTATTAAGGTTCACTGCCGAAGGAAAATATTTCAAAGAGAATTATGCACGGCTTTATTGCAAGAGGGAGATAGTAACACTCTAGATAATTCCATCTAGTCATGATGTATACTAAAAGCAATGCTTCATAAACAGACTACCATGGATCTTACAGAAAATTTTGGTGGTAATTTTGAATGTGATGCGATTTAACAGACAATTGTGTAGTAGATAAAAAGTTGTCTCTTCTAGTTTGTGGCAGATCAAAACATATTTTATTCTCTTCTATTGAAAGAGTTTCACTGTTTACTGCTTCTATTTCTCAAGACTCATTTTGGCACTGGACTTTATTTATTGATTATTATTATTCCCTTAGGTTCAGAGTGGAACATAGGGCTTCAACAACACATCTCTGCTTGCTTCTATTTTCTGCTGTCCTCTTTAGATGGTTCCACGATCCTCATAATCTCTCACCTCCTCCTTGCACGATCTCCTCCATGTCACCCTTGCACTGACAACTCACTCTTCGCTTCCCATTTGGATTCCACTCAAGTGACGGCCTACATTGCAGGCAATGTTATTCGACGACCTTATGCCCGATCCATCTCCATTTCCTCCTAAATATTTGCTAAGCGATCGGCTCTCGCCTGTTGGTTTGTTCCTACAGTTTCTTGTTACTAATTCTTTCTGGTTAGCCGTTTAATCTTCAGTATGGAGTTATGGAAAGCAGCTGTTGATAAAAGTCTGTTACTTATTGGAAATCCTTTTCGTGATACTCAATGCAAGTTTCTGACCCACATAAAAGAACCGACTATTTTTCTTTATGCTGACTGAGCACAGAAGACTTCCAAAATGGTTTCAGGTTGATGAAGGCGTATCTTGCCTTTCCGATTCTGTCTGGCTTTGACAACTTCATCCGTTCCGGTTGCATGTGGTTGAAATGATGCTTCCCGGCTGAATAAGTGAAGGAAGTAACCTATTTCAGATTTCTTCCGTTGATGATAATTGGTGCTGGTTGCTGTTATTGTTGCGGTTCGTTGGTTATCTTCATCAACTCTGTCTTCTCTATGTTCATCTGGAGTCCTCTGTTCGCCATTTAGTTTATTGGTTTTTGCCTGCCTGCAAGTCTTCGAGTTTGTGTGTCATTTGACATATATCATCTGCGGAATCCAGATCTTTGGGAGTCTTCTCGTCGGTCGTCCAGCGTATTGCTGTCTTCTCACCTCATACAGTCGGACACATAATCCAGTCCACCACGATTAAGAATATCATCGGTGATAATAGGCAAACAGCATTGTCTTACTCCTGTATTTACTTTTAACGTCTCGCTGAGTTTTCCGTTGTGGATCACCTGACACCTGGAATTGTCATATAGCTGTTGAATGAGGCTGATAAAGGTTTCGGGTAGTGCACTCCGTAGTGTTGAAGTAGTTTCCGAATTGCTTCTCGGTCAACGCTATTGAAGGCCTATTCAAAGCCGATGAAGTTAAGATAGAGGTTTAACTGCTATTCTATGCTTTTTCCGATGATAGTGTGTAGTGTTGCAATTCGATCAGTACATGATTAGCCTTTCCTGAATCCAGCTTGATCCTTGTTGGCGGAGTTCTGTATCCAGTGCATCATTTATTCTCTCCAGGATGACGCATCAGTCCTTGCAGAGGCGTAAGTCGTCCTTCTTTGATAGTCTCACAAGATAACCAGCTTTTCTTCCAATCGGTAGGCAACTTTTCTTTCTTCCAAACCATTTGCAATGATGGTATCAGCACATCTACCGCAGTCTCTGGGTTCGTTTTCAGTGCTTTGAGGCGAAAATGCACATTGTGAAAAACATGAATTTTATTGTATTTCGCATAATCATTTCTTGATTAAGTTTGAATTTATTCTGTTAGTAGAAAGATAAATATACGTTTTTCTAAAAACAAAACTTATGAATAACTTGGAAGTGTTGTTGAACCTACTATGATTAGACTCACAATACCGCATTTGAGTTAAAACTCAAGAGTCTTTTTGAACTGATGCAATAATTTCTTTATAGATAAGTCTGATGATCAATATGAATGGTATTGGTTGTCCTTGTCGTTCAGGGCTACTTTTAATAATCCTATGACATCTTTTAAAGAACTTGAGCAAAGCAAGGACAACAACATGATAACATCTCATTTCGTTGACTCTTTCCAACTGCATACAACCTAAAACAATATTAGTATCATTTTTTCCATATATTCACATAATTTAATCAGCTAGTTAGGAGATGATAACCAGTACTGTTATGTAACTGAATAGAAAAGGAGTTGAAAGAAGAGAAGTAGGGGTGTCAGTAGGCTTGCTGGTATATATATATATTCCAGGGTAAGGGACGGAAGCTGAATATTAATTGAGAGTGTAAAAATGGAATCACTAGCATATGTTAAGTAAGGGTTATAAGTTTTGATGGTTCCAAATGATTAAAATAGTAATAAGTTGAGTAGACCCTAAATACTGAGGTCACGAGTATGGGTGAAGACAACAAATTAACCAAAGTATATTAACTGACATTGACAAAATTAACAAGAGAAAAAAGAAAATTCTCTTATTATCTTAGAGAAGGAATGATAATCGTTTCCTGCTGACTGCACAAGTTGGGTCTTAATTGTTTAATCGCCACAGCTTCAATGACAAGTAGCAGACTGGAAATAACTTGTAGTTTAATTATCTTAAATGATTTTAAAACGCCAGTTTTGCGGCTACTATCTATCATGTAACGAGCGACTGCGTGGCTGAAGACTTCTTCACCATTCAGTCACAAGTTCTTTGAAATATGCTCAGACACTTATGTATGCGATGGGTAGAAATATGGCGTCAATAGCAGAGATAATTTCGACTAGTGACTTTTTCTAAACACCAAACTTATATGTTTTATGACAGCAATTTGTAGTTAATCATTTATTGATTCAGCCATCTCCCATTACGGTCTTACAAGGTTTGAGATTCTGCCTAATAATTCATGAATTGTAGCTTCTTTCAGTGCAGAGTTTACCACCACAGCCAAACAATGTCACAGGGAAACATCCCCTCTACTCTGGTTGCGACATCTCAGCAGGAATTCATGACATGCCTCATTAATATTCAGCTTTCGTGCTTGAAGGAATTTGATTATTTTCAGCAACTAAATAGTGAATGTGTCTGATTTGTAACTTAAAGATCCTGAGTTCAATCCGTGATGGAGTCGTGCGACAGTACTGCCGAGCAGTCTCAGACTAGGAAGAAACAGGTGATCAGTGCTCCTTGGCTTCCACTGACTCTGTAACTGATAATGGTTCGTGACGAAATCTAATTTGAAATTATACTAGCAACTAAATGTAACTGAGCCAAAGAATAAACAGGATAACGTCTTAATTTGTCACGTTTAACAGTAACACAAAAAGAGTGACTGGGTAGAAAAGAAACAGAAAATCAGTATGTGCACCACTTAAATTTGTTTGAAGCCATGACATGAATTCGACAGCCTCTGGTTTTCAACGCACCATGAATCCCTCCCAAGCAGTTTGCAAACCAACAGCCACTAGCTTCACAACGTGATTCCGCGACCTTACGTAAGTACTTTCAAATTCCCTGTACTTGGGAACACATACTATACCTCTAAATAAATAGAAACTGAGTCTGTAATACATATCCCATGTAATTCAGCGAATTTGCATTTACAGCCTAACGATTATGTTCAATAACCGTTGGACATAGTAAGTCCCAAGCGGTGTTTTTTGTTTTAGACATTGTAAACAACATGTATTAAAGTATGATAAGCACGCTGCTTTTCTGAAACAAAATTTCTTTTACGTCGAGCTTTTCTGATCCAGCTAAGCTAGTATAATGCATTGCAAACACACTCCATATTTACCAAATATCAATTATTCTGAAAACAATGAATTTGTGGGAAACTGTGTATCTTCTGAATCAAAGGAATCCATTTTGGTCGTATAAATATGAAGTCGGAAATCATGTACATCCAGACAGAGATGGAAATATAGCAGGAAAGTAATTTTGGTGGTTGATGACCAGCATGGAATTCAGGATGCGCATTTTGTCCTATTCGAGACTCGTCAACTGCATGTGTGGTGAGGGCTGGCTGCTAGCCAAAATTGGTAGATAGTAATTTACGTCAATGTGTACGTCCCCAATATTGGTCATGAGAAAAATAAAAACAAAGACTGACTCAACAACCAATCACAGCGGACTTTGCGTAGGTGGATACAATTTGCAGATAGATAATCTGAACTTCAATAAACGGCCACAAAGAGATGAAAGATTAACGTTCAGCGAGAAACCACCAATCAGAAGACTGTCTTTGTTTGCTTACAATAATCTATAATAATGTACATGAAAATCTATAAATATCTGTTGATTTCCTAAATAAACGATCTGTTGCCTGGCCCTTGTCTTCCGTTGTTACACATGTACCTTCACTCCCTATTCAGTGAGAGATGGTGTCCCTGCTGAGGCTCGAACTCGGTACCTGCGGTTTCAAACACCAAAGCGTTACCCAAAAGACCACTTGGGCCACGACAGCCACCTCTTGAGCAACGGGTATCAGTTATAAGTCAATTCAGTTTGAACTTTCCCGTTGATTGACTGTGCTGAATTGTTTGGCCTCTTGCGGCCCAAGTGGTCTTTTGGGTAACGCTTCGGTGTTTGAAGCCTCAGGTACTAAGTTCGAGCCCCAGTAGGGACACCATCTCTCACTGAATAGGGAGTGGAGGTACGTGCAGTTGACAAGCCTCAAACAAGACGAAATGTACATTCTAGATTCCATGCTGGTTATCAACCACTAAAATTACTTCAAGTTAAACCATCAGACATCATCGAAGCATCCGCACAAGGAGCCAACATATCAACAGAGGCCAAGCCCTTCGGTCCAATCAATCAACGGGAAAATCTAAATAGAATTAAATAATAGCAGGAAAGTGTTCTCCATAAAAATACAAAATAATAAATGAAAGGGAATGGGAGTGACAAGGTAAGCAAACAACGAGGTGATAAATTTCGATGTAGTTGTGTTCTCTCTGCTGGATGGTTTACTTACCTGCTTCACTTTGAAGTATGCGCTGAAGATGCTGCCTAGTAAAGCAATGAAAGCTTTGAAAGTAAACTATCCGGCACAGAGAACACAACTACATTAAAATCATCCACCTGAGCTACAAATCTTCTCCATTAAATCTAGGTGACAAATTCCAAGATAGCTTTTGAAACAAAAGAAACTGTCTTAATAAGAGGAACTTTCCCTTCATTTAGGAACAACCACTTTTTTAAATACAAGTTATACATATACGCATATTGCAGGATTAAAAACACTCTCGTACGAAAAATATTTAACTATGAGACTCAAGAACATTTATTTGACATATTGTTGTTCAATAAAACTGCTTACTCAGGCTAATTTATCTTACAGATTGACAAAAATAATCAACTTTGAGTATAGTCTTGGCTTAAAATGGAAGAATAGTTCCTCCTTCCTCAATAAGCTTGTTCGCAAGATCGAAAGTAGCATTAAAACATGAACACGCTTGTGTTTGTTAGATTTCTGAGATGTATCTTTATGTTTATTGGTCAAAATCTGGAACATCTCAACTCTGGTTTTGGTTTGTAAGGGTTAGTTATGTTTTACGAGTTGATCACGGATTAATATCAGTTAGAGAACCATTGAAAACCAAGGAGTATTGGACAGCTGCTGTTTCGTCCTAGTTTGGGAATCATCGGCAGTACGCACCCACTGGTATTCGAACCCAGGACCTTCCGGTTACAAGGTAAGCTCGTATACCATTCAGCCACTGGGACTCGATTCAATGGCTGATATCAGTCCGTTATCAACTCGTAAAACATCTCAACTAATTTGTGTTAAACTTTCCTCTCTATACTTATTTTTTCCACCGTGCCCCCGTTAGAATTTTCTTTTTTGAAGAGTGGTGAACTGAACTCGTGCACACAAAGTTTTACTCCTGTTTGTCTTATTCAATTTACAAAATAAATACTACATCAAAACATACTACTTTTATTAATTTCAGTAGTCTACCAAGAAATAAGTATAAGACTTGGGCACTATGGTAGAGTATAACTCCATTATAGATAAGATTTTATTTTGATAAATCACACAGTGTTGTACAGTAATATTCACTGATGACGTTTCGAGCACAAATTATTGCTCATAATCATATCAAGTCATTCAAACAACTTCCTGCTTCATTCATATACATGATTAGAATAGATTAGACATTTGAATAAAATCAATATAAGATAAAGTACATTCAGAAATAATATTAGTGTTATCAGTCAAATAGAATCAGATGGGAAATAAGATGTTTTTTGCAGTAAAATAAATGACTTTTTAGAATGTTATAGTGTGAACTGAATATATTTATTTATTATTCTCCAATTTGACTGGTAATAATAACTTCCATATTTCTGGTATTTGATTGACAACAACACGTACAATGAATTAAAACCCAGAGGGTCCCGCTTGCCATATATGTATGGCCTTCCAAAGATACACAAGAAAGAAGTCCCTCTAAGACCAATACTTTCGATGATCAACTCTCCTCAACATAAGGTTGCCCGTTGGCTTGCGGAGAAGTTGGAACCCATTCGCCGACGTCTAGCTGTGCATACCGTAAAAGACTCATTTCATTTCGCCGAAAGCGTGAATCATATGAACGTTTCAAATAAGTTCATGGTCTCATTTGATGCAACATCCTTGTTCACAATGATCCCAATCAATGAAACCATTGAAATCATTTGTCAACAGTCTGATCTGCTTCCACTACCAGAGTCAGAATTCAAACGCCTACTGCTAATGTGTACCATGGATGTACAATTCCAGTTTAATAACACTCTTTACCGACAAATAGATGGTGTAGCCATGGGCAGTCCACTTAGCCCTGTTTTAGCAGATATCTTCATGTCAAATCTTGAAAAAACAAAGTTGAAGCATGCAATCGATGAAACAACTTCCTACTGTCGTTACGTTGATGACACATTTATAGTGTGCAAAAATGATAGTCATGCTTCACACCTACTAAGATTATTCAATGATGCACACGCCAATATCAAGTTCACTGTGGGACATGAAAGTGACGGGAAGTTCCACTTCCTCGACATCGCCATGGAACGCCTAGAAGACGGTAGTCTTCAAAAGTCAATTTATCGTAAGTCCACATGGAAAGGACAATACTTAAATTTTAATAGCTTTTGTCCAAATAGCTATAAACGAGCACTGGTCAAGACTTTGTACTATAGAGCGAGAAGAATATGCTCTACAGAGAAACTAGAGGAAGAATTTGAGTTTCTTGAAAAGACTTTGAAGAGCAATGGGTACCCTCAAAGGTTTATCAATAAGTATGGAAGATCTGCAGTCGCAAATGAAAAACTAATCACAGTAAGAAAAAAGCCAATCTACTTTGAGCTTGATTATAAAGGCGAAAACATTGCAGCGATGATCAACAGAAGGCTGAGTACATCACTAGCCATAGCCTATCCTGCAGCTAAGCTCGTTCCCGTCTTTCGAACAACTTGCTCTCTGGTGCAATCAAAAATCGATAGATATCCTTCTCATGTTAACTCCAACTGTATATACAAATTTACATGTATCTGCGGGAGCAGTTACATTGGAAGAACAGAAAGAAGAGCATATCTACGATTTTCTGAACATGTACCAAAAAGCTTACGTCTAAAGGGAACAAATGCTTTAGGCAGTGCCATCGCCAGGCATCTTCTTGACACGGGTCATGAGGTGGACGTGGAAAAGTCATTCAAAATTATCAATAAGCAAAAGAGTTCAATGCTCCTTAAGTTTGCCGAAGCCTTTTCCATCAAGCGCCTAAAACCTGATTTGTGCGTTCAGAAAGAAGCAGTTATCAGTCTTTCTTTGCCCTGGTAACTGGATATTTTTCATCCTAATGCGAGATACTAAAAAGTTTTCATTTTGTATGATTATTAATGCTCGGAATTGTGTTCAAGATTGCATATATATACATATATGTATATATTATTAGTGTATGTGTATATCGATCGATTGATTTCTGTTTAAAATGAACTCTGTGTAAGTATGATAAATTGTTATTGTAGATACATTTAATAATGTTTTTGCCCTGTAAGCAGCTGAAGAGAAGGCGACGAAATAAAATATGGTACCATTTTATTCTGCAAAATCTGTAGTTGTTGCTTTGTTTAAATTCATTAAGGGGAACAAATGTATGAAATTTCTGGTATTTGCGTTGGATCATTTCGGTTGCATGTGTTGGGTGTAGACTCCATGAACCAGGACGCAGCAATCAATCAATCTCTCCACCTACCTATATTAACTCTTAGAATTTTGACTGTGTCCAAACCTATTGTGTGGCTGCGTGTTAATGTATGAAGTGCTATTGCTTAGTTTTTTTCTAAATTATCTTATGTTCTGACAATCTTACTACTCCCGATCTACTAGTTTGATCTATGTAGCTGACCTAACTTACAGTCATTGCAAGGTATTTTGTCTATCAAAAACCAAAACGATACAGCAAAGAAAATTGACGAAGTCATCTTCAAAGGCTGTGCGAACGCATTTATACTTGCTGAAAAGGCTTGGCATTCTCTTAGTAAGCACTAGGGGAGCTATAACATAACTGATACAATTACATAGAATTGATTCCCAAAGACAAAAGATTACTTAACAATTACCGATACAAGGAAAGAAAATGTTTTAAATTGGATAAGGTGAAAAACTTAATTATATGAGAAGCAAGATAGTTAAGCGTCCGCATGACGAGTGTAAATAAAGTGAAAGAATAATCCAGTAAAATGCACAAAAGTAACATGCAAGAGTGATAATAGCGAATTACTTCCATAAAACAGAAGCAAACAAATTGGGAAAAGTTTCACACTATGGTAAAATAAGAAAGTGAAAAAAATGTTTTCTGTACACAGAGTTCGGGACTATATTGATGAATCAATAGCGCTTCCGCTATACACAAGTTTCGAAACGTAATACCCTTAGTGCCATTCGGCTTTACTTTGTAGATAACTTTATAAAAAACTTCATGAACTAGATTTACCAGATGGTTGGAAAATGAAGTAGTAACTGACTTGCCTTCTCTTACTGATAGTCGTACAGATGTTTTGAAAGTTACGCACTTTGTACAGTCAATATAACTAGCTTCACAGGGGAAATAAGAATAAACTTGGGCACTGTGGTAGAGTGTAATTCCATTATGGGTAAATTTTTATTTTGATAGAGTCTCACAGTGTTATACAGTAATATCAGTAAATATTACTGTATAACACTGTGAGACTCTATCAAAATAAAAATTTACCCATAATGGAATTCACAGGGGACAGTTCGTTTATAATCATGCATTGAAGTGGCCCAAAATAGCAGTTTACCACTTACGCATTCTCTGATTATTTGCCAAGAAATGTTTTCATCTCCGATTCGAATAGATGGTTCTTAAGAATATCGGCCACAGTATCATGTTTAAATTTAACACTCTTAATTAGCTATTTCTTGGGGGTTGTGTTGATTCTTTCTAAATGTTGATTCATTCATGCCTTTATCAAAGTATTTTGTAGGGCATCCACTTTGAAATACCTCCACTTAATTATCAGCTGTATGAATGGTATATATCCTTTTCATTCTCTTTAAGAAGTGGAGTGGATCATGTTTGTCTTTTCTCTCAAAGAGGTCCATCTATTATAATCAGTGTATGGCTGATTCCATATCGGCTTCCTGTAGGTTAATATTTGAAGAAAGTAATCAAATTCCCTTTACAACAAAACATCCAAAAAATTCTGAATTTATCTGATATGAACTTCAAAAAATAGTCGCAGTTATTGAACAATTGAGGGAAGAAAATTTTCTCTACGGACGGAATCATCTTCAGAGGCTATAGAGTCATATTTATATTTACCAAAACACGTATAGCAGTCTATTATTGAGTCATAGGACTAATTAATGTTTAATTCATTTAGGCCACCAGGTTGGGGTCTTCGGGATTTTAAAAATTAATGGCAGGAAACTACTGATGGTATGGTTCAAAACCGTTCTCAGTGATGCAGATGCATTCAATCTTTGGGATCTCCCATATCCAGTGAACCCTGATGCTTTGCCACTTTACTATTCTTTCTCCCTCACATTTCTGCTTATTACAGTCCTTTTAAAAGTCTTTTTCTCTCTTTTTTCTCCCTTCACCTGCTACATGGAATGTGTCAACTAGAACTACTGTACTACTGAGGTGAATTCTTTGTTGAAACTCAACCAGTGAATCAGTTAATTCATCCACCAACGTTTTCCTGTGACTGATACAAGTGAACACACGTTTTTTAAAGATCACTAATTAATTATCACTACTGCTGCCTGAACGTTCACAGAGATCCATCTTATAATTCAGGGTGCTTGTGGTAAAAGAACGACATCCAACATCTACAATTTAAAACAACTGAGTATCAATATGGTTCTCCTCAGCTCAGTAAGTGATATATTTTTATTTTGTAAAGTTAACCACTATAGAAATTCATTTACGAAAATGTTACTCCATCAGAGTATATTAGTATTCATTATTTTCCAAGCATAAGTGAAAAGCTGCCTGAATAAAAACAAACTGAAAATATATGAACTGCTTGATGATGTCCTCCTATTTCACAACTTCTCTCAGCCTCTAAATGGAACAGAATCACATGGGTCATAATAAGTAATACACAATTAAATCCACAATTTTTTTTTATTCCTTCACGTTCCCAGTGGAACATAGGGCTTCAAGCTAGTGGCTTGAAGTTTCTGTAGCAGTGTTTATTTTCACAGGATGAGGTTGCTAGCCTCATGCCCAACCTTTCCTCATCACCGGCATTATTTCTGGCTTAGCGAGGTAAAGGAATGCGTCGGCCGGGGATCGAACCCCGAACCATGTGCATGGTCGGCGAGCATCCTAACCGCTATGCCACCGACGCACAATTTACAGAACATGAATGCAATTAGGACGCATAAATGCAAATTAGTAGCTGGTTAATCGTCCAAGCAATCATAGTTTATTCATACATTAGACGGTAGATAATTCTAAGGCCATAAAGGATATGGAGTTGTAATACATTGAAGAATGAAAAGTTCTGATCAATTAAAGATGTCCATTATAAATTTCAAAAGACTTTTCAGTGAACTGAAGTTGAGTGTTTTCCTTCAGAAACTCGCTGATAGCCTTCAACTCTGAAGGCTGCTGACAAGATCTCAGTTGAGTAAAGATGATTATTATAAATTTCAAAATACTGGTTAGTGGAGTATAACACTTAACTCCAGATCACTAGTCAGTCTGATGAAAAGCTCTATGGAAAACAGATTAACTGGAAGATTTCAGCATGAAACTTAAATTCGTGTGAGTGAAAACCACCAGATAAATAAAAACAAAATAAGATTATGATGTATCGATATTAAAGGCAGTTTACCAGGAGAGTATGAAACTAATCACGTTATTTTCTTAATGCAAATAAGAGATTTAAGTCATTTTATTACAGCGAAGTAAAAACTTGTAAAAACTTCCCTTGCTGACATAAACTTCATGAATCTTACCACAAGAAGAATCTATAAAAAACAAAAGCAAACCACATAGTAATTCCAGTGGGTTGATTGATCTCAGTGTTTAATAATAAAAATATGCCCATCAGGCTTATTTCAACGCCAAAGAATGTGTTTGCATTCGTGTTTGTCTGTTTCAACTAACATCATGTATAGTAAGTCACTTGTTTGACATAACAGCAGAATTTGAGCACTGTAGTAGAATAAAATTACATATGTTTACATTGTATTCATAATAACTCATTTGGTTTTAAATTGTAAGAAATTAAAGAAAACCAGTGAAAGTGAGCTTTTATCTTCAAATAGCTTTGTTCTCTCTTTCCTTCTGTAAAAATGATCCACAAAACTGAATGTTCTCATCACAGTTTGAAAATCTCGTTATTCTTATTTCGACTTCAACGATACTGCTAATCCCAGTATAACGTAGGACTTCAGGCTGTTTGAAGTTTCAGTAACTGTAGTATTGTTTCCCTTTTATGGGATGGAGTAGGTAGCCTCACCCACAACCTGCCCTCTTTTCCAGGCTTATTGGCCATTAAACAAAGTGAAGTTTAAGTGTTCACCAGTCGGGAGTCAAACCCAGAATTTCTGACTTGTTAGTGAACTTTACTACCGTTGGACCAGTGAAGAAATTCTTAAATACTGAGTGTGATTGAATTTTTCATGTCGTAACTAATAAAATCTATAGATTGTATTCAGTAATTTGATTTGAAGTGTTATTTCAACGGCTATAAGCCCTTAATCATGCTTCATATCATACGCTTTCAGAATCAATAGGAGAATCATAAATTATTCTGCATCATATAGTATAGTCTAAAAGCATAAAAGGGGAAAGACTATCAAAATGATAATCAAAACTCTTTATTCATGGACTGTCTTAACGTCGATAAACTGGACACTTATAGCCATATATTGTTTTTATAAAGGTCAAACCTTAAATAATATGCCGGTGCAAGATTATTGTAATGATTGGTTGGAGGATTATAGTAATGTATTATTCTTAAAAACTACATAGGCACAAGAGAGCAGTGAATTTATTTTATCATTCCAGAAATCAGACCTACTGAAGATGATTTTATCAAAATTTAAAAAGTTGTTACCATATTTTAAATTATATTTTTTCAATAGTATCTCATTGTTTTAATAATCAATTTAGACAATGCTTTAAAAGCAAGGAAATACTGAAATCAATATGATTCTATGTTTAAAGTAGAATTATATGTAAAACAATATAAAAACATTGCAAATTTTTGTATGAATTGTTCTCTAACAATATAATCAACCTGAATACAAGATGCGTAAAATATTCTACATACTGATGCTTGTAGTTCCCAGAGAATGACATATTCAATTCTAGTGTTTTCTATATTTTGGTTTGTAAGGGTTAGTTGTGTTTTTACGAGTTGACCAGGGAGTACTACCTGGTTTTCAATGGTTCTCTAACTGATATTAATTCCAGTGTTCATTGTTTCACATGTAAAACAAACAAATCTGTGATATGCGAATTCCTGCCCTCTGTTTATTCGGTGATATAGCCTTATTTGCTAGTATTCTGTTACGAGTGATTACAAATACAACTAGTAAATAGTTGTACACCATTTAGAACTATCCACAATGCTTGCCAACGAGTCTATGTGATTTGAACTCTCTACAAATATTTCATTCATTGAGGACTAACATTCACACTAGTTACTGACTAGTTTCCAATCAAAAAATATCCAATATAGTCCTACAGGAGGTCAATCTCTAGCGTGAATAGCTCAGTGGTAACGTCTCTAATTGCAGCACTGGGTGACAGGGATTCGAATCTCAGAAGGCACATGAGTTCCTTCAAGGTTGCAGATACGCCTTGTTAATGAGTGCCAACAAGCACGAAACCTAGGTGGAAGGTTTCCTGCCGATTGCCTCCAACCATCTAATATCAACAATTCACAGTTCACCGTGATGGCGAACCGCCTAGTATGGTGGCCACATTGCAAACTTGACTGACAGAATTCAGTTTGCACCAAAGATAGGACTAGACACATCACACTAGTTACTGACTAGTGTCCAATCAAAAAAATCAGATTCCTTTATCTTTAGAAACAAAATTATTTAGATTATTGATTAATATAGCCCAATTTTCAGAAGCCTAGTCAAATACTTTTGGAAAATAAAGCAGTGCTAATTGGTGTGTTTTATTTCTTCACTACTAAATCCTCAAATCGTTATTGTACTATTACGTAGAAACCATTTTCACTGCGTGTGACATTTTTTCTCTGCATGTATTATTCCCAGCTTTGACCGTCTAACTTTTGTTGTAGTATCATATATTACTCTGTTTAAATTGTTCACTATTATGGACTAATGGTACTGAACAGTAATTAT
The DNA here is from genome assembly GCA_944472155.2 of Trichobilharzia szidati. Classification (NCBI taxonomy): domain Eukaryota; kingdom Metazoa; phylum Platyhelminthes; class Trematoda; order Strigeidida; family Schistosomatidae; genus Trichobilharzia; species Trichobilharzia szidati. The sequence goes on along the minus strand of OX235273.1, from coordinate 86,249,749 downwards.
CCTAAATAACCATGGTATAATCGTACTTTATCTGCTTAACTCATATGAAAATAAAAGAGTAATTACTTCCATAACAGAATGATTTTATTTGCTAAAAGACTGACAAAGTATTATTTATTCACTGATGATATTAATATTACGAGCACGAGTTAATGCTCAAAATGATATCAACGTGCTCAAATAATTTACAGATTTTGTTTATTTGGTCACACTCTTTCATATCCTTTGATTTTATTGATAAGAATATTTTCCATATCTCTAACATCAAATTCACACCCAATAAGTCGCCATTTTCTCATAAAAATCAATAAAATTTAATATAAAAATAGCTAGCCATCAAAAGACCAGTATTAATAACTTACATTCTGACTTGTACTACTCAATACTGAACGTTGTATGCATGACTTTCTGACAGTCAAATCTGAGTCTTCCTCATTTGAAAATTGTGAAAAATTATTCTTTGGTTTATTTTCTTTTTGTAATAAGTGGATAAAATTTTCAGGTCTAGTTAAATTCGCTCTGTTGTTACATTTGTTGTTAACTTTATTGAATCGATTTATTCTAAGGTCATCTTTCCTTGACTGGTGAGAGTTTATAAATCTAATTTGTTTTTGATGATAGTTATGTTTATTGTTTCTTGATTTTTGTCTTAATAATTCATAATGTGCAATTTTATCATATTTTGCTTTATTTTCAGCCTCTTTTATTGCTTTAATAAGTAGAGCTTCTTTCATTGCTTGCTGATCACATAAATAATGATAGTGTCGAATCACTTCTGGATTCGGCTCGGGCAGGTAGAATTTATCCTTGTACTGTGATTCTGCTATTGTTGTCATCTTTGTTCGCATACAATTTACATCAGTACAATTCAATGGTTCCCACCAACATAATGACGAACTTGTAGATTTAGCAATCTGTGGAATAGGCGTTTTATTATTTTCAGTGTTATTTCGCGTTAATGATGGATTTCGTTTCCTTATTTGGTCATGTGTAGATGAGGACTTCAACTTTGGGCTTAGTGGCAAATGTAAACGTGGTACATTCGGTTGGACTTTTTGTTTTGAAGAAGTTATATAATTGTCATTATTAGAGCTAGTGCTGGATGTTTCCACAGAATTTTTGTCATGATAAGATAAATCTATAGACATGATATCCGTATCTCTGATTCTATTCAGTAATGGGTTGTAATTATTTGTGAGAGTTTTAATATCAGAAGATTTCAGTATACGCGTACATGCTGTAGAAGGTACATAAATTGGTAATGGTGAACTGAATGGTTTCAGTTTTTCTTCTATATCAATTGTGTTTATAACTGTTGGCGAATCTTGTCTGTATGTCAACATTCTACAAGTTGCTGGACACTCACTGACGGGATTCAACATAGTTTCTTTGGATAAGTCATTTGAGTTATATTCTATCATAGTGGATGAAACAGTTGGCGGTGACGGAGATACTTCTCTTAAATAAATCGGTTTATTTGTATTTGTATGGCAGTATAATGGGGTGCAGATACTACTTTTCGTTGTCGCTGCCTCTGTACTTGACTTCCATTGACAATCTGTTTGACGTGGAGTATCCGGTGTAGCTGAACCAACTCCAATACCTCTAAAATCATTCAAAACGTTGGAACGAAAATCAAATTCTATTGAGTATTGTTCAGTTAGTTTTCTCTCAGATGATGTCAGCTCATTGTTTAAATCTTCAGTTGGAGTTATTTTATAGTCTTCCTTAGTAGTATTTGGAGTTTGAATATCCTCATTTGTGACAGATGTTTGATTTGTTGGAGAAATAAGGCATGAGTCAGCATATTCGTCTAAAGCATTATCTTTCTTGGGACAAGTAGATTCAGTGGGCGATAACAATTGTGGTGTTGGTAATGTTGAAGACTGTGGTGCCAGTTCATACTTATTCTGTTCGGCTACAGGTGATTCATGTGCAATCATACATCTAGCTCGTGTTAAAACGTCTGTGACTAAATCACGAGAAATTCTTTCAAGATTATTTTCAAATTCTAATACATCTTGATTATTTTCATCGTCCTGCATTGAAAAACTTGTCATTTTCACTCTTCCTACAGTATATAGTGTAGAATAAAGAGACTACAAAACTGAGTGGATATTTTATAAGTTACTTATCATATTTTCTATAATTCAAGCATCATAGTAATTAACAGACTTTTATAGATTTAATAATAAAACAAAAAATTTAAACATTGTACGGCAAATGCCATCAAAATAAAAAAATTATAACTTTCAGTCAGTTGTCATGACGATATTTAACTGATTTTAACTTCGTTTACATTGCCAACTGATATTAGCTGGAGAATCATTTAAAATTATCGAGTGTGTGTTACTTTAGTTTTTATCACATAAAAAGCTCAAACTAATTTTGAGAAAAAGAAAAGCTAAGTTATTTATTTTAAACACTCTGAAATTCTACAATTATGACTGCTACACACATTATGCTAGAGGACAGTCAGCAGCTAATAGATGATTTAAAACTTTTCGCGTATACTACAAAGCTGTGTAAGCAACACATATGAATTAGCCATAGCAGAAAACTTGTTTAAATTAATGGATTAAAGAATGAGTTGTAAGATCAAATAGATTTTTATCCCAGTTAATCAAACACTTACATACCTAAGATAAAATTTTGTACTGAGTGAATAGTAATACACAACGCTCAACTTGTTGTTGGTGACTTGATGTCTGCAAACTACGATCGAAAGTAAATACTTGTATTTTGCAGCGAAAGTGAACAAATTTTTCTCTTGTGATTACCGAACATCTCCAGACATCTCATTACAAAGCTTAAAGTTATTTTTTACAAATTTCACCTGGTTAATGAAACTTTAACTGGTTACAACGATGAATTAACCTAACTATTTAGTCACCATACATTGAAGTAATGTCAATTTAAACACGTTTATTCAATGAAACACTCACTGATACAGCATCATTTACGAAATGGCATTCCATGCACTTATGTTTTTATTAGTGTAGGCACAGCTTTCTATATCGTCTTTGTTTCCTACGCTTTCTATTTAGCTTCTATAGTTTGATTACTCATTATTTATTGGGGTAAGAAAATTTCTCATTTTTTACAAATTATTTCTGGATCATTTTGTTGAATATTAGTTTGACCAACAGAAAGTAAAAATTGTTTATTTGGATGGAGGATTTCATCATGAGCTGACATGAGTTAGAGAACCAATGGAAAACCTTTGAGTACTGGACAGTTGTTTCATCCTCCCGGTTTGGGACTCTTCATCAGTACACACCCACCGGGATTCGAACCCAGGACTTTCTGGTTACAAGGCGAGAGAACGCATAGAACATTAAGCCACTAGGACCTAATCCAATGGCCCATGGATTTTAACTTCTGTCAATTCATGACATAGCGCAACCACTTCGAAATGTCTTCTTCGATGAGCCACTGCCTCACCTTCAGCCTACATTTTGTTTATAAACACTGTACCATTATTTTATTAGATTAATTTAATATTTTTCGACTAACAGCTTTAAAACTCCGTAAAGTGTGATAGAATTTGTTTCACTTTATAGCAGTACACGTTATCGTATGCTTCAGTGCCTTGATTAATTTATAATACTTCTATAAACATAGTTTTTTGCAAGTTAGGTGGTTAGTTGCAGTCGGTACTAGTCAGCAAGGGATGTTTGAAGCCTTGAAAAAATTGATGTCCTTTTAGAGATTCGAACTCGCTCTACCTATTAATGTAATTGGGATCATTACTGCCGAGGTATTCAGGCTCACAACTGACCCTCCTGAAGGACTGTACCGGATACGCTGATTGGTTGTTAGGGTGTAAACAACCACTACTAAACAATAATTTCTAGGCACGCGACTATTTTTACGCCCTAGTGACCAATCAGTGTATAATTTTTGCATAAATTTAAGGCTAGTAAAAATATCCAAACTGCTCAAATTAACGATGAAGCAAAGCAGGGGACTGTAGCAGAATACAGTTCCATATTAGATAAATTTATTCGATATAGCATAAACTGATACAGCATTAATAACTGGATAATTAATACTGTATCAGATATGTATGTTACATCAAACAAACTTATCTAATATGAAGGTAAGACGCATTTACTAAACAGCTGATGCACAACGTCCTGTAATACTGCATAGACATTCTGTTAAAACTAATTGTTTTGAAGTGAAAATCAAATTTATGACTTGGTCTTTCAGTAGATGTCATTGTTAGTTAAGATAATCAAACATATTTAACTGAAAAAACCTATTAAAGGGAAAAATAAGTCACCATATACATCAGTATCCCTTATTAAGTTACACTGAAACATAAGATTTAAATCGTCAGTGTAGAGGTAGACTTAGGGGACTGTAGTAGAATATAATTCCATATTAGGTAACTTCTCATAAAGTATATTGCGATGAATGATTCGTCCTTGTAAGTAGATAGATAAAGCAAACTGATGCTAAACATATGTAATTGCAGTTTCAACGACCTTCCTAAAAAATACAGCATTAAAACACAACTTTAAACAGTGCCCATTTATCCGAGATTTTAGATTGTATTGTCACTATTTCTGAAAATTATTAAATTACTGATGTAAATATCAAGTAGATGATTTCAAAACTTAAGGCTGCAAGTTAAACATTATAATTCGCAATTGGATGGATTAATTACTCTCAAATTTCTTCTGAAATTTTACATAAGAGAACAGTTTCTTTCAATACTACCTTACTAAAGCACAATAAAAACTTAAACAGTGTAGTAGTATGAATAAATGTAGTGAACAAACTTATCTGATAAAACATAAAATATAAACAATTTTTCAAGTATTGGTTTTGTAGGGATTTTGTTTGATTGGTTGGAGGATTGGTTCTCTAACTGATGTCAGCTCATGACGAAATCCTCCAACCAATCAAACAAAACCAATACTTAAAAATTAATCTGACGCTCACTAGCGACTGGCCCTATTCAGGCAGTTAACCTGGGATTCTAGTAGGAAGCCATGACCACTAGGGTATAGCAGGTTGAAGGTGAGGCAGTAGCTGATCGAAGAAGACATTTCGAAGTGGTCACGCTATGTCATGAATTGATAGAAGTTGAAATTCATGGGCTATTGGATAAGGTCCTAGTGGCTTGATGGTTTACGCGCTCGCTAGCCTTGTAACCAGAAGGTCCTGGGTTCGAACCGAGTTGGGGTGAGTGCGTGCTACTGAGGAGTCCCAAACCCGGAGGATGAAACAGCTGACCAGTACTCCCAGGTTTTCCAATGGTTCTCTAACTGATGTTAGCTCATGATGAAATCCGCCAGCAAATAATCGAACAAAATCCTTACAAAACCAATACTCGAAAATTTACGAAGGAGACTAATTTCCTTCATTTATGAGAGGAGAAGTTTCTTTTACTGCTTGAAATCAAATTTGCGGAGTTTTAAAGACTGTCAAAACTGTTGCGTCAAACAAATTTTACCATGAATTCCTTTAAGTTGAATACTGATTTAATCAGGGCACAAACACATAAAGCAAATTTCACATTCCCCAATTCTTCCTATTTTCGGTGAGGGAGAGATACTTTTTTATCAATGTGCATTGCAAATCCTTGATAGGAAGCATCTACTCATGTGTCACTGAGTGATGTTAGGGTGAGATATAGACTATTGGATGAATTCTGGTAGTCAGCCGTTGCAACCTTAAGAATATAGCAACTTTGATGACTAAAACATACACCTTCATTATTGAGCAACGACCGTGAGATCAAAAAGATCTGGGCAGTTACACTAAGATATGATAACGTTCAAATAAGCCTCTGATCTTGTCTTTAAAGCTGTTTACTGAAACGTAAAATACCTGGCTGAAACTCCTAATAGGTAAGGTTTTATTAAATTACAAACCTTTGAAGTGTGCATGAAGTTTACCTAAATGGTGCAAATCTAATCATTTTTGCCACTTTTCAAATTTTAGGTATTTCGCCGATACAGGCAACTTAAATTATGGGAAGACTGTATCAGATATGTTTGATTTAGCAGACTGTCTACCATTATTGACGTAATGGGTGATTATAGAAGGTGAAATGGGAATCTAGATGGCGACAGGAACCGAATTATCTGCCTAAGAATTATCATTCCGGCTTTCTACCGCCTGATTTATGAGAACTAACTGTTAAACTGGGCATCATTTCACTGCAATCACCAATGGCAACACCCTCCCAACATGTCAGTAAACTATACGTTACTGTCGCTTTATCATCACAGTAGTTACCCAGTGAGGTCTTCTGTCAATTCTAATTGTCCTTGGTTAGTAGAAGAGAAGTAGGTTGTTAATTGATAATGAGATTGATTGATTTAATCAGAGTAACAGTGGGAAGGTCATGGGCTGGAGTCCCTCCGGGAACCAAATGTTCAGTTTACGTCCAGTCACTATTCATTACGTGAACCTATATAACACAGTAATGTTTCATTTAGTTCCAACTGAAACTATTAACCACTCGCACATTCTGTCACTTCCTGCCTCAAGAAAAGGGCGAATGTCTTGGAATGAGTGTGAACGACAAAAATCAAGCTGGTAAAGTGAAATTTGTTTCTCTCCCATGGAAAGAAGATGGAAACTTTAAACCTCTTTCAGATATCATATCATGGGAAAGGAAACGTTTTTACTGTGATGACATTTTAAACATTGATTTAGATTTTGGCATTTTTAATCTTCTTAGTCTTCTTAGAATATTTTGGGATCACCACGAAAACTTTTCAAATGTTGGCTAAAAACTGATAATGGAATTCAAATTCTCGAATAGGTCGGTCAGCGTCCGGAACTCCCTAAGAGAATTGGTTCCCTCAATGAACGCACTTTGAGTAGAAACTTGATCTACACAAAAACATGGGCTACAAAGATTACTACAGGCTACTATGTTTACTTATTTGTATATCTGAAGAGTTCAGAAATCCTCTGTGACTGTTTGCTACTATTATGTGTTAGGTTTGAATAGATATAAAATATTGGTCGATATAAGCATTGTCTCGGTTGAACCTTCCAGGTAAATATAATTAAGTCTTTTTTTATTAGTCTTCGAAATAGTGTGGACGTGCTTTTAACTTTTCATATTTTTAGTATTTCACTTCTTAAGCAATGTTACGATAACAAATTTATGCTTTTCAAAAATTCTGAAGCAATCCTTTTGGCCAGAAGGTTGTATACAATCGCCAGGGACAAGGCTATTGTAGGAATCCATCAATCAGGGATGCATCTAGATAAAAATGCAACGGCACAACCTAAGGAAACTTTTTCATACATGAACCTCAGGAATAAGACATTCGGCTGGATCTCAAACTTGCCTGTTGATAACGATACAGTCGAAGAGGATCAGTAAAAGCAGTAAAAATAGCACACTATTTCTTCACAGTCTTGACACATGAGTCGCCACTTCTCATGGCATCAGCTCCGGCCACGTCAGAGGAACACATGATAGACTCTGTCGATATCGACCGAAAAATCGTACTCCATTCTCTACAGAAACTGGATTCAGCGAAGTTATTCGGACCCGATAGCTTTTATCCAAGGCTTCTCAGGGAGCTATCAGTTCACACAGCCGGTCCACTGACTACGACCTTCAAGCTATGTGTCCTGAATGGAGTTTTACCGCATGACTAGAAAGACGCCACGGTAACCCCCATCCACAAAGGAGGACCAAAACACTGCCCTTTAAACTACAGACCAATCAGTCTCACCAGCACCTTGATCAAGATACTGGAAAGAATCACCAATAAAGCTATTGACTTACTGTCCAGAGTGAAGCACGGCTTCCACGGAAGCCTTTCATGCCTGATAAATCTTCTTAATGCATGAGAAAGCTGGGTCAAGTTAAAGGACGACAGGAGACCCGCTGACGTCGTTTTCGTAGACTTCAACAAGACCCTCGACAAAGTGTCTTGCAAAAAACTCCTGATGAAATTGGAAGGTCTCGGAATCACGGGAAGCTTACTGAGCCGAATTAAGGAATTCCACATAAGTATAAGACATAGAGTCAGGATCAACTCAAAACTCTCCTCCTGGCCAACGGTATGTAGTGGAATGCCATAAGGCACTATACACTGGCCACACTTATTCATCTTTTATATAAAGGAGTTACCTGTTCTCACCGAATCCCCTATGGTCCTCTATGCAAATGACTTAAAAATCTGGAGAGAGGTGAAGAGCGATAATGACACGTTCATGGTACAAAAAGATCTCAGCAAAACTTTCCGGTTGATCCAAAGAATGCTCCCGATCAACCTAAAGAAATGAGTAACCATGTGCGTTGGACATGCAGGCAACAGCTCATACGACTAGTGGGAATAATACTCCGATCAGTTTAAACTCATTCGGATTTAGGTGTCATAGTAAGCCACGATTTAAAAGCTAAAGCTCCCTGTAGCGCGGTAGCAGCTCTCACTTTAAGATCATTACGGACAATTCGTAAGCGTTTAGTAGAATCATCAGAGATATGCTCATCTCTTTATATACATCTCTGGTGAGGTTAAGACTAGAAAACTGTATCCAGGCAACCAGTCCTTGTCTTAAAGGGAACTCACACACTCCAGAAAGGGTTCAAAGGAAGGCAACACGCACGATTCCTGGCATGAATAGCATATAATGTGAAGAAAGACCAGACATTTTAAATCTCTTCTCCCTATCATACCGTAGGCAGAGAGCAGATTTAATCACAATGTTTAAAATTTTAAGTAATGACTATGGACGTGATCCATCCAATCTTTTCCTTTCACTAGTTCGGAACACCTTAGAGTTCAGAAGTCAAGGCGAAAGTATACTGCCGTTGAGTGCTGGTTCTTACACCGAGTCATGAACTCCTGGGACTCACTCCGAAAAGAAATGGTGTCAGAGACCTCAATTGACTCATTCAAGAAGGGTTTGGGCAAGCACAGAAATTTTCCTCAACCAATAAATCTGGATCAAATCTGAAGAACTGTTGAGTCCTAAACAGCAAATTTGTACAGTTTCAGGTGAATGTAAAAAGTGAACACATTGTACATAATTTTTGTCTAGGACTCCATAAAACTATCAAGAGCTAAATAAGACAAACAAGTTTATCTAAATATAAGAGTTGTTGCACTTAGAGAAGTTAAGTCTTTTTGAACAAGTAATCTGTGAAATATATTCACTAAAATACCAGTTATTACTTTTTGTTGAACTACATGAGAAGAATTTTTTCATTATGATAACTGTCACATGAATATTAGTGTAGGCTTTCGAAGTAATCGAAAGAATACCTATTCAAATTGTGCTTAATTACTTGTACTATTAAGTGATGCAGCTGAAAGGACACTAACTCCAGTTAAAAAGATACTTATTAAATATAACGACAATAATGAAGAAGAAGCTTCAAATTTTTTCGAAGTAAGTGTGGTTTAACAATTCTCCAAAAGATGATAATATTTTACATGAAGCAATGTTGCATCAAAGTTTTATTTTGCTACAGCTATTGTGAAATATATGCCGTGCAGTATTCTTGCTATTCACTGAAATTCTACTTTACTATGCAAGGATTTTCATAAACTTTGCACGTATGCCTTCAGGTATTTGAAAGAGAAAGAGGGGGGAAGATCATTGTTTAAGACAAGGGAGTATAAATAAAGAAATAATTTAAAGAGGATAACAAACCCTGCGGTATTTAAAGTGCGTTGCTACAAATGAGCCAATTAGCATCATAAAACAATTCAATATCTGATGTGCCAGTCACCACTGTTTATGACCGTTTTGACTTATCACTGCTTTTTTTCAGTTTCGTCGAATTTCGATAGACCACCGATGTATTCTGTTTCCATATACTTATCTACCAGTTTAATTCACCAGAGGTTTCATGGTTCTCTGATGATTTTGAGACGGAATGCATGATTCACTACAGTATCCAATATCCAATATCGTTTTTACGAGCTAGTATAAACCAATTTGATTTCTTTGTGCTCGCCTCTTGATTGTGAGGTATAGGTTCCTGATCTTCGGTAAACTTCTGCGTAGCTCGTCCCGCCACTTGACTGCCTTTGCTTTGGTTGACTCCAAAAGGAGATGAGCTGGAATTAATGTCAGTTCCAGGCTTTAAATGCCACATGGGAATCTTATGCATCATCCATGTTATAGATGACAGTTTAAAGAGGAGAAATGAATGGATGAGATGAATGTACCTCCTAACAGAAGAATACTTTTAGAAAAAGCGTGAGGAAGAGGATGTTAAGCACAGAAGAAATATATTGAAAATGTATGGAAAAAGAGTTGCGCAGTTACAAGTCATCATTACAGACGGTTTCTTAAGCGCATAGCCGCGATCAGTGTTTCTTTACTTGCTCGTTTCCCTTCGTTTGGACCTGACGACTAAGGAATTATTTGTACCTGTAACTGTCATTGTGTTCCACAGATAGTTTAGAACATCTGTGTGTTTCACATTTATCTACTTTAATGAATCTCTTTGGTCAGTAAACAGTACAATCTCACAAAATTTAATTTAATATTGAATACTGACAGGTGAAACTGTTGCGCTACAGGTGTTCTTTTTCTGCGTGCATCATCTTTCAATATTCTTTTTGGAATTCAGCTGCGTTCCTCACAATATCCACATATCCATGCTTAATCAGGATTGTATTCTGCCACCTGGAACTACGTATAGTATTCACTTGTGGAATCTACAACCCGGAATCTTCTGATACCCTTTCCAATCGCCTGCAACTAAGTATTTCCCCCCCAGGCAGTACTATCAAAGGAAAGTCTGACTTTTTTATTTTCCAGTACATAGCTGTTTATTGTTGTTTTTGATACTTCGATAATACAACAGTCTTTTCCTATATCCACAAGACTTTTTTCCGGAAATTACGAAAATTCTTGTCTCCATAATGGTTAAGTCAGTCAAACCCGTAAGTACTCTTAAGAGACTGAGATCTAATACTCGTCAACCCCCTGAACGCCTCAGTCCCGCAGATGATTCCACATTTGGCACCAGATACACCCAAATTTATGGTATCTGATGTCACGGAGGAAATGCTAGATAATGCGGCTCGTAGCAAAAATGATTTGCTGACACTTCAGAAATCAGTAGGAGGCCTACAGATTAGGTTGACAGCATTCTGCCCCTCACATCACATCTAGAATCACTTATCAAATCCGAGCGCATAATTGACTATTTGACTGGAAAAGCTGTTAAGTGGATTATGTCTTCACATAACGTCTTGGCTTATATAATTCCAGATAGATAGCCTATTGCTAGACTTAAAACTTCATGTCTAAAGGCCTGTAATATTTCGTTCAAAGAATGTCAGGTTTTGCGTCTTCGTAAGAAATCTGCAAACCACTCATGCCCGGTACTTTTCAAGTTCAGGTCGATTGAAAGGTCTAGGAATTTTCTGAAATCTGGTAAGACAATAGGCTCTTCAACACCCTACACTAACATCAGGGTTGCACCTGATTTAACACCATGCCAAAGACGATGCCACTCTGGAACACTAAATGCTGATCACTCTAATAGGACAACTGTAGATGATGTTCCATGCGTTATTCCGTCTAGTGAAATGCCTGATAACCTCATGCATCGGACAATTTCGCAGGCACTGACAAGTTTTAGCCAAGTATTATATAAAGAGACTGATGCTGACACTGAAATGGTGGACATAGATGAATCAACAGAACATGATGTTGAAATATGTCGTTTGCACACTGACACAAGGGTCAAGAGCCAGAAACATGAAAACCCATCCCACTGGTGTTCCACCCATCTCCTTATCAGTCATTTACTCCTCAGTCTAACAATCCATCCACTGTGAAGTACTAGTACGGTGTAGATACCCTAGTAAGCAAGTTCCCAAGGCATTATGGCAAATACCCCATTGCCAATAAGAAAACTAAAGCGCTAGGTGTGTTCGAGCAACAGATACCCTATATAACATGTGCTGGCTGCCCTGTTAGCCACCATCAACCAGTTTAACATAAGAAAAGGGATGCAAAAGTAAATAAATTAAATTCCGAACCCAAAGTACGAAAGCCTACTGATATGAAAAAAAGCAAGCACCCCTAAGTCATCTTACTAAGAAAAGGTCAGTTATGATAAACCAAGCTCCTAGAGGTAGGCCTAATTGGTCTTAAGTGGAATGCAATTATATCCAACCACTACTTCTAGACAAACAACAGCGAAGTATTTGGTATTATTCTGCTCATCAACTACGCAAACCCATCGTCAGCCAGCCCCCTTTTAAATGTTCTATCAACTGAATGTTATAGAAAGTCTCCTAAACACCGGCTACAGACCACATTCATTAAGCCAAATAAGTCCATAGAACCCATTCATACACGTTATGAATTTTGTAGAGAGCATATGCCAATGTCTGCAAAAAACTTGCCATGGTTTGATAAGTATCTCAGCCAGATGCCAAGACTTCATTCCTATTATGGCAACAAATTACCGAATGCTCATATCGATTATAACTTTCACAATAACATTGCCCGACTAGCCACTTCGAGCAGGATATTCACCAGCGTCAGTTAACGGAAACACCTGGCATCATGCATATAACACGCATTAAATCGGATCAATTCCTTGCTGGCATATCGAACAGTCTACAGCTAGGACAAGGCATATTTCCCAGGAGATAGCTGACACAGTGTTGGCACCAAACGCTGATACTAATATCTCTAATATACTAATATATCATTATCACATTATCTCCCACTGCACGCCGAGTGACTTTATTGTATATCCCCGCTAAGATGTCCGTTGCTATGTTGCTATGGGTTTCAAGTGGCCTTGATTTTGGGGGAAGATTTAATTGATGTAATATTGCGATTTCAGGCAGAGGATAGAGGAACAAATCAGCTAATTGCTGCGGTTTTAAGGTGTTATCGTGGTGTGGTGTTTGGGCTATTCTACGTTGTTTTTAGTGGTTTTTTCGACAGAAATGGATTTTAGAAACCGTATTTCAACGAAAAGACGTGTAAAAAGTGAGAAAAGTAGTCCTTTTCAGTGTGTTGACAAAATGCTGTCATTTCATCAAATTGAAATGCTGAGGTGCATACGACATGTCAGAATTCATTGCAAACTGTCAATTATGAAAATAAATACTGCATAATTTTCGTAAATGGGGCATATTTCATGTAATGATGAGTAAATGAGTTGAACACTGGTGTAATTAGGATTTTATGATACTTTTTAGTTTTAATAGTTAGAAAGTGAATTCATTTGATTAACTGGTGATATTACATTGCAAAAATAATCGTTTTTTGTACAGTGTTTTAAAATCCTTAGCTAAGTAATCTTTTAGTAACTGAAGTTTCGTCATTTTTGTTTTGCAGATTATGGTCCTCAGTCCTGAATTCACTTAATATGTTTAGACGTTCCAGTGAATGTTAAACGGAAAATTTATGTGTGGGGTCGATAAAATATTTGTGATATGATGAATGTATTCACTCAAATAAATATTTCTCAAATGTTTATGAACCTTTGTCAATAATACTTATTGTTTGTCACGGTGATAAGTTATGTTAAAATGAACACGTACTATGCGTAAAGTTTTCTATTCAGGCTATCAGTTTTCACAGTGACAGGCCACGTTATAAGTTGCATTTCCTAGGAACAACAAAGTAGTCAATGAATTTGATTGATGCCGACAAGTTTTTGAGATAAGTATAAGTGCTTATGTGATTGTGTAAGTGCGTAGTTATCATTTTATCGCCTGATAATTTCGCTTGGGACAGTATTCTAATGAACAGCATAAAAATAATTAGGTACTTTTGATGGTGGTCACTTAGGTGAATCGCCCCATTCTTCAGGAACAGCAATATGCAATTTGATGGCTCAGGATTTTTATGAGGGCTTGGATCTTTATCTAGAAAAAGATAATAATGATCGCCTAGACACATCATGCTTCTACCTTTAAACATATACCATTCGCTCAGCCTATTGTTGAGATGCGACCACGTGGGCTCTGCACAGATTTATGGGGCATCTTATGAATTAATTTGCTTTCCTTTGTCGAATCTTTGAATACCGCTTCACAATGTCTCATCTCGCTCATTTTCTAAAAACGTCTTCACTTGCTGATTATATTCCATTAAACCTAACATTTTATAGCCCTTTATGAATTTGATTCGACTTATTCTATTCCTATTCTCTATAGGGTACGGTTGTGACCAGATACACAAAAAGGTATGAAATAAAACAACCGGCTTGTGGATAACTGTATTAAAACCAAAAGTGGACATCATGATAGTAAGACATATATAGGTAGCATTATACATTGCAAATGAACTTTGTCAGCCTAGGGATTATAGTCTCCCATTGTATTTCCTTTATCAATGCATCTATTAATGATACATTGCACTTACCTATTTCATTACACTTTAATGATTCACTTTAGCACCCTTACTTTTCTAAAACAGCTTATTATCCCTTGTAAACGTTGTACTTACCTCAATATTGGTTGGTTATCGTATGCCTACAACCGCGGGTTGAAAACGAAACGAAGTCGATTTTCCCGCGCAACCTGGAGGACTACTGTATAATTCAATAATCATACGGCCTGCGTTAGACAATGAGCGTATTTATATATATATATCAAATATTTAGCTGTTCAAAAGGCAAAGTTCAACAATAGAGTCCCAAGGAACGAACACACAAGTGATCTTGAACCGACCAATCATAAATAGGATGATTTTTGCATAAAATTCCACGTATTTTTACATAAATAAGCATGAAAATAAATCAAACAGGGTACTTTTCTCTATTATGAAATAAAAAATGTTCCAATTATTAAGCGGAGTTACAGTTTTTAAATTAAAGCAATTTCTATACATATATTCATCCAAATGACTGAAAATAACTTCCTTTTGTGATCCGTTGATAGCTCGGATTCTATTTTTCAGTCTACCCCAGAAACCTTCGATGGAATTATTAGGAGTAATGGTCACAGGGTCGACGAAATCATTCGAATGGCTCACTCCACATCACAGCTGTGATGTAGATTCTGATTCAGTTGTATATATTCCAATTACGATAATTGGCTATATCCCGCCCATTCATCTGTATGAATGGTGGTGCCTGGTAAGACGAGACGCTGAATAATAGGGAGGAGTGTATCAGCACTCCTATCTAGAATCAGCTCCATAAATCCTTTGCGAATCTAGGTGTCATAAATTCCTAAAACCCAAACGTTATTCGCTCTGGCACCCAGTAATTGGACAGAAACAAGATATTCATCACAGACAGTTTAAACTTTTCAAAAAAGTTCCTAGAAGACAATTAATTCAGTGTCACTTACCGGTACGCACAATTATTCGCGCTAGAGTAATGGTGAGCTTCCTCAACCAATGACTAGCATGCGTTCAGGGTCATTGGAACATTCATAAGGTCATTGGAACATTTACACTCCTGGGACGCTATTGTTGAACTTCGCCGTTCAAAAATTATTAACTTGTAGACAATCTACTATTTGACATTATATCATACTTGATCGTGCGTGTAAAAGTGGCATGCATTTTCATGTAAATTTATGTTTACATGAAATATACGTTATTATTATAGATAGGGTGTACTTTGCATACTTAACTTGGACTACCTAGTATACTGATAGGAGTCGTGTACACATATGACCTACATTACCTCAGTTATACTTCGTTACTGCATTACAAACACGTGTTCAACGACTATTGTCTCTTTAAAAGCAGTGAATAATTGTATTATTATACGCAACTCGATTCTGCATAGCTGAATGACTTGACGTAAGGCTTAATGACGCACTGAGGAAATATTGACTACTTAAGACTTGAATGCATTTCACGAAAGGATTACTACGCTGTCTACCATTCTCGTTAAGTATCATATGTCGTCGAAATGATTAACTTGCGAGAGATTCCTGCAGTGTGTACAAGGTATACACTTACAACGAAATGTCTACGTAGGAATTTGAAAGGTAACCAGTATGAAAAGGTATATGTTAACATGATGTAGATACCCTACTGATAATTCGCTTTATTTTGGTAAGTGTAACTCGCAATTCTCTCGATATTTCTAGGGATGCTGGAATGGAAGCAGCAGTAATGAACTACTTTAAAATACACTTAGCCTCTGATACAATAATACTGCAGCGCACGGACCATATTTTTTCCTTAGATTTGAAACGCAAAGGCTTAAATGCAATTCATTTGAAATATTTCTGGTCCTACGGGATTACGCTAACGCAAGTTCTCACCTAAGAAAGTACCGGTTTACTTGCCTTACTCCCGACGCCAGCATGTGAAATCAAAGACAAGATTGCGTACAGGAAAAGTTTATTTTTATTGCAATGCACATTCATGTGATTTACATAATGAGAAAACGTAACATTCTTGCGTCCACTTCTACGGCGTAATCTGATGGAACCATGTCTCCAAATTTCCCAAGAAGTTCGGTCATGTAAGCCCGCATAAGCCTCTATTAACATTGTTGGCACTTCTGTTGCGCATGATTAACTACAAATTGTAATACAATAAACGTAAACATAATTATTAGTGTAATATTATAATCCTGGTAATGACAATTATTATATACTGTTTTCAGTGAAAGTCATGGCTACATGCAAAAGAATCATAGTAATAATAAGTCAAGTACCTAAGAATGTCAGCTGAATTGAGGCGTAGATTGCAAATAGAATGTAGCAAACGGATCAGTTACTTAGGTGACAACATTGTTACTCTTAATTACATGTAAATATTAATGTATATGAAGAAGTAAGTATGCCTGTAAAACACGTCTATCTGAAGTGAACTAACAGAAAATGTCGGCAAGTGTATGGATGTGTGAACCACCTTTAAAAGTTCGTAACGCTACATCTTGCTTACCATACCTTTTTTATTCGACATGAGTGAAAATAAATTTGTCATCATGACGAGATGGAGGCTTGATTTTTCAGTGAGACTTGAGGAAATAATTGGTGGTATCAATCAATGTAAGCGAAATATGGCTGCAATTTCACTTTGCACTATACGTTAACGTCTATGTTTACATGAAAATAATTATTAACAATCCAACGGTTAAATTGACATATGTAGACCATTGAAAATGTCTTCATATTCACTGTATTGTCTACTGATGACACTGAGCGCAATATTTGCATTAGTTTTCTTTAGGTGATGAAGACACTGCCACACTCGTCGTGCATATTCATATACATCACACTCTGTAACATCAACTCGCTGCATTGTCCTCATGGAAACATTTAGGTTGTATTCTCTCCACCACCTGCGGCTGTACTGCAATATATCTGAAAGTGTATACATATGTATTACACAAATTCATCTTACCTCCAGTGAACAATCTTTTATAGTAGGCGTACAGGACATGTGAACAAGGGAGACGGTAGTCATGGAAGTGGTGGCAGGTACACACTCCAGCGGAAGTATCAACCATGTAGTCCTGTATTCCATCGAAGCAATCAATTATGTCTCTGCCTACTAATTCATGACTCAGATTGCGAATACGTTCATAACTCCTGTTGACAATCGCAGCTGCATACGGTGTTAATTTTTCCAATTGCTTTTGAATTGGCTCAGGAACCTATATAATAGTATAAGAGTAAACTTTTCACTTACGTTGAACTGACGAAATTTCTGCAACGCAAATACAGTATCGTTCGACCGCAGTCTGCAATTTCATGGACGTATTACGAACTTTCCATAAAGTCAACAATAAGGGATCATTTCGTCGGAGGTGCAGTTTCATATGCTTATGAGAACTTCACACCCTGTTGTTAGTGTGGTTACCTAAAGTAATTGCTTTTCTGAAAAGGCATCGCGCCCACATGTGTCTGGTGTTTATCCAAAGTCCATTTAAAAAGTTGTTTGCCTGGGGGAACGTATGACGCATGTAAAAATAGAAATATGAGAACCTACGTATTTACCATTTTTTGCTTTATAGATAACTTACTTTGGTCTAATACGAGTGGAAACTAGTTTTTCCAGTGCATAACGTAGGTCAGGATCACGGAACTGAAAAATGACAGTAGTAATATTATTATTACTATTAATCACTGACACTCAAATACCTTGCGACCGAAGGCTCTAAGCACGTGAAATGAACACAGAATAATTTGGCATCGCGGAAACACCTCCTTCACCGAAAAAATTTCTGTTTGACAGTTACCCATAACCAACGTTGTGGTGCCGTCCGTAAATCCTATAATGGACTGGGACATCCTCAGAACGTGTGTTATATCTGACACAGTTTCTCGTCGACAAAGAGCAAACATTACAGTAGCACCCTATCCACATCCGTCGGTTACAACTAATTGAAAAAGAGTGAATCTGCAAACATTACACTATTATCACTAACTTACCCAACATTATTCGTTTTATACGTAGAGTCACTACATATTACCTCTGGAAAACACTCATAAAACTTAATTTGCTGATGCAGACTAAAATATATTATATCAATCTGACCATTTGAACTCTTAGTCCTAACCTCTCCTGTCGACCGGAATAATTGCAGAACAGAATCCATACTGTAGATACCTTCAGTAAGATAAAGCATTTATGTTCTTTATGTATACCTGCAAACCTTTGCTCTTTCAATTTAACGACATCTTTTCCCGAATTTCAAGAAAACTGGATTTCACTGCTAGAAATCATAGATTCTACCATACCATCCACAATGACCCTCTGCATTCCTGTGAGCTTACGTCTGCTATGGTCAAACATCATAAACTCTTCTGTACACGTATGATTAAGTTCACCCCTCATATCACCAACAACCACACATCCGTTAATTCTGTTCACGCTAAAACTTGACGTACAACCCGTGTGCGTAAAACTGATAAAAAGGATTAACTAAAAAATTATACACTTACGGTGTTCCAGGTCTGACTCCTTCTGATCGGCTTTTTCTTTTCTGACCAAATGTACACACATAATCCACCCGTTCGTACATCAGAATCGGATTATTCCTGTCAGTCCGACTACTTCTGACAATATAATGAATTTGTGCAACTTTGTTACACTCTTTAAAAGCACCCTCAAATGCTTTCCAGGAGTAAAAACTTTGGCTCTTTAAAATCTGGTTGAATAATCTGAGCACATCGTCAGACATCACTAACAACAGCACTTTCACGCTTTTTACAGCACATAATGCCTATTCCGTATTGCCACTGCGTTTACGCACGGTTGAATTACCCAATCACAATGCTTATATATGACTTTCAAATGTGCCTCTATCCTCTGTTGCGATTTCATGGACATAACTTAGGCTCATAGGTGAAAGAAAGTTATTATCCTGGAGAGGACCTGCAGAAAGTAAAGAGGACTTTATTTTTCAGTTTATTCGTATATATACTTTTGCACATCGAGCTGCACTACGATTCCACATGTAGGAAAAGATTATGAATACCTTGCTCTTCTCTTCAGCATAAGAAAGTTACTTCACAAGATTCGCTATATTAAGCTCAGTAAGGACAAATATAAATTTTTCCACTTCAGTGTTGTGAGTTTATTCGTGAACTGTTGGGGGTGAGGCAGGCCTTGTCCCACGTTAGTCTGTGCGCCCGAAGTTTTGCCCCTGCGATTCTGCAGTGAACCCGAAAAAAATGCTAGCTGGGTAAAGTAATGCGTTTGGCATGGATGCTTCATAGTGAAATCAGGAGTGTTCATGTTGTACTAAATCTTCTACGCTTTCTGTATGGATTCGATGTTATCAAGTGGCCATTTAACAACTGCTGAATGTTGCATGCGATCAAGCTAAAGTTATAACTGGTAATTACCAGTTGGAATTAATTCCAAGAATTGTTGTCATTTTCATTGGCAGCATTACACAGCCTATTGAGTTTACACAAGTACAACACCCATTTCTCACTTTACTGAGGAGACATTAACTAGGATTCTGGAAAAGTAGTACGTCAGTATGGGAATTTTATGAATCTGTAGATTGTATTCCATTCACTTAATACTGAAACTAAGCTATGAGGGAACTGATATTTCCAAGAAGGATATAATACAAGGCTCACTTCTACAACTGTCGTCCTTATTTCAGTTCACTTTCATCATATATGTATTAACAGAATTGTCTGTCACTCACTTTGGGGACTTACCAGGGAACAGTCTCGTCAACTTAGTGCATGCTGATGATATTGTCCACTTAGGCTGTTAGAAGTGACCATTGAAACTGGAAGATATGAAAAGACTATTGATTTTTGATCGTAGAGTCTGTGCCCTTTCTTGTGTATTAAGTAGGCTAACATGGTGAGTAATATTGAAGTTAAGCTTAGTGGTAAGTTGAAATGTGACTGCGAACGTTGTTAATGACATAGATGCATTCAATTTGTGTAATGTCAAATATCTGAGCAACCTGTAGCGGTAAATAATTCCCCAAAATTATTGACCATAGCAATCATCACTCAACATTGGATGCTGACCATCACTGTTTAAGTCGACTTGTTTAGCTGAAGGCTTACGGTCAAGCATCCCCGCCATTTGGTACTCCATCGTGTCACGTGCGTTGACGATTACTAGCTAGCTAAGCATTCACCTCTACCCGCGATTTTGTCCCGAAATATACTACGTACTTTGGACAACAAAATTTGGTCTTTTGGTTTATCTTTGGTACTCGAAGAACGAACACTATAGAAGTTGTTGGTATAAGATCTTGCGTTAGTATAATCCGTACAACTCGCGAACGTCGATACATGCAACCCCTAAAAACCCTTATGTCTTTTCCATGTCACTGTTCGTTTTCCATCACACTTATGCTCATTAGAGTTCCATTTAATTTCTTTTTTCTCTACCTTTGTGTGCTACATGGAACGTGATAACTTAAATGGGTGCACTTGTGTGCAAGCTTCTATGTTTAAAGTCAGTCTGCCAGAATGACCTATAGTCCAGGTATAATGAAATGCTAAAACGTGGATAAAGATAAGCGAAATGTCAACAAATGGTTCTGGCCTAAGTGAAAAAAGAGTTACCTTACAATAATTTCTCCTCTTATCCGAGATAACTCTCACACTCTGTCTCGTTATATCTCATGAGTTAGCTTATTTTATCCCGTAGCCCAAATGCGAAGTCAAAACATCTAATGAAATATGTTTTGCTTGTTAGCAACTAAATGTAATATTTTTCAAGTGTGGAACTGCTGCACTTCTGTCCTGGGTTCTGTGTTAAAACTCAGTCAGTCAGCTTTGTCACTGCAGCTGCCCAGTGTCACAACGCCTAAATGAAATACTCATATACATGAATGAAGCAGAAAGTTGTGTGAGTGACTTGATATAATCATGAGCAATAATTTGTGCTCAAAACGTCATAGAGAAACACTTAAAATGTTGTAAAATACACAGACCTATTGCGTTGATGAAGATAACAATGTCATATAATGCAACCTAGATATTCAGTCGTAACACTGCATTTGTACTGCTTTATGTAAATGGAAATTTCAAGAGAAACTTATCTGCAATATTGGTGATCAAAAATATTGCAGCATTAAGTAAAGAGTGTCAGTGGGAATGGTATAAAAGACTGTAGCGGTAAATAATTCCCCAAAATTATTGAACACAGCAATCATCACTGAACATTGGATGCTGACCCTCACTCCGTCGTGTCACGTTCGTGCACGATCCCTAGCCAGCTAAGCATTCACCTCGCTCTACGATTTGGTCGCGAAATATGTCTCGTAATTTGGACGGGCAGTTGTGATCTTTTGTTTTGCCTTTGGTCTACGTGGAACGAATACTATAAAAGTTGTTGGTATTTGATCTTGCGTGAGTATACTCCGTACAATCCGCGAACGTCAATACCGTTAGCCTCTAAAAGACAACAGATTGATAATAATAGAGCTAACTAGATTCAGTTCTCATAATCAACACAATCCATGTGTATAATAGTACTATGCACTGAATTAGTTCACTAAGTGAAAGAGTGAGGGGAGTTAAACGAGTAATTGCCTTCTCCACTGCATTGCACTCGCGACAATCATGAGAACCATTTACATTTTTTAGCCTAGCAGTCAGCTAAGCAGACAGTGGCACAATATTAGTAAAGCAGAGATATTTTTTGTACATCGAATCTACATAATCCACATTACATTGCATCTATCATTGCAAATATATATGAAATCCACTTAGAGATAACCTTTCAACTTACGATAATTCCTGTCCAAACACACACGGTGAAAAATGCATCTACATGATAAATTCTGTTCCCACAGAAGGTTATGTTAGCATTTACAGATGATTTCCATGTACCAATAGTATTAATTTGTCAAGTAGTATTGTTCTTCACACGAAAATGGGCTGTATTGATATCGTGAGACGTGAAGTTTTCATTAAATGATACTATGCCGAAAGCTGCAGCTTCTACATGTAGTAAACCATTCGTGTAGATGACACTACCCTCTAACTATCCCATTATGCTCATTATAGCGATATTTTGACAAAGTCCACTTATCATTGCAACCAATGTGCTAAGAGCGCACCGCAGTCGGATTGCATGACGCGAACACCAACATGACATGTTAGGAAATGAGAATTCCTATCAATTCAGAAAACATATAACACAATTTTATTAAAAATTATTGCCAAAAAAATTTACCGAGCCAAATTTCAATCAACATGCCATAATGCATCGTGATATGTTCGAAATATTTGGAGGTTCATTTGGTAGTCCTAGTTACATAAGGCATGCCTTCTGAAGATTCTGTACCTGTTAAGCAGAAGGTAAGTGTGATTAATTCTAGTAAGACAAACAGTAATGTTTATGAGTACTAAGTTCTTTGCTAATGCGGTCAAGATGTCTATTTTTCAGGTTCGTTTAATATACGCTTCTACTTCCCAATTAGGTACAGAAAATTACCGAACAAATGGCAAAGTCTTCGGTGAAGCAGAATGAGATAAAGTACAACTTAAAAGTCCCCAAGGTAATTTGTGTGGTAATCTGATATTCTCAGGGTACAAGAGATCGTGACCCGGTTCAAATGACTGTTCTTGAAGGTGTATTCAATACAATAATACAGTGTTTCAAGCGTCATGATGCAGTAACAATCGAAACGCCTGTTTTTGAGCTCAAGGTATTTTACACTTCGATTGTTTTCTAAAAGATTAGGAAGTTTTGACGGGGAAATACGGCGAAGACTCCAAGTTGATATATGACCTCCAAGATCAGGGTGGCGAAACACTTTCTTTGAGATATGACCTTACTGTAAGTTGCAGTATGCAATGGTAATATGTTGCAGGTCCCGTTTGCTCGTTATGTTGCTATGCATAAAATAAAATCTATCAAGCGTTATCAAATTGGGAAAGTTTATCGTCGGGACCAACCAGCGATGACTCGAGGTCGTTATCGAGAATTTTACCAGTGTGTAAGTACATGATAGCTACGTTTGTTTTGTTCAGAATATTATTCCCGTCTCAAGTACTAGGTATTTGTATTAATTTGTGCCACCCAAGAAGTGTACATGATTACCAAAGCACCAACTGGTGGCTTTTAATTCTCCACAAAATAATACTCTACTATTACACTTTTTCGTTCTTTAGGATTTCGATATTGCTGGGGATTACGGACCAATGCTGGCCGATGTCGAATGTCTCCGAATCATATATGAGGTCCTTTCCGAACTAGCATTAGGTGACTTTGTTATCAAGGTCAACCATAGGCGTCTGCTTGATGGTTTATTTGCAGCTTGTGGTGTATCTGCTGACAAGTTTGTAACAACTTGTTCTTCAGTCGACAAATTAGACAAGGTGAGCTTTAATTTTTTCTCGATGCCCCGAACAAATACAAAATGAAATGTACTAAATTTGTTGTTCGGTCTTAATTCATTTAAAAGTTCTCCCATTAGTCCTTTTAATATATGTTCGTTTCATTTAATAACTTTGATGGATTTACATCCACCTTTGATAACTCGTGTAATTTCAGTTTTAAATTTCGACTTGTCCCTTGTTTGAAATGCGTTATAGTGACAAATCAGAGTAGTGAAAATAAACATTTTATTTATGGATTACATTTCCTTTGGCTTATTTTTCAGATTTATTGGTTGAGGATAGAAGGCTTGGAGCCTATGTTAATCTTTTTCTAGTAAATTTCTGTGCTTGCCCAAACCCTTCTTGAATGAGTCAATTGAGGTCTCTGACACCATTTCTTTTTGGAGTGAGTCCCAGGAGTTCATGACTCGGTGTAAGAACCAGCACTCAACAGCAGTATACTTTCGCCTTGACTTCTGAACTCTAAGGTGTTCCGAACTAGTGAAAGGAAAAGATTGGATGGATCACGTCCATAGTCATTACTTAAAATTTTAAACATTGTGATTAAATCTGCTCTCTGCCTACGGTATGATAGGGAGAAGAGATTTAAAATGTCTGGTCTTTCTTCACATTATATGCTATTCATGCCAGGAATCGTGCGTGTTGCCTTCCTTTGAACCCTTTCTGGAGTGTGTGAGTCCCCTTTAAGACAAGGACTGGTTGCCTGGATACAGTTTTCTAGTCTTAACCTCACCAGAGATGAATATAAGGAGATAAGCATATCTCTGATGATTCTAATATAGGCTTGCGAATTGCCCATAAGGATCTGAAAGTACGTGCAGTCACCGCGCGACAGTGTGCTGTAGTTTTTAAATCGTGGCTAACTATGACACCTTAAATCCGAATGAGTCTGAACTGATCGGAGTGTAATTCCCTCTAGTTCGCAGGAGCTGATGCATGCTTGTCCGATGCGCATAGTTGCACATTTTGCTACATTGATCGGGAACATCCATTCTCTAAACCACTCTGACAGTTTGTTGAGGTCCGTTTGCAACGTGGGCATATCATTGTTGCCCTTCAGCTCTCTCCAAATTTTTAGTCATCTGCGTACAGGACCATAGGGGAATCGGTGAGCAGAGATGACTTATTGATGTAAAAAATAAATAGGAGAGGTTCGAGTACCGTGCCTTGTGGCACTCCGCTACGCACTGCTGTCCAAAAAAGAGTTTTATAGCATTATTCGACTTTATGGTTTTATTTTCGCACTTGCCTTCTATATTACCTTGTTACTGTGTCAACTTTAACTGGTGAAGAGCCGTGCTAGGTCTCATGTTAATATTGTTGTCCACTAAATATTAGTTATAACCTTGATTTGCATCCGCCTTTTAACATTTTCCTAGGTTCCTTGGGAAGATGTCAAGCGAGAATTATGTGAAGATAAAGGCATATCTGTCCAGACAGCTGACAAAATCGGTTCCTACGTTCAGTTATCTGGGGGTATAGATCTAGTTGAACGGCTTGAATCTGATGAAAATCTCAGCAACCAACCTTCTGCAAAAGCTGCTTTGCAAGATATGAGACTGCTGTTGGGCTACTGCGAAGCCTTGGGTATTAAAGATAGAATAGCTTTCGACCTAAGTCTTGCACGTGGTTTGGACTACTATACAGGTGTTATATATGAAGCTGTTCTAAAAGGTATGTTCGATTTGTAGTGATACTGCAATGATGTGCTTATTTTTGCTTTCATTCCGGTGGTTATCAGTTAAAACTTGGTTTTTGGTTTTCGGAAGTATTTTCTCTAATGAATAGATACTTTTTTCAACTCACTGTTCCAGTTGTTCCAGAGAGGTAATATAAACTTCTATATTGATATTATCCAATAAATATGGATAATTTAGTCATATAGCCTCACATTTCCTTTTCTTGTATACCATGTATTATTTTTGCCGGTGTGATGTTTAGCTGACCAAGGAATCGAAGTATTCCTTCAGAGATGAAAATAAACTTATTACGTCATAGAATCCTATTTAGCGATGAAAAGTTTCCTTCTTTCCCATGGTAATGGGCTTGAATTTATGGTTGCATTAGGGAAATAATTACGTAGATGTCTATTAAGTCTATGAAGTCTCTTCTTTCCTGGGAATAACTTATTTGTCATTGTTCCCTTGGGTTCCAAGTTGAAGATGGGGCTTCAGCAGCACATCTCCATTTTGTCCTATTCTTTGCGGTCTTCTTTACCTGGCCGTACGACTGCTCATAGTCTCTCATCTCGTCTATGTCACACTTGGACCCGTGCCCAACTCGTAGTTTCCCACTCGAGGACCTGATGCGCGATCGTCTCCGATCCGACTCCATTTTCTTCTGCCCATTTGTTGAGCAATAGGTTCTCGGTTAGTTTTTTCTCATAGTTTATTGTTGCTAATTCCTTCTGGTCGGCCACTTGATCTTCAACATAGAGCCAGCTAAGGTAGCTGTTGACAAAAGTCTGTAAGCTGTTGGGAATTCTTTTCGTGACGCCCCAAGTTTCTAACTCATATAGAAGAACTGACTTCACATTTGTGTTGAAAACCCGGATCTTGTTCCTTGTGCTGAGTACAGAAGATTTCCAAACTGATTTCAGGTTAATGAAGGCTTATCTTGCCTTTCCGATTCTGGCTGGCTTTGACATCTTCATCTGTTCCGACTGCCTGTGGTTGAAATTGTGCTTCCTAGAAAAGTGAAGGAAGTAACCTCTTTCAAATTTCTCATGAATGATGATTGGTACTGGTTGTTGTTGCTGTTGGTTGGTGATCTGCATCACCTGTCTTCTTAATATATATGTATATATACTTGAAGTCCTGTCTTCACTGCCTGCTTCTTCAGCTAGTTTGCTGCTTTTTGCCTGTGTCTTCAAATTTATGTGACATTAGACATGAATCGTCCACGAAGTTCATATGTTCTAGTCTAATCGGTCCAGCGTACTCCTGTCTTCTCGCACCCCACAGTCCGATGCACAATTCATTCCACCACAATTAAGAATATCATCGCTAATGGTAGACAGCCTTGTCTTACTCTTGTATTTACTTCAGACGTCTCACTGAGCTTCCCGTTGTGGATCAACTGACACCTGGCATTGTCATACAGGTGTTGAATGGAGCTGATAAAGATTTGGGGCACACAATTGTGTTGAAGTGGTGGTTTCCGAGTCACTTCGTGGCCAACGCTGTCTGTCGAAGGCCTTTTCGAAGTCGATGAAGTTAAGGTACAGGTTTGACTGCCATTCTATGCTTTGTTCTGTGATGACGATGCGTAGAGTTGCAGTTTGATCAGCACATGATTTGCCTTTCCTGAATCCAGCTTGTTCCCGCTGGTGGAGTTCTGCATCCAGAGGATCTTTTATTCTGTCCAGGATGACTCGACTTAAATACTAAGGATTTAACTTAGCGTGGGCAAGAGCATGATTCCACGACAGTACTTGCAGAGGCGTAAGTCGCCCTCATATGATAGTTTCACAAGGTAGCTAGCCTTTCTTCCAATCAGTAGGCACCTTTACCCCCTCCCAAACTTTTTTCAAAAGTGGCGTGAACATATCTGCTTCAGTCTCTGAATCCCTTTTCAGTGCTCTAAGAGGAGTTTTTTCCGGTCCTACAGCACTGGACTTCGGTAGCTTGACTGCATTCAAGACTCGCTTTCGTTGGAGGATTGGTGTCCACTGACAGTTCTGTGCATGCTGTTAGTGATGGTATTTCTGAATGAGTTGCAGGTGATGGTCGATTCAAGA
This sequence comes from Trichobilharzia szidati, assembly GCA_944472155.2. Lineage (NCBI taxonomy): Eukaryota > Metazoa > Platyhelminthes > Trematoda > Strigeidida > Schistosomatidae > Trichobilharzia > Trichobilharzia szidati. The sequence goes on along the minus strand of OX235273.1, from coordinate 86,222,275 downwards.
GTCCTTAAAAGTGATCAACTCTTGTTTTATTTGTTTCTCCTTGGTAATCAGATTTCACATCCTCACGCTTATTTTCTGTCATTGAATGAAGACACATCAGCTAACTGACTGGCTTCCCGAGGGCTTTCACCAGCCCGCGTCATTTCGCCTCCAATTCCAGCAAAAATAAATTTGTGTTTTATATTTTATGTGTGCGTCAGAGTTTCTGTAGCTATTGATAGGGTCGCTGGCCCTACGCCTAACCCTCCTTTCCTTCCTGGGCTTATGATACGCTGAAGAACTAGCGAACCGGTAAACTGGGGGAGGTTGAAAACAACTTACATTTTCTCTTTTACTTACCAACTATAGACTAGCTCACTTGTTGTAGAAACAGCTTAGAATATAATGCTCTTAAAAATAACTAGTGAAAGAAGACTTTTTGTTTACTGAGTTGGCTTTTGTTAGAATCTAAGCAAGTTGTGTAAGCGATGAAGTGTAAACTGTGCGAACATAAATTTATCTGTTTTTTAAATTGAACATTCAGAGGTGTCTTGTTGGCGGTAATTCTCCAGAAATTTATTTGGATTATTGTAGAACCCTGATAAAGGAATGAAAGATTTGTGGTATCCATTGGATAGTTATTTACATAAAGATTAATACTTAATGAGAAAAACCTCCATTATTGTCTGAGGACTTCACAACTTTTTCACTTGTCCTTAATGGATAGGTTTTTCAGTGATATAAGAATAAAAGTTGGCTACTTGTAGAGTATAATTCTACCATGAAGAAAATTTATTTGATAAAGTCTCACAGTATTGTACAGTAATATTTAATATAACATTGTGAGACTTCATCAAATAAATTTTCTCAATTTAGGTTTTTTTCATTTGTTAATTAGGGCATATTGCAGGTTGGATTTAATTACACTCATCAGAATGATTCGTATTTACGATATTATTCATCCAATTTTGATGCTCATGCTCTAATAGATGTAAAAAGTGGTAGTATCGTGCACGACTAGTGAAGTGTTAATTTCCACTTCTTTGAACATAGTGATGTTTTAGACCACTGATAAATGCTTGACATTCACTTAATGTTCCGGATTGAGATTAAACAAGGGAACGTTACACTGCATATACAGTGTTTAGTCAGGCAGTTATCCCAGAAAAGATAGGTTAAATGTGAGATTAACATTCCCAACCATTAAAAATAACTCCACCGTTGCTGAAAATTCTACTTGAAACGCAAGAAATATGAAGGAGGAAGAGTTAGGTTTTTAAAATTTAACCAGTTGTGAAAACCGTCAGCAATGATCGTGTGGTCGCTATAGGACTGCCGCTCCTTCTGGAGCAATTGTTCGGTTTCCGATTATGCTTTAGTATATGTTAGGTTTCTCTTGCGATATGACGGTAATGACTGACGTCGTTCCAAACTGGTTGCACTTGCTACTGCTACCTATCACCATTGTTCTTAGTCAGTTGTTGGAGTTATCCGGTCTCGTCATTTTTCCTTAAACTTGCCGTCGACAACAGTATGTGCGTAGCCCTGAAGGATCTTCGTTGTGGCGTATATCTGCCGTCTGGTGGAAGAATTTCCCACTTCCAGTATGCAGACGGTATCGTCTTGCTGTGTGGTAACATATAAGCAACCCAAATTACACTTAATCAGTTGGCGTGTATTAAGTATGCTTTTCTACATAGTAGTACAGTACAGTAGTAGTACTGTTACAAGTTTTACAGAATCTGTACTCGAATCTATCCTTTCCTATGAGCCTTCAGAAGTAGCCGATGGAGTTTCAGATGGTATATTGAAAACCAGGGCGGCTTATGCCAAAGTGGGTTATCCCTGAAGCTATTGCAACGTTAATCTTGCAGCCTAAGGTCAAATTTATAACACTTCACAGTCTTCCATTACTCATGTAAAATCGGGTATTTACTAACTAGGAATATATGGTGTCTTTTCATGTTCACTCATCTCAGTCTCCTTTGGATTGTTTGCATCTAATAATCACACTGTTTGGGTGATTCTGAGGTTTGACATTCTGTTTTTTGACCTGAAGGGGATAGTTTTCCAGTAGTTTATCTCATAGTGGGACACAGACTTCAGTGTTTCGAACATGTACCAAGAATATCATCTCTACAGCTTCCATACTATTTGCTATTTTGTTGGTTGGGGACAAGCACGGAGATGGACCATAATGAAATTAGCATCTGTGGGCGCATTGAAACTCCTTGAATGTGGTACGAGAAATGGTTCGACTCAGTGACCCGGGATATTGTCATATATGGTTCAAATGGTGATCAGTGGTGAATATCTTTCAGTTTCCTCTTTTTTTTGTGTTTTTGAAAGTAACGTGAAGTAATGAGCGTCCTTTTGACTGCTGTTAGTAAGTATGGTTGCCTGTTTTCATGTTATTGCCTATCAGCTAACCTATTTCCCTTTTCCTTTTATTGTTGTATCATTTTTGCATGGTGCATCTGTTTATGCCCGTAATGAACCAAGTTTATATTTTATGTAAAATGGTATGCTTTCACAACTTTGAAATGGTAACCTACTGATTATTTTTTAAACAGGTTTCACGTACAATCCAAACTGTCCAAATTCAGGTTCCGGTGAGGCTGAGACGACATCTGCATGTAATGAACCGATAGCTGTTGGTAGTGTTGCTGGTGGCGGTAGATATGATGGTCTGGTTGGAATGTTCGACTCATCGGGAACACGAGTGCCATGTGTTGGTTTTAGTTTCGGTGTTGAGCGTTTATTGGCAATCAAGGAAGCACTGGCTACTTCGGATAAGAACAAATCCATTGTGCGATCGACTGAAACTGATGTAATGGTCGCTGGTGCTCACAAAGGTCTTATTATGCAACGTTTGCAATGTTGTCGGCTGTTGTGGGATGCGAAAATAAAGGTGAATATTAGAGTTTTGATCACTTAATATGCCTCAGACTAACAGGTATCAAACGATATTTGTTTAGTTTTATTCCTTCAACAGAATGAAAAAATTCTTTTATTGCTTTAACCATAAACTGACTTCATTTGGAGAACCACTAAAAAAACCAGGCCTACTGGTGGCTGTCGCGTCCTAGTTTGGGACTGTTTAGTAGTACGCACACGTGACCCCATCGGGGATCGAACCCGGAGCCTTCAGCTTATGAGACGAGTTTGTTGACCAGTCAGCTACTGGGAAGAATCCAAAAGCCCTAAATTTTAACTCCTGCCAATGCTATCGGTGAGTGTTTGTCCTCCCATCCGATTTGGTGGACCCTGCTGGTCATGACTTCTCACTAGAATTCTAGATAACTTCATCCTGTAGTTAGTCACTACTGAACATAAGGGCAATTTTCACGTTTTATTTTATTTCTCATCTCAAAACAAATCCTTTGGTTTCTTTGTGAAGGAAACAGTATCCACATAGATTTATTTCTTTTGTGTTTTATTTGTCTTTTGCTAATCACCGGATATCTCTTTACGACGTCTTAAATGTAACTTGCATAATTAATAATAGCAGAACGTCATATTTGAATACCTACTTCCACTTAAAATATGATTGGATTTATCCAAGTACATATATATATACATATGTCTGTTATTTTATTAATTATGATTTCCTTTTGCCGTACCTCAGTTACAAGTATTTAATATACGTATGGGCTATGAAGAGCAGCGTATGTTCACACCTTGCATCTGTCACGGGGGAAATTTGAATATTATTAGGGTCATTCTAAAATATTTAGTGCTTCCGTAATGCGCTGATGTGAGTAGAACTTTGAGTATATATCGCACTGTACTTAATTTAGAATTTTTGTATGACATTTTCATATGCTTTGTTAATATTGTGTAATGTGTATTCTTGTGCGCTAACGGTGTTCCTTCTTTTGTTTTACAAATTGATAGACTACTATGTCGCATAAAAATCATCCCAAACTCCTAGATCAATTGCAGTATTGTGAGACAACCGGTATTCCTTTAGCTGTGGTATTGGGTGAAGGCGAATTAAATCGTGGCGTTGTGAAGATTAGAGATGTTCAAACCCGGGAGGAACTTGAAGTTCCGTATACAGAGCTTGTGAATAAAATCAAGGAAATTTTATCTTCGAAGAAGCAAAAATAAAATTTCTTTCCATTTAATGAACATTGTGATACGAGAATAATCATGCATTTTGTTGTATGTCTTGTCAGCTGTAAAATTTGTTTATCATTTTATGTGCTGTTTGGTAATAATAATAGTGGACTCAGGACTTTGTACTTGTTATTCGTTTTTCTTTTCAACTGATTATAGTGCTGTCCTACCCATGTATTCCTGGGTAACCCAGCACCAAATCATTTCTGAGGTATCATTACTGTAATCTTCTTTCCCATTGTTCATTAGATACTATAAACTATCCATAATTGAAGCTTTACCTTATAGCTCTTATATCACGTTTGTTTGTAGGTAATAGTAAGCTGAAGGATGTGCTTAGTCATTGTCAGGCAGCTCATATTGTTTCTTATATCACATATGGCTTTTAACATGAACTTCCACTGGTTTTTTCAACGACAAAAAGCAACTTTGCAGTTGCAATGTTTATACGAATTCCGTTAACTTAAAAGTAAACTAAAGTTTGTTGAGGAAACAAACAGTTCATTCAAAAGGTGTACAACTGCAACTTTGTACAATGTTTGGTAAAGACTTGCTGTGTGCTATATACTAACAGTAGGCTTTCGCACAGGTCAATTGTAAAATGCCAGTCTCATAAAGTAAACATTAGAGACTAATTAAAGCATGACAGAAGACACGAAGAGTAAATAGTTTAAATCAAAAGTTGCATGATAACAGTAAATGCATAACCATTCAGTCAGTTAATTGGGATTTCGTCTCCGGATGATTCAGAACTTTTCCCCTACTGTGTGTAGGTTGTCAGGATTCAATATCAATAAGGGTCACCAGTCGTGCGAATCACTTCAGTGTGCTTTTTATTTTCAACCAATAAGTATGAATGCATTAAGACTGGATAAGTGTTATACGTTTGTGTTTCTTACAAGTAAGCTATCAGATATATTACAATGCGAATCATTGGCTGAGGTTTCGTGTGTATTTAAGACAATAGTTTAGATTGGGACGGCGTTGTGGAGATACATGGGAGAGGTGAAAGAAACACAATATGAAGGCCAGAAGTACCACAACACGAAGATCTGTGCAAATTGTGCGTTGAAGACAGTGTTCATAATTTGGCTAGATACCAATTTTCTTTACCAAATGTTCGTCTCCCACCGTTTCAATTGGTGTCGCTGCCTCCAGACATTGGAGATTCCATGGCAGGTTTCTTTCGAGCAAGGAGACATCAGGAGCTTCTTACAGGACTTTGAAGCCGTCTCTGAGTTGGTGGGCGTCAATGATCCGATGGCGAAGGTGGTAGTGCTAGGGATGCTGCCGCGAGGTCGAGCAAAGGCGGCGTACGACAGTGTAGAGCGGTCAGTTGGGGTGGAGACCTTGAAGCTGTTAGTTGAGCGATTGGTATCGGAGTCGACGGACAGGCAGCTGGCGATGCAGCAGTCCCGTGCCACAAAGCTGGGACCGGATGAAGACCCGCTAGTGTTGGTGGTGGGGCTGACGAATCTACTACGTCGTGCACTCATTCATTGGATGAAGAGTCGGAGTCGCAGTTATTGGCTTCCCAGTTCATCGTCAGTGTCCCAGAACACATTTCTCGGCAACTACAACTGGTTAACGCTGCACAACCCACGGACATCGGTGAGCTGGTGAAGGTGACCAGACAGCTGCTGAGCACAATGGTAGCAGCTATAGAGCCACTGAAACTCAACGAATGGGAACGGAAAGTGCACTACGAATGAGAGGGGCAATGCATCCGAATTCCAAGTGAATGGCTGAGAAGTAGTGTGCCTGATAGACACAGGGGTAGCAGTCTCACTAATAGATAGGAGTCTGTGACAGCGTCAGACACAGCTTCATTTCATTTGAGATCAGCTGGTGGATATCCGCCTTCAATCTACCCAGCTTGATATGAATTCATTAATCAAAGCGCAGAAGCGTGTCTGTCACCAATGGGTGTTAGGTAGTTCATGGTGAAATCGGTCTTTTCTGTAGATTAGTCCCGTTTGCGGAAAAATTAACCGTTTGTTTAATAATCTTTCTCACTGACGTCATTTTACAGCAAAGACCGAAAATACCCATTGAGTCATGAAGAAAATAGAAGAGATTCAGCGAAGGAAATTTTCTTTATCGACGAAATCATCTTCAGAGGCTGTACAGTCGTATTTATACTTACAAAAAATATATAGTGGTCTATTATTGAGTAATAGGGGGTGACATAATTAATATAATTACTCAGAAGTGGCTTTAGAAGTGAAAGTTAAAAGTTGTAAATTACGTGGTACTCAACGGAACAAAGATAGAAATTTGATAAGGTTAAAATTGCTATTGAGTTAGAATAAAGGTATTTGAGTGTCAATTTAACAAGTGTGAAGAGGGTGTGAAAATATACAAAAGGAGCATATGAGAGTGATAATAGTGAATTAATTATTAAAGCAAAAGCAAACTAAAAGTAAGATTAAAAACTACAAAAAAGAAAATATCAAAAAGTTTTTTATAACACGGAACGATTAGTGAGAAGGTTAAGACCAAGGTAGAATAAGAGACTGGACAAACTTTTTCTGTATACAGAGTTCAGGGTTGTATTGATGAATTGCCAGCGCCTCCGCCATACACAAAAGCCGAAACCTGACGCCCTTTGTACCATTTGGCTTCACTTTGTAGATGATCTTGAAAGACGATTCTAGTGGAGCTACGTGGCCTGAGTTCACCAAATGCTCAAAAATTGAGCTAGTAATTGTCTTACACTGTCCCTTTGCTAACCATGCCAGATAATGTTCAGAGATGCGTTTGGAAAGCGTGCGTTTTGTGCGGCCAATATAACTAGCTCCACACGAGCAGGTGAATTTATAAACACACAAAGTGAAGCCAAATGGTACAAAGGATGTCAGGTTTTGGCTTTTGTGTATGACGGAGGCGCTGGCACTTCATCAATACAACCCTGAACTCTGTATACAGAAAAAGTTTGTCCAGTCTCTTATTCTACCTTGGTCTTAACCTTCTCACTAATCGTTCCCAGTTATAAAAAATTTCGATTTTTTCTTTTTTGTAATTTTTAATCTTACTTTTAGTTTGCTTTTGCTTTAATAATTAATTCACTATTATCACTCTCATATGCTCCTTTTTTATATTTTCACACCCTCTTCACACTTGTTAAATTGACACTCAAATACCTTTATTCTAACTCAATAGCAATTTTAACCTTATCAAATTTCTCTCTTCGTTCCGTTGAGTACCACGTGATTTACAGCTTTTAATTTTCACTTCTAAAACCACTTCTGAGTAATTATATTAATTATGTCACCCCCTATTACTCAATAAGAGACCACTATATATTTTTTGTAAGTATAAATACGACTGTACAGCCTCTGAAGATGATTTCGTCGATAAAGAAAATTTTCTTCGCTGAATCTGTCTTTTATTTACAGCAAAGCTTTAGTTTTCAGTAAATGCATATTGACTACTTGACAGTAGTGCTATTTGATGAATGAAAATATTTAGATATTCAATTTTCACGAATCATCACAGTCGGGTGGAAATAATAAATGCGGTTTGTCAGTATGAATGTTAGCAAAATATCGAAAATGAATTCTGCGTCCTCCGTATTTTCTCCGTCACTAGATTCATGCGTGGTGATTTGAATACGTAGAGGTGACTGGTGAACAGTCAGTCTTATTTCGTGAAAAGTATATTCGACCACCGGTAAAAAATTCAAAAAGAGAGTAGGCTGGTGGAAAAAGGAGACGCGGTCATTGTAATTGCCATTTCGTGATAAGATGACTGAAAGACAATGAGTATTTGGTAAGACTGCATCATGATGACAGTTTTCCTCGATTCAACACATGATTGCAATACATGTGAGTTCAACTTTACGCATCACCTATTGACGCAACGTAATACCAATGCTGGCACTAAATATCGAGAAAAGCCAGTCAGTGTTCCGAGATAATGAAGGAGACTTTAAGCTCAACGAGATGTCGTTGACATGGTTGTGCTCTCTCAAGCAGGTGGTTCACTTTCGGAGCTCCCTTCCAGATAACATATTCACAGGTTAATTTAATGACGAGGAGAATGGAAGCTCAGAAAGTGAACTCCCTGGTTTAGGCAGGAGAATCGTGTTGGTGAGGTGTCTGTATATACAGATTCTGTCCGTACTCTTACGTCTGTGTTTCATTGGCTGCATTGCAAAAATTCAGTTAAGATCGTATACATTATGACATAAAATTATTTGATTACTTGATATAGCAACAATAAGTAAAGTAGGGTTTAATTGAATTTTAGATTTTTCCCGTCGATTGATTGGACCGAAGTGCTCGGTCTCAGGTTGACATGTCGGCTTTTTGAGCAGATGCTTCGACGATGTCTGGGCATTTAATTAGTATTTAATTGGTGGATGGCGACTAGCAGTGGAATCTAGGATGTGCATTTCGTCCTATTTGGGGCTCGTCATCTGGATGTACCTGCATTTCTCAGTGAGTGATGATGTTCTCACCGAGGTTCGAACCAAGTGCCCATAGTTTCCAACGACAAAGCGTCATCCACTAGACCACTTGGGCTACGAGAGCCACGTCTTGTGCAACGGGTCATATTGATTTAATTGAATTTTAGATTTTTCCCGTCACCATCCACCAATTAAATAATAAGTAAAGTAGGGTGTTAACAGTGATTGTGAAATTGTTCATGATTGGATTTACTTTATTGATGATTAGATATGCAATGAAGTGTGAGATGGTATGTTATACCAGTGAAAAGATATCACAATGGTTTATGTTCTGTTGTAACTTGTAATACCTCAGCATAGTGATAATTTATTCACAGATTGAAGTGGACATAACATTATTATTATTATCATCCGATTATAACCACTGCTCAGTGACAAGAGTGGAGAGTGCGTACTTGTCGAATCTACTTCTCCTGCTTCTTTTTGTTTCATTATTGGTTTTGACACCGTATTGATTCGCATATGTACTGGAAGCGGACAACCTGGTTACTAGATTTCGTTCTTCAGTGTAAGTGTAGAGCTTCTGCACTGTGGTAGAATGTAATTCCATTTTAGATAAGTTTATTTTGATGATCACACAGTGGTGCAGTAGTAACAACTGGACGTACTGTTGCCTTACGTATTTCCACCTTTGCAATCGCTTTATTTTTGTCGTTTCTCAAGACTTTTAGAGCTGCTATTTCTTGTGATAAGTTGCTTCCTCCCGATTTTTTAGAGTCAAGGCACATTGTGCTCTGACTTGTTCCGCAGTAGTTTCGTCTATTTCACTGAATGCTACTTCTCTACTAGGAATGATGTCTTCAGGTTTCAATCTGTTAACAGCTACATTGAAGTTTAATCCCTTTTCAAGTACTTTCATTTCATCAGAACTTAAGGCTTTTGTTGAGAGGTTAATTACCGACTTTGTTTTATCGATGGTTGACCGTATTTCGTTGGTGAGTTCTTTTTCTTTAGCAGGATATTTTACTTCCATTAGTTTGTTGAGCATTTGGATTTGAGTATTTTCGGAGTTATTGAATGCAGTCAAACTTGACCTTTTAGCTGTCTCGAGTCACATTTCATAATCCTTGTTATCTACGATACATTTTAGTTTGGACTTCAGTTGTTCAATCTGAAGTCTGTTGGCAGTCGGCTTCCTGATGATTCTGTGGTTCTCTTCTCTGAAACAGAGTCTACTGAGGTGTTCTCCTGCTGCTTTCACCTTTTTTCTTTTAACTGCAACGCGTATACGAAGATAATAATAGTTCTATTTTCAGGCATCGAATGTTAAAAATACGATGATTTGCGAATCTCGATTCTGTTTGAGATAATCGTGTGAGCTTATTGACTAGTCTTCGAACAGGCCGACGATAAGCGTCATTAATGTAAGTATTAAAAACTGGTCCAGTTGTTGATATTGTATCACTGTGTGATTATAAAAATAAACCAATCTAATATAGATTTCGTTCTGTCTATTCCTACATAGTTGTTACGCATCATCCATCAGTTGTAGGAGTATTGAAATCCAGGTACTGCCAGACAGCTGTTCCGTTCTACCTGCGTATTCTTCATCTGTACTCTGTCCAGTACTGCGTCGCTTTCCCTTAGGTTCTCTAAATGACGTGAATCCGTGATGTAGAGTCCCTTCAAAACAACGTTTGCAAATGTGGCATCAATATTTCGTCTTGATTTATAGCAGTCATCATTTGGCTCCTAATTATCTACTGGTATCAACTGTAATGACTTTTGGGATGATAGAATAACACAGGTGGCTAGATTACTCAGATATCTTGTGTCATCCTCTTACTCAAATCTTTAATGCATCATTTAACAAGGAAACGGTACCTGCTGACTGGAAAGAAATCAAGGTTGTACCTGTACAGAAATCATCTTCTGGAGCAGGTATAAAGTTTAGACCGGTCGCTATAACATCTTTTTTTGAAAACTATGGAGAAACTTCTTTTGAATATTCTTAAACCTTCTTTAAAAGCTTTTAGTGACCCTAAGCAGTTTGCTTATAAGTGTGGAAGAAGTACATTAGATGCAGCCGTTGTACTACACCACAATATTGTTTCCTGCCTTGATAAGGGTGCTAAGTTCGTTCGAACAGCTTTCAAAGACTATACTGCAGCTTTCGACTCTGTTCCTAGGACACTTTTATTAGGAAGGATGATTTCAGTACAAACAGAGTCCTGGGCAACTAGATGGCTGTTTTCTTATTTTAAGGATAGGAAACAGCATACTGTTTTGGCAGGAAAGTGCTCCACTTCTCAGCTAACTGAAAGTGGTGTGCCTCAAGGTGCAGTACTTTCTCCATTTCTTTTCTCTTTCTTTTTGCATGACCTTCCGAACTCACCCAAAGTTAACTTCATTAAGTATGCTGATGATCTGACCGTTTCTGTCCATGTAGTTTCCACATCGGATTGTTCCCATATGAATGGCTTCTTAGCTGAAGTTAAGGATTGGTCTGGCTCAAATGGTCTTAAACTAAATCCAACTAAATGTAATACTGTTGATTTCAGCTTGAGAAGTGAAAAAGACATGCAGGGATTGATTCAATCTCATGATTGTTGTAATATTGATGGTAACATGATAGAGAGTAAGTCAAGTGTTTCTTATCTTGGCATTAGTTTCTCTTCAAACCTTTGCTGGTCGTCTCATATTCTTAGAGTTTCTAAGAAAGTTTTCCGTCTGACTTATTACATAAAGAAGTTGAGGCACTCAGGTATAACCCAATCTCTTCTCATACAATTTATTAATTCATGTGTTTTGCCCATCATTCTTTATTGTTCTCCACTATTCTTCCCTGGGCTACTCAAGAAAGACCATATAATACTACGAAGAACATTGAAGGCTGTAAGTAGGGTCAGTGCTATCCCTTTGACACAACTAACCGACACTGTTGTCAATAGGCATATGAATTCTTGTAAACACTTAGCTAAAGTTATCTTGTCTGATAGTGAACATCCTCTTTATTCACAATTATTTCCTTGTATCTCTTCGGGTAAGACCAGAAGAAATTTCATAAACATTTATGCTCGTACTACAAAATATAAAAATTCGACAGTACCATATTTGGCACGAGTATTGTGTGAAGAGACAAATATCAGAAAAGAACTTTTACAACTTTTAAATCATTAACTAAACTATAAAGTGTAATGATGCATATTATTGCATGTGTTATTTGTTATATTATTTATTTATTATTCACTACGACCTAGCAATGGTGTGATTTTGTTGGGGTTTTTATTTTTTCCTATTAACTATCAATATTTTAACATTTTATACATTTATATAATTATTAACAGAGCTAAACCATTGCAATTTGTAAAAGAAACGCTGAAAATTCCATGCTGTAAATTGTTATTGTTGTGGAATAAAGTGATTATTATTATTATATCAGAATAGATATGTCCAAATTCTAGTTCAGTTTCTTGAATGATTTAAATGTGTATATTACGGTGTCATCCCATGTGAAATACATCATTGGTGCCACTGCATTATTTGTTACTATCACAGATATGCAAAGCATCTTATTCGTCTGTGTGATATGTATGAACAAAGATGGAGCTGCTGATGTCATTGAATAGTATTTATAGGCATTGTCAATTCTAAAATGAATAAACGAAATTATGGTGTTTAAATACAGACAGAGAATGAAATATTGTTTATAGTGCACGTCATTAACTTGTTTGTGTGGCACTATTGACATGCTGTATTACAGGTTTCATTTGTTTATCCAATTACACACTGTACTCCTAATCAACAAGCTGACTGCGTCACTTATTACTGGAACTAGTTAAGCTGTGTGTTATATGTAACGGAGTAATTGTTTGGAAAATCCCTCTTCAACGATCCAATCACAGTATTCATGCTTGCATGGATGTTTCAACTAACATTATCATGATTGTGGGTTTTGCTCCGACACTGTATATCACTGTGTAGAACATTTGCAGATCATGTGTTGACTTGATGCGTATTATTAGTCTTCGCCAATGTTTAATGTTTAAGTTGAATGCTTCTGTGTGCACTGATAATGTGTTGTTTTACGATGTGATTTTGTTTCTCTAAACGAAGGTGATTATTGGGTTACCCGTTGGTGTGTGATTGTTGTGGATAGAGATTTTGATACCACCTTGTCGGGAATATCCCACTTGATTCTCAGGTACTTCTTACAGCTGAATTTCAGTTAACTAATTCTCCTCTACACTACTTCTTGTGTACTTGGAAGCTGGCGTTGTCACTGTGGCTGCCCAACTGCACTGTTAAGGTAATTTTGAGTTCTCGATATTATTGATGTTGAGTAGAACCACCTCGACTGATGTGTCGATGAATAATCGTCTTTCTGCTGTCTTTGGAGTGTTTTGTGCTTGTGCGTCTCTCAAGGAAGTTTTGTTACCGAAAATACCCATTGAGTCATGAAGAAAATAAAAGACAGATTCAGCGAAGGAAATTTTCTTTATCGACGAAATCATCTTCAGAGGCTGTACAATCGTATTTATACTTACAAAAAATATATAGTGGTCTATTATTGAGTAATAGGGGGTGATATAATTAATATAATTACTCAGAAGTGGTTTTAGAAGTGAAAATTAAAAGCTGTAAATTACGTGGTACTCAACGTAACAAAGACAGAAATTTGATAAGGTTAAAATTGCTATTGAGTCAGAATAAAAGTATTTGAGTGTCAATTTAACAAGTGTGAAGAGGGTGTGAAAATATACAAAAGGAGCATATGAGTGTGATAATAGTGAAAAGCTAACTAAAATTAAAAAGAAAAATCAAAATATATTTTATTTACAAGGAACGATTAGTGAAGAGGTTAAGACCAAGTTAGAATAAGAGACTGGACAAACTTTTTCTGTATACAGAATTCAGGGTTGTATTGATGAATTGCCAACGCCTCCGCCATACACAAAAGCCGAAACCTGATGCCCTTTGTGCCATTTGGCTTCACTTTGTACACGATCTTGAAAGACGATGCAGTAGGACGCAAAGATCGGTTCCCTGTGTTCAGACCACCACAGGTCAGTTTTGATAGTTGCATTGTATTCCATTTTACTTCCAACTGTTGATCAAATCGTCTAGGTTGTAATCACTCCAGGAGGTATTATTTCCACTGCGACATCACAGATTCCTTCATTAGTAATGACAAGGGCTTGGACGCAAGAACATTTAAAGCAGTTAATTCCCCATCATGAATTTCGACAAAACAATTAGAGGACGTAGTTGTTTTGGGAGGTGTGATGTGCGTGTATTTGAGCAAGATATTTCTGACATTGTCATCACACAGGTGCCTGTCCTACACATTTATATCGATGGCAAGATAGCGTGGAGTATTACATTATAGTCCAAAGTGTTTATAGGTGTATGTAGAAATAATGGATAGGTTTATGGCGTAGTGTGTGGGCATGAAATATTAATGTATTTGTAGTGTATGTGAAATTATCATTGCTTAAATTGTACTTTGGTTCTGAATTGGTTTATGATGTCAGTCTTATAGAAATACCTATTTTTTGTTCACATATGTGAGGTTTAAGACTTTTTATGTGTAAGGTTTCAAAGAATTTATATTTATGCCCTAGTCTATTTTACGTTTTGGTTTGATGGCATTATTTAAATCAACCTTATGACCCATCTATATGATGTGCTTCGCTAAATCTTGTGTTGGACACCTATTTCTTGGATCAATTTTATCCTTGGATTTCATTTGTTATGTCAGCCACTTGGGAATATTTTCTGTATCCTCAGCCTGCAGAGACCGATGGGTCCTCCCTGTGTACGTGTGTCTACACATAAATGTAAATTGGTAAACACTTTGTTATATGACACTATCGTTTGGAGGCTGTAAGGGCTTACATGACCGCATAGATCTATTTTTCTCTGTGAAGATAAGTTTGGCTGCATAGTAAGTTCTGTTATTTGCCGCCTTGTGTCTTTGTTTAGTTATCAGACTTTGTTGATCACACTTGAACGGCAACGATACATAAACACCTCATTTGAGCGCTGACTGGAACAGTAGAGCTCCTTGTTTGACACTTCTGTAACGTTTAGTGAATTTCAACGGATAGTTGTTGTCTAACAATATTTCAGTGAGTTGTTGTTTCTACTTCAGTGGTATCGCCTGTACATATACTGTGAGGGCATCTGAACAAACACAACCAACGTCGTCTTTTTACACTGCAGTGGTCAGAAACTATGATAATTTAGATACTGTATCATCCATGTGAACTTCCTGTGGACAGATCGTCTTATTGACCTATCTTGTGGGTGGGTTATAAATACATCTAAAAACGGCAAGCATTCATTATTCTCTTTTACGTATGTTTACGATATGCTGCTTTGTACTTTATTGATATGGTGAAGGATTTCTATGACATCTATCGATTTATCACAAATGACTATTATGTCATCCACGTATCTCTTATAAAAATAAACTTTTCCAATTACGTCCTGCCTTCAGCTAGGTTCTCAACATGCGACATGTATGTATCAGCTAACAGTGGAGCTAAGGGGCTTCCCACATGAATGTGCATGACAAGTATGTGTGTGATGAGAATGTCCGAAGTGTGTTGCGCAAATACACGCACATTACACGTTTCAGATAAACTGAACTAAGTCGAAACAACAATAACATTGTTCGAAAGAGTAGAAGATTCAGAATATTTATAAGGCGTATTTTAAAGGTGGGAGTTGGAATGGAAGAAATAAGACGAATCGAATAAATGTGGATTACGTACCAAGTTATGGTACGACTTACAGAAAGGAAAGTTTATGACCATGTTAGTAAAAGGAATTGGATAAACTGCTTCTGTATACACAGTTCGGAGTTTTCCTTGTGTATAGCAAGAGATTCTGCTGTGGACAGAAGATGCAGCCGGAAACCTTTCGAACGACTTCGCCTTACCTCATATATCACTTAGAAAGATTTTTCTATTGTTGCGGAATGATTCGTGAGAACAAGGTGCTGAATAACTGAACTATTGGTTTGTCTAATTTCTCCTGTCGACAGCCTCATTGGGAGACGTTGTTGTGCGTGTCTAGACAGTATCCCATTGGTACGGCCTATGTACATACCTCTAGGACAGCAAGTGTACTGATATGGGCACATGTATGTTGCCGTGAGTGGAACATTGTCTCTACCATTTTGAGAAATAAGAAGTTGCGTGGAGAAGGTGAGACGTAAAGGTGCAGTGTGAAATGTTTTCAGTAACTCGTGCATAACCTTGTGTGTAAACCTTATTCATTCGGTTTTGGTCCTTGGCTCATTTCTTCCATTCAAACTCCTGATTTTAAAATACACTTTGTAAATATTCTGAGTTCCTTACTCTCTTGAACAATGTTATTGTTTCCAAGCGCTCCTAATTTTTATTGGTACTGGTAATCATTTCTGAGCAATGCTAATTATCTATTGTCTTAGATTACGTAATTTATGCCTAATTGGTAAGATTGTTGCACATTCGAACTTAATGACTTCAGTGTTACTGACTGCTTACCTATAATAACTTTCTATTAGATATCGTCCAAATATTTAGTTCTGTGATTTTCTTTTTTGACAATTAAACTTATAACAATAATAATGATAATTTGGTATTGGTGTGTGTTCTCTGAGCTGAGTAGTTTAATTACGAAGCTTTCATTGCCCTTGTTAACATATTCCGTGCTAACTTTGAGGTGAAAAGGTCAGAGCTGAAGATGCTGTCTAGAAGGACAACGAAAGTTTCGCATTCTATCCATCCAGCTCAGAGAACATGCACCAATGTTTTCTTTAACTCGTACAATAACTCGGTATGTATATGGCATGTACTACTGATAAGATTTATCAGTAGTATATATGTAAAAAGTATATATGTGTAAAGCAGAAAAACATCAAATAGCAAGGAGATATATTTTACGTCAGAGAAAGGAAATGATACAGCGTTGCAGAGATACTTAATTTGTCTGTATTATGTGCTTTCATGCAAATGACGTGGGATATCTATCCCCAGAGTTAACTGGTTGAATGATTTCATTTGCTATTGTAGCCACTCTGTAGGCATAAGCTACGTTAATCAATTGGTCCATCCTATAAGCTTGTTCAAATATAATCCACTAAATGTTGATTTGGTCACTTGCTCAAGGTCATATTGCTATTCTTGTTTTGATTTTATTCACTTGGTAGTAACTGCTTCGAATTCACGTATCGGAGATGCAGTCGTTCCACCAAAACAGGCGATTGTCCCGAACACTCAATCCTAAACCACTATCATCATATAAGTCACTTCATGTATAGTGGATATCAGTTTTTATTATTTGTGTATACTATTAGTTTTTACTAGTTGATTTTACTATGCTAATGACTGTAATGACTGGTTATCAATAAATTAATAAATTTGTGAATACTCGTGTCAACTACTACCTTCTCTGAAAGTTATCCTGTATTGTCGAGCAGTGGACAAACAAGATCTATTCGTAGCTCACTTTGTAGACATTGAGCATAAAGTTGATGATAATACAGAATTTAAAGTTATTTATCATCACATTCCAACTAATCTCAGTTTAGTCTTACAACTTCGTCTTCTCTGTTCAACTGAAGCCATCGGCATCCACCTGAAGAAGCCACACTATATATCCAGAAGAAATTTGTACAGCCTTGGTCATCATCCTGACTACATCATCTTTAATTGCCTATTATGTAATCAGCATGAACACTCACTTCCTCCTTACTCTTTTCACAAATCATGCATTATGCGGTCCACGTGTTGTAAGCCTGTCTACCCTTCAATTGTTTGTACCGATTTTCTTGGTTAATTATCACCACCCCTTGACATGTTGACACTGACTAATTATTGTTAACAAACTTATCACCACTAGATTGGTAAAATTATTTGTATTGTGTTGGTTTGTGGGAATTTGATTTGACTGGTTACAGGATTTCATGATGAGGTGACATCGGTTAGAGAAGCATTGGAAAACGTTTGGGACTCATCAACCGTAGGCATCATTGGGTCTCGAACCCGGCTACAACGCAAGCTCGTAGACCATTCAACCGCTGTGATACATATATACATATATGTTTCAGTGAAGTCATTTCTGAGAAGTTACAAATAATCTTCAACATTTTTATGTTGTCAATAAAAATCAGTATATCGTTTCATCTGAAGAAATGCTTCCTATCATCTAATCAACTACCAAATGTATTTGTGTTAGTCTGAAGTATTATTTTGAAGAGAGAAAGAATGAACATGTTTGCAGGATAATACGAGCTCGTTTTATTTCGTGGATTCTCATCAACTGCATACATCCTAAACAAAACCAAATTATAGGTTTCAAGAAAGTTGTGGAACAGAGAACAGACCCTGACCCTGTAATATGCCTCTAACCAATCTGTGTTGTTTTCCAATAGAAATCTGAACTCTTACCCCTCTTATCTAATTCCACTATATATAACTAGTTGTTTTTGACACCGAATAATCTGTCTACCTACATCAAATTCTGGAATTATGCTCCTTATGCCTTCTATCTATAACTCAAAGTAATTATGAAAAAGTATGTTCCACAACTTTCTTGAAACCTATAATTTGATTTTGTTTAGGATGTATGCAGTTGATGAGAATCCACGAAATAAAACGAGCTCGTATTATCCTGCAAACATGTTCATTCTTTCTCTCTTCAAACTAGTAAAGGGAACCGGTTGCATGAAGTATTATTATCATTTCTTTAGTTGGTTTGTAAGGATTAGTTTGTTTCTTTTACGAGTTGATCACGGATTGATATCAGTTAGAGAACCATTGAAAACCAGCAGGGAGTACTGGACAGCTGTTTCATCCTAGTTATTATCAGCCTACTTCTCATTTGAATTCATACATAAGTGACTATTTTTATTCCCTATTATTTGCAAGTTGACCAAGATTCCAGTGTACATAACAGCGTTCCGTATAGACAAGTTGTCATAAATATTTACAAAATGAGATGCACATGCAATTGACCTATTATCATTGTTATTGTTATTATTATTATCACTATCCATGTTTCTTAGTTAATACAAGATGAATAAATCGGCGGGATGTGTATAGGGTGGTATAATAGACGTTTCTTGAAATGTTACATTGACCGCGAAACATTCATTATTTGTTTGTTTGTTCGTTTTTTTGGCTGACCGTATATGTCTGTTTTGTGTGTACAAAATGTAAGTAGTTTGATGTAATGATGATGATACTTACAGTAAATAGAATAATTAAAATTACAAATTTATTCTTATTGCTACCTGAAATAATACTGGATGATTGCTAAGGTTAATAATATTATTATATAGCCTTGTTAAACACTTCAGACAAATTATTTCATCATTCTATGAAAGTGTATGAAAGGTGTATGAAACTGTTTGTTTTTGTAGAAAAAAGGAATGGGCTGATTGAAAATTTACAGCGACCTTGATTCGATTAAAGTTAGTTTGACTTGGAATAATCAATTATTCAGTTGACTTCCTGTGAAGTTTTTAGAACGGTAAGATGAGTTGAAAGTGTAGAACTTGAGAAAACATACTTGTTTCATCTCACTTATTCATTTTATATGAAGTCAGTGGTATTAACAATTTCACATAACCCTCGTTTAAAAGTCTATTCTAATTTCTCCCTAGTTGTCATATTTGTCAATCAGAAATAGCAATCCACCAACTAAAGTAAAGCGTATTTTCAGATGTACACTAATATTTATTCACACGATCTCCAATTCGAGGTGTCTTTTGACGAATATAAAGGAAACGTACTTATCCGAGAGGATGATTTAGGAATACTATGTACCTCAAGTTATGTGTCACTATTTATTTACTGATCACTGAGGCTGACTATGATGCTGATAAAATAAGATCAAACAGAGTGTTTAGGATGAGTAATTCTATATTAGTTTGTTTATTAGGTATATCACACAGTGAAACAGTATTATTTACTGGATGACGTTTCGAACAAAATTTATTGTTCATAATCATATCAATTGTTATCACACGACTTCGTAACTTGAGTTTTATATTTTTCTTTGTTCTCTCCTATTTATTGTCGTAGGGGTAATAGAATTTACCAGATATCTGTGACAGATGTTGAATCATTCCTATTACATGTATTTGTAGTTGATTCGATAACAACTACAAATACATGTAATAGGAATGATTCATCACCTGTCCCCGATATCTGGAAAATTCTACTACCCATACGACAAATAGGAGAGAACAAAGAAAACTATAAAAATCAAGTGTCGAAGTCGTGTGATCACAATTGATATGATTATGAACAATAAATTTTGTTCGAGACGTCATCCAGTAAATAATACTGTTTCATCACTGTGTAATATATCTAATAAACAAACTAATGTGGAATTACTTACTACCACAGTGCCCAAGTTTTACACATATATTAATATGTTTAGGATGAGGCTGCACCAACAACCCATCCATCAGTCAGCACTTCTAGTTGTGAAATAGAAGACAATAATTTGACATGACACTCAACTATTACTAACTAGCGAACGCGGAAAAAAGGATGAACGCAGTGCCCTAGGCAATGCTGTTATTTGTTTGTGCCAAGTTTTGAAATATGAGTAGGTTGATTGATTTAAGAAAGTGTAATTTCGTAGTTTAACTTTGAAATCTTTTGTGAGATTATGCTGTGCTGGTCCATTCGGTTCATTGCACTGGATCAAACTGAGGGACAAATATAACATGTTATCTCTTCATTCAAATTCACATCCGTAGTTTAGTTATGCAGAAAACGAATAGTTAGATTTTCAAACTGACCATTATTTTTAAATGTATTCGTCAAAGAACATGTAGCTTTAGCTGAAGATCTTCATTCCACTCAATCCTCTGGCATCACTTTCAGCAGTTTCCATGACTGCCCACTAGCTCAGATCTCCTCTTCACATGATCTTCTCCACGTAAATCTTCGACATCTAACTCTTCTCTTCCCGTTAGGATTTCAGTCGACGGCCGGGTATGGGATGTTACTTGAACGTCTCCTTAGAATATGTTCAACGCATTTCCACGTCCCTCTGGATATTTGTTGAGCAGTAAATTCTGAGTTGGTTCTTTCTTATAGTTCCTTCTTGCTTATGCTATTTGGTAACACACACTTCATCTGCATTATCCAGCCAGAGAAGGTAGGTGTCAATGAAAATCTTCAGTAGCCTGTCGGAAATGCATTGTTTCCGTGTATACCAAGTGTCTGAAACACACAGAATCAGTGGCTTGACATGACTATTGATGATTTGTATTTGGTTCCTTTCGCTAAATTCTGTGGGTCTCCACACAATCTTCAGAGTAATGAAGGTCTGTGTTGCGTTCCCACTCTTGACTGACTTTTACTTCCTCATCAGTGGAGTTTGTCGATATATATAAATTCATGCAACTAATTCAAACATTTCACCAGTTTTTCATGAATTGGGTGGCCGTAGGATAATTTGAAGGCAAACTTATCAAATGGCTAAGAATTTCTACAAATAATTTTCAGCAGATGTTACTACGTAAATAAGCATCGAAACATTCAAGAACCTCTTGCCCAAAAAATATACCGAATAACATACGTTGAGGAGACCGTTAAGTGACACCGCGTACCAGATCACAACTCCAGTGGAACCCGAGTGAGAAATGACGAGTTGGGCATGGGTCCAAGTGTGACATAGCGGAGATCATGTGAGGAGGAGGAGGAGAAGCAGGTGAGAAAATATGGGCTATTGTGTAACCAGTTAAAAGAGACTTCAGAGAAGTGGAAGAAATGGAGGTGTAGTGTTCAAGCCATATTTTCCACACGAAATCCAGGGCAATAACAATAATATTAATGCGCAGTACATAGGCAGTTTTTACGGACATCGTCCGAGTGAAGAGAAACTGATGGATATAAGTAAAATATTATTATTAATTAGATACTCTTCTGCATAAATTTCTACCTAATAAAATCAACATTTTCATGAAGATTTTCTTTTTCAAAAAATTTCTG
Source organism: Trichobilharzia szidati (assembly GCA_944472155.2). Lineage (NCBI taxonomy): Eukaryota > Metazoa > Platyhelminthes > Trematoda > Strigeidida > Schistosomatidae > Trichobilharzia > Trichobilharzia szidati. The sequence goes on along the minus strand of OX235273.1, from coordinate 86,200,759 downwards.
ACAAGATTCCTCCAAAGCGAACTACCCATCCTGCGTGAACTTCCTCAGATTGTTGTATACACATCTCAGTATTGCTGTTTTCATTAAAACATAAATTAAGTATTCATTACTTCAGAGGTAAGAAAGTTATTACTTGTGTGTAGCGTTTAGTATCTGTTAGCTAGAAGTGGTTAATTTTCTGCTTTGTAGACAACGGAGACAAATCAGAATTCGCCAATTGAAATGTGTGATTTTGTATGAATCACCATTTCACTTTTATGTGTTTGTTGATGCGTACTAATGGAATTTAAGTCAAAAGATCAAAACATTGTTTCGGCGGTGTGAAATAATAATAATGATATCAAATAACACCACATGTCTAATTTTTTCACTAAACCTACAACAGACTTATTCAAAAAAATAAGCTGATGAATATAGCTAATACCTCCACAATTTCATCAACAGAAGACAAAAGATTCCATTAGAACTTGAAAAGTAATTCGATCGAAAAATTTACTAGACAAGAAATCACTTTGCATTATGAGAGATTCGCTTTTGATTGTTTAGACAACTTGACTGCAATTTACGGTGTCTCGAAGACAACGCACATATTTTAGAATTGTGTTCTGTTGACAATTGACTGATTTCAATGCACAACAGAATACCTACCAGCTTCTAAGATGTAGTCAAAAATCGATAAGATGAAAGGTGAGTCATCTACGTACTTGTTTAAAATATAATCAGCGTTAGGCCTGACTTAAAGTAAATGTAACCTCGCCTAGTTAACTAGCTCGCTAGCTTTCTAGCCAGTTCCAAGCCCGGGTAAAGAGGGAGGGTTGTGTGTGGGGCTAGCAACCCCACACCACTAAAACTTTCAAACCGCTAGAGAAACTTCAACACACAGATAATATAATAAAAATACAAAAACTTCAAATAAAAATCTTATTCTTTGCTCGAATCGGATAGGCGAAATGACATGGGCTGGTGAAAGCCTTCGGGAAGCCAGTCAGAATATGTGTCTTCTCTCGATGAAAGCAACAATAATAATGGGGACGTGGAATGTCTGTACAATGTACGAGACTGGGAAGGTTGCCCAAGTAGCCAACGAAATGCGAAGATATGGCATTGAAGTGCTGGGTATCTGCGAGAGCAGTGGAACGGATGTGGATTATTCAAATTGTCAACTGGAAAGGCAGTAATCTACTCCGGCCACCCAAACGACAACCACGAGCACACTGAGGGAGTGGTTATCATGATGTCACCAGTGGCAGCCAAAGCCCTAATGCAGTGGGAACCAATTTCATTCAGGGTCATGACAGCAAGATCCAACTCCAAAGGAATGAAGGTTACAATTATCCAATGCTACGCACAGTGCTACAAACAACGCGGGACAAGAAAAGGAGGTTTTTTACAGACAACTACAAACAGTAATGGACAACATCCCAAATGGTGACATCAAAATCCTTATGGGTGATATGAACGCAAGCCAAATTGGGAGCAGATAATACAGGAAGAAATCTCATCATGGGTCGAAAGGCTCTCAGAGAAATGAATGAGAACGGAGAATTATTCGCAGAATTATGCCCTTTCTACGATTTGGTGATCGGAGGGAGCGTGTACAAACAAAAGGATGCACACAAAGCAACATGGATTTCACCCGACGGACATAGTACAAGCCAAATAGATTTCATCTCAATGCTGCTCAAGGAGGTGGAGACTCAGCCTACTGGATACAAAGTCGAGAAGTGGAGCAGATGTGGGCGAGCTCAGACCATACTCTAGTTCAAGGAACCTTCAAGGTGAAGCTGAAATCCATGAAAACAAATGGAGAAAGACCACTGTAATTCAAGTTTAACATTCAGAAACTGAAGGACAAAACTACAAGGAATGCCTTCACTACAGATCAAATCAGAGCAAAGTCGATGACACTACGTGGCATCACTGGGGAAACCTGTGTGGAAGAACATTGGAACTAACTGTCTGAAGGTAATGTTCATGGAAACGTGTACAACTGTTCTAGGAAGAAGCAAGAGATACGACAACGAATGGCTCTCAAAGGATACCTGGAAGCTAATCGAGGAGAGGAGGATGGTGAAGAGAAGATGAGTCAATGCAAAGATGGACAACAGAAAGAGAAGCTGAGTTTGATGCACACTGCACTGAATAAAGCAGTGAAGAAGAGTACTAGGAAAGACAAAAGACAATTCTACAACACACCGGCCAGCAACTAAAGCAGAACAGACATGGCGCAGGCAAAAGAGACATCAGGACACTATATCAGATAACTAAGTCTCTATCCGGCAAGAGATCAACCCAGATGATGAAACAATAAAAGATGCCCAAGTGAACCTGATCACCAGGGAGAAGAAACAAGTAAAACAATGGGCTGATCACTTCAAAGGATTCTTGAATCGACCACCACCGGCACACACGAAAATGCCAGTGGACACCACTTTTCTAACGAAAGAAGAAATCCTGAATGCGATCAAGCTACTGAAGTCCGGGAAGGCAGAAGGACCAGACAGCATTCCTCTCGAAGCACTGGAGACGGCCCCAGAGATTACGGCATATATTCTCACTCCATTACTGCAAAAAGTTTGGAAAGAAGAAAGGTGCCTACTGATTGGAAGAAGGGCTACCTTGTCAAACTGCCAAAGAAAGGCGACTTAGGCCTGTGCAAGAACTGGCGTGGAATCATGCTCTTGTCCATGCCAAGTAAAATGCTAAGTCGCATCATCCTGGAGAGAATAAAGGATGCACTGGATACAGAACTCCGCCAACATGGAACAAGCTGGATTCAGGATCAAACTGTAACTCTACGCATAGTCATCGAACAGAGCATAGAATGGCAGTCAAACCTCTACCTCAGCTTCATCGACTTTCGAAAAGGCCTTTAACAGACAGCGTAGACCGAGAGGTAATTTGGAAACTACTTCAACACTATGGCGTGTAGTGCCCAAGTCTTTATCAACCTCATTCAACAGCTATATAACAGTGGCACATGTCAGGTGATCCACAACGGAAAACTCAGTGAGGCGTTCGAAGTGCATACAGGAGTAAGACAGGGCTGCCTGTCTATTATCATTGATGATATTCCTAATCGTTGTGGACTGGATTATGCGTCAGACTTTTTGGGGCGAGGAGTCAGGAATACCCTGGGCGACCGATAAGAAGACTCTATAAGATCTGGATTTCGCAGATGATATATGCCTAATGTCACACAAACTCGAAGACTTGCAAGCAAAATCCAACAAACTGTCTGAAGAGGTGGCGAAAACAGGACTCCAGGTGAACACAGAGAAGACGGTGTTGGTGAAAATAACCAACCAACGGAAACAACAACCAGCACCAACCACCATCAACGGGAGAGATTTAACAGAGGTTGCCTCCTTCACTTATCTGGGAAGCATCGTTTCAACTACAGGCAGCTGGAACGGACGAAGATGTCAAAGACAGTCAGAATCGGAAAGGCAAGATACGCCTACATCAACCTGAAACCAGTTTGGGAATCTTCCACACTCCACGGCATAAGGAACAAGATTCGCATTTTCAACACTAATGTCAAGTCGGTTCTTCTATACGGGTCAGAAACGTGGCCAGCCTGTTACGAAAAGGATTTCCAACAGGTTACAGACTTTCATCAATAGCTGCCCGCTTCACTGGCTCCATAATGAAGATCAAAGATCGGCCAGAAAGAATTAGTAACAAGAAACTCTGGCTGGAAACAAACCAACCAATAGCCAATCGCTCAACAAATATGTGGGGGAAAGCGGAGATGGATCGGGCATACATTAAGGAGGCCACCGAATGACATCGCACGCCAGGCTCTCGATTGGAATCCCAATGGGAAGCGACGAGTGGGCTGTCCTGGGGTGACATGGAGGAGATCGTATGAGGAAGAGATGAGAGAGTTTGGTGAATCGTGGACCCAGCTGAAGAGGTCGGTGGAAAACAGAATAAAGTGAAGATGTGTTGTTGAAGTCTTGTGTTCCACTAAGAACGCAAGTAAATAGTAAAAATAAATATGTTATTTAGTGCACAGCAGGTGGATATTTCATCCTAGTCACAAGTTTTACCACACTTCAATGAATCAAGTATCTCGAAATATGAAACACCTTATCAGTAAACGTGAGCATAATGCTAGTCCAGCAAATCGTGAACAGACATAGAGGCATCAGAAATAGTCATTACAGTGACCAATTCATGCACATCATCCACTATTATAAAAAGGACATCAGTTGTGTTCTGAATGTCTTTGCAGTGAATGTTACAGATGTAACATGGAGCAAGTGAAGGTTTTAATCGAATTCTGTGGATAATTGTTAACTGGAAGGGAGGTGACGTTTGGTAAATTGAAGAAAAGAAATTTTGCTAGATCATATCATTTCGTAGCTTCTTTACGACTGCAACTTTACAACTAACATGAGTGGTAGCAATATAATGAAATGTTTGGCAATTAATCAGTTTTATTTACATATATTGTGAGATACACTTCAACCTTTGCCTGCTATGGACTACTTGACTTACTAAAACACGATTGGTTATTAATATGCATTTCTATTTTATTTAACTGATTGAATGTCAAACATTTTATTGTATTGTCGACAACCATACTGGTTATATAACCCCGCCAATTTCACTAGCGCGGCACTAAAGCCTGGAAAGAGAGGAAAGGTTGGGCACAGGGCTGGTGATCTAACCAGAGTAAATCAGCCTAATCGCTACAGAAGCTTCAACTCAAAGAAAACATCAAAAATAAACTAATCTTCACTGAAATCCGAAAGACAGAATGACGCAGGTAGAAGAAAATCAATCAGCCGATGTGTCTTCATTCGATAGAAGCAAAAATGAGAATGGAGACATCAAATGTCCATATAGTGTTCGAAGCTGGGGGGGCTGCTGAGATTGCCAAGGAGATATGGTATAGAAGTGCTAGGAGTCTGTGAGAGTAGGTGAAATGCATGTGGATCATCCTAATTTTTAGCTGCACAGTTAATAATCTACTCCAGTCACCAAGATGCCAACCACGAGCAGACTGAGGGAGTGCTTATCATGATGTCACTAACACCAGTTATCCAATACTGCGTGCCTACAAACAACTAAAAACAAGAGAAGAATGATGAATTCTACAGACATATGCGAACAGGAATGGATAAAATCCCAAGTGGAGACATAAAAATCTTAATTGGCGATATGAATGCTAAACTGGGAGCAGACAATATGGGAAGAAAATTCATCATGTGTCGATGAAACAAATGAGGACGGAGATCTCTTTGTGTGCATGAGACAGCGTGTACAAACACAAGAACATACACAAAGCAACATAGGTTTCATCTAAAATACACACGAAAAGTCGGACAGTCTTTATCTCAATCTCAACCCCCTGGTCACAAAATTAAGAAGAGGAGCAGACGCCAACTTAAACCATTATCCGGTGCAAGGAAAATTCAGCGTCAAGTTACAAGCCTTCAAAGGAGTTAGAAATATGCCATAATCGAAGTTTAACACAGAAACTACAGGACCAAACTACAAAGGATAATTCCAATGAAGCCATCAGAGCAAAGTAGGGAACACTATGCAGCACCAGTGAGGAGACATTTGTGTGAGAACACTGGAGCTCTCTAGAAGTGATCTTAAAGTGAACCTGTATAGTCGTTTTCGAAAGAAAGAAAGAAGAGGCAAGACAATGAATGGCTCTCAACGGACACTTGGAATCTAATAGAAGAAAAGACTCAACGCAAGGATGGACAACAGAAGGAGAAGCTACGTTCGATGTACACTGGCACTGAATAAAAACAGAGGTGACGAAGAGTGCCAGGAAAGACAAAAGACAATTCTACAACACACTGTCAGCTGAAGAGAACAGGTAGATAGCAGGTAAAAGAGACCTCAGAACATTATATTAGATAATCAGGTCTCTGTCCAGGAAGAGATCGACAGACATGAAAGGAATGAAAGATGGTCAAGGAAACCTGATTACCAGAGACGAGAGACAAATAAAACAGTGGGCTGATCAATTCCAAGGACTCTTGAATCGACCATCACCTGCAACCCGTATGGCAGTACCAACAACAGCAGGCACAGAACTGTCAGTGAACACCAATCCCCCAACAAAAGCAGAATTCTTCAATGCCATAAAGCTAGTGAAAACTGAGGAGGCTTCAAGACGAGATGGGATTCCCCCAAAAACATTGAAAACGAGTCCAAAAACTTCAGTTGGCATACTGACGGCAAAATTTCTGAAGCTTTTTAAGAAAGGAGAGGTACCAGAAGGAAGGCTAACTTGCCAAGCTACCAGTGAAAGGCTACTTAAGACTTTCCGAAATCTGAGGTTGAATCATGCTCATCTTCACTCGAAACAAAATGCTAAATCACATCATATCGGGGAGACTAAAAGATATTATGGATTTAAAATCCACCCGGAACAAGGTGGATTCGGGAAAAGCAAATCATCTGCTTACGAAAACGAAACAATACGCATCACCATCGAATGAAGAATAGGATGTAAGTCAGCTTACACATACTTTGAAAGTGCTTTCGACAGTATTGACCGTGAAGTGATTTGCAAACTGCTTCAACACTCCGGATTGCAGTACTACACACCTTCATCAACCCCATTCATCATCTATGTGATGGTGATGTCACATGTCAAGTAGTTCACAGCTGAAACCTCGATGAGTTATGTGAAGTGAATACGGGAGTAATATAATTCTGGTTACCATCACTGATGGTATTTCTGATTGTGATGGACCGGATCATACAACAGACTGTGAGAAGCATGAAGATATGTATACTTCGGATCAATAAGAATACTGTAGAAGATTTGGGCTTTGAGAATGATTTATATATGATATCACATAACCTCGGAGATCTGAAGTCGAAAACCAACAATTTGGCAGAATAGGCTTGCAGCGAAGACATGATTTCAAGTGAACATAGAGAAGACATACGGCAGTGATGAATATTTCAAATCCAGGATCGAAAAGGCAAGATAGACAACCATTAATCTCAAATCAGTATGGAAGTCTGTTTCACTAGGCTTAAAGAGCAGGATTCGGATTTTTAACACTAATGCCGAGTCGTTCATTGCTTCTATTTGGTTCAGAGAATTGATGCATGCGTCGCTAAGAACATTTCTAACAGCCTGTTGCAGAATTTTATCAACAATGACATTTTTGTCAACTACTTCTTGTTTATGTCAATTTATCCACAGAGGTTAGAATGAAATAGTGTGTTCTTAGCGATCTGAAGAGAGTATTGCTTTTAAGAATATAGAAAATAACTTTTTCTTCTCATGATAAACAATATATGCTATTAGTTGCATTTTAAATATTCCTCTGAAGAATCATCATTACTACACAGTAAGTGTAAGACTGATAGGGAAATAGCTAATCTCAGAATAATTTGGTTAAACGGAAAGTAGTCATCAAATTTCACTCTTATTTCTTTTCTTAAATGTAATACATTCAGATACTTACTACTGACTGATATGCGTGGCTGAATAAAACACTCACATTTGCAATTAATAGTGTTCTCTGAGCTGGTTGGTTTAGTTGTGGAGCTTTCGTCGTCCTTCTGAAGATGTTGTCCAGAAGGACGACGAAAGCTCCACAACTAAACCAACCAGCTCAGAGAACACTATTAATTGCAAATCATCCATCTGAGCTACAAATCTTCTCTGTTATTTCAAAACACTCACATATTAAGCAATGGAACTCTCTGACTACTTATATTAATTCGTCAGCATAATATATGGCGTTTAGTTTCATGGACATGGAGGAGATCGTGTGAAGAAGAGCTAAAACAGTATGGACTAACATGGATGTAGGTGAAAAGTACAGCAGAGGACAGAAGCAAGTGGAGACGTGCAGTTGAAGCCCTATGTTCCACTAGGAACCCAAGGGAATAATAATAATAAGTTTCATATCGGACATTCAACAGAGATGACTAACTATATGAAACACCTAACTTCAACACTTTGTGTACAAATTTGGATCCTGAAATGATTAATGTAAGTGATACACCGAGTCTTACAAGTACACTTATCGAAGCAAGTAGTATTTATTGAATCCCTTTCGCGATAGTGAGTGTACGAGTTAACATTAACTGTTTAATAGACGTATATTTTATCATTTATACTAACTTACCTTTCTTTATTGCAAGTATTATTATTTTTTCAAGAGTTATAGTCAAGTTTAGGATATTCTACGTGAGTTAGTTTCTATTTGTTTATAATGTTCAGCGGCCATTTTACAAAACAGTACTTCTCATCTATTTAGTCTATTTTGTTAAGAACAAGTAGATCATAATTAGTCAGCGTGATAAGAATCTTTATGTATAGTCTGACTTACATCATTACCTGAAGATCAGAATGAACTGGCTTGAATAAACTAGGCTTAATAGCGTCATGTCGAAAAAAATATGCTAGTAAACATGCATTTTAACACTCTGCTTCACTTGGCCACTACTACTATCATTATTATTATTACTATTAATAATAATGATAATAACATAGTCAATCTGAAATTGTAATTGGAAAAGTTGAATCAACGTGAACATGTTAGGTTGATCATACATGATATGATCACACACATAGATAAGTCTACACAAGTGAGATACAGATATTGATCATTGATTAATTAAATCGGTTTAATTGTGATTAAACCTTTTTATTTTGGCAAATGGATTCTACAATTTGAGATTTCGCATAGCTTACATTTAACATAAATATAAAAGTACCATTAGCGATTTTCAACGATAATAGTATTTAATAAATGAGGCTAGACATTTATTTGCACCACTGGTTTTAATATGCACTTAATTTATTATTAATTGAAAGAAATGTGTTTTCTTAATTCTGGGCTCTCAAATGGGGCATACTCATGACCCCAGTGGGAATCGAATTCCAGAAAATCGGTTTACGAGGTAGTGAATTAATGATTTACGAATTCTATCTTCTATCAGTCTGTCAATTAGTGCCACCTCAGCCCAATACCAACAATCAGTAAATATCTTTACATATAATATTTACTGTTAACTAAGGAAGATTGGGTGGAGGCCAGGGATAAAAACCATCTACTGGACGTTGTATTTATCGATCTTAGTAAAGCATTCGATAAGGTATCCCACTTAGGTCTTCTTAGTAAACTTAAACATTTTGGATTAGACCAACGCTTATGCGAGTGGTTTAGTGACTTCCTGATGGATAGGAGGCAGAAGGTAAGGGTTAATGGTGTACTGTCAGGGTGGAAAGCAGTACTAAGTGGAGTACCTCAGGGAATGGTACTTGGCGCCCTGCTATTCTTATTATACATAAATGAAGTGCCTAAAATTCTTACCTCATCTTCCTTACTATTTGCGGACGATATTAAGATATGGAAAACCGTAAATAGTAGCGATGATAGGTTGGTACTACAAAACGATCTAGACAAATTAACCGAATGGGCTAACCTTTGGAGTCTGGAAATTAATTCCAAGAAAAGCGCGGTAATGCACCTAGGTCAGAAGTCTTACACGTCGTACTCCATGGGGGACACAGAACTGCCAGATGTTAGGGAACAAAAGGACTTAAGAAATTATTGTTAGCCATGACTTAAAAACAACGGCGAACTGTAATCGAGCCGCAGCTAAGGCTTTTCGAATACTATGGGCATTTCGAAGATCTTTCAAACGATTAGACGAGGGTATGTTCCAAGTACTCTATGCAACATATGTCAGGCCTCATCTAGAGTACTGCATACAAGCGGCGAGTCCATGCTTCAAACAGGAGGCACATACCCTGGAAAGAGTACAGAGGGTAGGAACAAAATTAGTTAATGGTATCTCACACCTTCCTTATGATAAGAGGATGGAGCATTTAAATCTCTTCCCATTATCATACCGAAGGAGGAAAGGCGACTTAATTTTGGCTTACCGTATATTCAAGGGTGATTTAGGGATTGACCTTTCAAACCTTTTCTCTCCCTCTAGGATACATTTACGGGGTCACCAGAAGAAGGTGCTCAAACCAAGGTCGAATAAAGTACGTTTGGAGTTTAGATTCTCTCACAGAGTGGTCAACGACTGGAACTCCTTACCTGATTCAGTAGTAACGGCTCCATTGGTGAACGCTTTCAAAGAGAAACTGGATCTCTGCAGAGATATATATCGCGAGGATTAACATAGGCAACAAGAGCCTTCTATCCTTATAATCTGAATCTGAATCTGACCTCAATGGACACGAATGCTTATCAAAACTGCAGGATTTTTATCTTCAGATGAGTTACTAGTGAACAGTGATTTATACCCAGATGTAGATTTTGCGAAATCCACCTTGACGTCTCACACTTCAGACTTCTTTCAACAGTTGCCTTCGCTCCATAGGGAAGACTTGAGAGCTAGAAAGAATTTGCTGCAAGAAACTCCGAGAACGAACCGATCAAGAACGTTTTTTTAAAACAAATATACCGAAGAAAATGGCAGTGAATGGGGCATCGGTTGAGCAGACAGTTAATTGATACCACGTGCCATATCCTCGAGTGGAATCACAATGAGAAATGACGAGTTGCGAGTAGGTCTGAGGGTGACATGGAGGGGCTTGTGTGAGGACGACGTGAGAGGACAAAATGGAGATGTGGTGATGAGGCCCTGTGCTCCACTCAAAACCAAAGAGAATAATAACAATATTACCTTAAAGTCAGTTGAACACGCGAAATTCCACATCTAAATTCATTAAAAATTAGAAATATAACACTAGAGAATAATACGAACAAACTGAAGAACGTAAACAGTACTTTGATGGCAGTACAACATTTCTGACAGCTGTTTATTGATTCCTCTATTTCTTCTTCACTGAACTGGATTTTGTATTTATTGAACGAAAAGAAAATCAGGGATGAAAATAATATTACTGTCAGGATGGACAGACTGATATCTAATTAGTTATATATGAAATATTTTTCCTTAATCTAGGTTAAATCACCTGTTACTTTTAGTTATATTGGTTATTTATCGATAAGTGGAGATATTCTTAAGCCCGAAATGATGGAAAACATTTTTAGATCAAGATAACGACAACTGTTCATTGTTCTCTAACCCTTCCTACACTCTTATGATAACATTTTAATCACGCTAGAAAAATCTGACAGCACTTGATGTATGAAGACTTAACAGTTACTTGCTGATGAATGAAATAACCTTGATTAAGTGGGGGGGGGGGACGAGAGAAATTCACTATGAAACAGAAAATTCGGATACTACCTTTCTGTACTAAACTTGTTAAATGCTGGACATTTAATATGGCAATAACAATATTTGGCTGTTTACTTTCCTAAGGTAAAGTACCTCATCTTAGCTGTATCTTATGAAAATTTCAGTAGTGTGGATGTACTACTTGAGTAACTACTTATCAAGGCTTTTCTATAGAAGTATTTGCAGATGTATAGTCGACGTCTGAAAGGGCGTGGGTTTTATATGCGTCAGTGGCATAGTGGTTAGGACACTCACTGACCATTCATATGGTCCGGGGTTCGATCCCCGACCGGCGCACTCCTTTACTTTGCTAAGCCAGAAATAGTGCTGGTGAAGAGGAGAGGTTGGACCTGAAGCTTGCAACCCCATCCTGTAAAATAAACACTGCTACAGAAACTTCAATCCACTAGCTTGAAGCCCTAATTCCACTGGGGAACGTGAAGGAAAAAAATAGTCGACGTCCTCCCAGTATATTTATTCTGTCACTTACATTATTATTTCACCAATCTTTTACAAATGAGTCGAGTAATTTATTGAAATTATATTTTGAATTCCATGTCTATCGATTTAGCTGGGTAGAAATGCTCGGTTTATTTTGAATCTTCAGCTTCTAATACGGATGCCTTGACGATACCTTTATTCTAACCAGATGTTGGCTCAATCCTAAGTAGGCGAAAATACACACTCTGGATTCTACGGCTAGCTACTATTAACCAAATAACATGAACATAGGGATACATGCTAACCAAGAAGTTCATTCGGTCAAGTGATAGAATAGCGATCCATGAGTACGAACACACTGAAGACCTTGAACGCATACTGTTTATTGGATAACCGAGCCTACCATTATTATGGAGTCACTATGAAAGCTGTGCACGAAATGTGGTGCAAATTGCGTCTCGATTTCGTTTTTAAGTACTGTAAAGATAGTGGGTCATGCTCATGGTTGAGGTTAGCATAGGGTTAGGATCGCTGTCGGGATTAGGGTGTATATGTTTATTAGCTGTATTTTTCTAGTAAATAATTTTATGGTATTCATAAATGTCATCTGTATCTTTCTAATAAAGAAACTGTAAAAAACTGGTTACTTTGATTAGTAGCCTCAATGTCAGTCGTGTGTCCGCATTCCTTGGGTCGCTATTCTTTAACTTTCCCTTCACTCACTTTGTCATTTTTGACAATGAACTAGTTGGTATAATAATATTCTGTGATTGACGCGTGTTAACGGCCACACATCATTTAATCACTTTTTCTCAACGGTTTATATCCATGAAAACAACAGTAACGTTATGAAAGGTTTCATATATTCAGAAAAATTACAATAAAGTTTGTATGAACCGTAACATTAAAATGTAACTTTCAGGGACCTGTTGTGAGCTTATTCAACTGAATTTCGTTTTGTATAATTTTAGAATGAAGTGAGTCGCCTTGGTAGAAGGGACGTTAGATTTATTGTTGACTTTAATGGCGTCAGTTTGTTCTTCAATAATTTGTCTGTTAAAGTGAATTTGGGCTTTTGTGAGACTGAAAAAGTAGAACGGTAGAGATTTTAGGTTAACTGTCAAAGTATGCCTCCTCATTAACTAGTCAAACAATTCCTTCTTAACTTTTGGATAATATTCAGCAAACAGCATTAACTAAGTGAGACAAAACGTTGAAGAGTTAGTGTATTTAGCTGTACGTTTCCCGCATTTTTCAATGAAAAAGACAAGACACCAGTAATCCACTATACTGGCTTAGGCACTTTTGATGACTCATAGAATTAAGTCTGCATCGATACCAAGGACTAGACCTATGACATTGGTCACTAACTGGTGACTAATCAAAGTACCCCTTACAGACTTACCGGAGATCAGTAGCGAGGCCGAGTAGCTCAGTGATAATGCTTCGTAATGCAGCACTAGGTGGCGCATGTTCGAATTTCAATGGGGACATGAGGTCCTTCAAGATTGATGTGACGAGTACCAATAAGCACGAAACGTAGGTGCAGCGCTTCCAGCCGATGGCCTCCAGCTATCTAATATGGAAGTACAGTAGGTTTATTAAAAACAAAGTATGATCAAGAAACACTGAAAAAGTATTATCTTCCGGTTTAACATTCTTTAGAGTTGCACATCCATATTCACATTTTAAACCTTGATGATAAGAATGTTACCACCCTACCTCTGAATAATCAGGAGTTCATATATTTTAGTTTCTTCCTTATCGCTGTATACATTGACCATAAACTGTTGTGGTGAGTGAGTCCTAGTACTTGGAATGTGGAATGGTGTGAGATTTCGTTAACCTATGAGGATGAATTCCTAAATGCATTGACGGAAATTTATCTATCAGGTATTTTTCAATGTGGTAATTAAGGTAAGTTATAAGACACTTCTATGAAGTTCATTACATTTTAGTCTGATATAAGGTGTTGGGGATAGCCAGTCAGCAGCAAGCGCTTATCTAAGCTATGAATTCTATAGCATGAGAAACGTTTTAAACTCTGTCTCTGAGGTTATATGAGTCTGCCTGACAAATGTAGATAGCGATGAGTAGATTGACTCCTACCTAGATCTAACATCTATATACGAGTTTGTATAATAGAAAAATGCTAAGCTTCACACTGGACAAGACTGATGAAAATATTATAAAATTTAAACATTTCAATAATCATAGGAGGTCAAGATGTTAAAGGGGTTAACTCCATAATATTATAATCTAATTCGATTGTGAAACCACATTTTATTTTCACCATCTCCGTTTTAGACAAGCACAAGTATTGACCCATTTATTTTAGATTTTGTCTAGTATGTCAATTGCAATAGTTACATATTTTGTCTAAAGGTACACTAAATATTATTAAAGTATTGGCTACATGGGTCTATTTGTACATGAAACAGAACTATTTGATCTATTCGAGTAGCTTAATAACACGCTGGAAACCCTAATTCATCAAAGTTTATCACAGATTTTCCCAAATGAGGTATATCAGTATCATTATAGATTGTAACTTAGTTTTAATCGAAGAAAATTCCCTTTTCAACGATTTCATTTACAAAGGTGTACAATCATATATTTTTTATTTATTTTTTTATTTTGATTACAGCTTGATGCCACACCGTATTTTCAGTACAAGTATGGAATTTTCAGCTTGGATATCGGTAGCCCAAATTTACAGGCCGACCATAGATATCGGGTGTGCGTTGGCAAGGGATCGAACCCCGGACCATGTGCATGGTCAGCGAGAGTCTTAACCACTGTGCCACCGACGTATATATATATATGAATTACAATAGACACTACGCTTCGTAGAGGCTAATAGCAAAGTACCCGGAAGAAATACAATGATTGATAAAGTAGCTAAAAAAGTGTTGCACCCAAACTTAAAATTTAGAGGTGACACTGCCAGTGGAATTCCTAAGAATCGTCTGACGAGGTTATTGAGAAAAACGTTCTTTGCTGCCAGTTTATGAATATCCTACTCTAGCTGTCCACTGGTGTACCTTAACTTCAAAGAAATGTTACCTCGATTGTCTAATTCCATGTGTATTTATATGTTCACCTGCTCTTGTGGAGCTAGGTACATAGGATGTTCGTCGAGAAACATATCCCGCCGCATTCGAGAACACCTCCCAGTTTGGCTGAGCAAAGGAGATCGTAGAGGTATAAATTCGTCGATATTGCAACATGTTGTAGATACTGACCACGCAGCATCTGACACATCGTTTGATATATTCTACGAAGTTCGACAAAGTTTGCCGAAAGGGACACAAATGCAATTGCTTTGTATAGCAGAGGCTTTGGCAGTACATAGCATAAAGCCAAAACTTTGTGTACGAAAACAACTTTTACGGTCTATTTCGTTACTATGGTCTTGATTTTACTATGTAATTTACATAACAACTTTGTTATCCTTCTTTATTCCGTGTTCCCCTTAGTTTTATTTTATTTCACTTTATTTTATCATATTCTAATATTTTATTTAGTTTACTATTTTTGACAACATTTCATTCATCCTATATCTCCATCATATTATATTTACATATTCACATTTCCGAACAAACTTTATTTTCCCATCATCTGTTTCCCACATGTTTATTGAACTTTAGGTTGACATCTATTTATTTGAATAAGGCATTTATTGGTAGAACCAATAGAATGTTCCAATATCGTCGAAAAGACTAATACATGTGTAAAACATGGTCACTGTGGTAGGTGTAATACACAGTGAAACAGTATTATTTACTGGATGACGTTTCGAAAAAAATTTACTGTTCATAATCATATAAATTAAAATCATACGACTTCAAAAATTGATATGATTATGAACAATACAATTTTGTTCGAAATGTCATCCAGTAAATAAAACTGTTTCACTGTGTGATGCATCTAATAAACAAACTAATATGGAGTCGTCGAAAAGAATATGTTCCAAAATGGTTATTAAAGCATACAGAAAATCCCAATGTAATTAAATTGAATAGAAATCCAGTATCACCCATTGTAAAGCCCTTTTTAATGTCAGGTCACAAAATCAATATTAATGACTGCTTCACAATTATTTCACATAACTCTAATTCAAGGTTATGGAAGGTGATGGAAGCAGTTTGGATTAATCACATACAATCGCATACTAACAAAAGTCAAATCAAGCACACAATCAAATGTTAAGTCAAATCAACGGAGTTGTTACCATGATAGTAGAAGTGGTTGAATAATTTTCTTTTGTATGTATAGTTCTGGTTCTTCCAAATGAATGGCTAGGGCTTCTGCAATGCAAAGAAGACGGAAACTTATTGTCTTTGGCAGGTTGTTCTTCACTTTGTAGATTACTTTGAAGGAGGCATTTGTTGAGATGGAATGACCAGTGTTGACGCAGTGTTCGATTATTGCACTCCTTATACGGCGACTACTATTCACTTTATTACGTAACTCTTCTTTAACAATCGTTTGTGACAACTCATCACTTTTGTTACTATCCTCTTATATCAACATCCAATTCATCTGAACTTACAAATTGTATTTTCATTTGAAAAATTTAATGTACACACACATACAAAACAACCATATATATTTGCGATTGTACAGCTATGAAAATGAATTCACTGAAAAGAGACTCTTCGCTGAACTAATGGTCTTCTGTCTGTTTATATAACTGAGTACCTGTCATGCATTTTATTTTATTATTGTTAACCATGTTAGTTGTAAAGTGGTTGTAAAGAAACTACGAAATGATATCATCTCGCGAAATTTGCCTTCTAAATGCCTTATTGAAATCCGTTCATTTGGTTATTCATTCATATATCTAATCGGTTGTGACTAATAATCTTATACACCAATGTTATGATAGCAATTTAGTATTCCCACTCACTGTCAAACTTTGACACACGCATATATATATATATATATATACGATTGTACAGCTATGAAAATGAAGTCGTCGCAAAAAGAATTTTCTTTGCTGAATTCTTTGTTTTTGTAGGTCTCAATGGGGATTATTAATTAAACTTAGTTTTCGTTTGACCTGAGGACACCTATTTTTGAAGGTATATGCTCTTGTTTTAAAAATATTCTAG
Source organism: Trichobilharzia szidati (assembly GCA_944472155.2). Taxonomy (NCBI): domain Eukaryota; kingdom Metazoa; phylum Platyhelminthes; class Trematoda; order Strigeidida; family Schistosomatidae; genus Trichobilharzia; species Trichobilharzia szidati. The sequence continues at coordinate 86,183,993 of OX235273.1, read as the reverse complement.
TCACGTATAAGTATTTTTTTTCCAAATTCATTACTATTGTTTCCATTCGCTTTGCCAATTTGTAGAGAGATTAAGCATATTTTTTTTCTCATTGAGACAACTTTAAGAGTTTCTTAAGTTGTTATTTTATTTCACTTTGTATACAAATGAGAAAAAAGATTAGGTATCGTGAAATGAAATGACCAAGAATAAAAATCTAAGTGATTACAGAAACTACTTCCTCAAAAAATAATAATTAACTTTTATTTTTACGAGTTGATCACGGATTGATATCAGTTAGAGAACCATTGAAAACCAGGGAGTACTACCAGACAGCTGTTTCAACCTAGTTTGGGAGTTATCGGCAGTACACACCCACTGGGGTTGGAACCCAGGACTTTCCCGTTACAAGGTAAGCTCGTATACCATTCAGCCACCGGAACCAGATTCAATTGCTCATGAATTCTAACTTCTACCAATTCGTGATTTTAGCGTGACCCCAACCAATGTCGTTGGTGGGACATCCATCCTCACACGTGACTAGGCGGACTCACTGGTCACGACTTCTCACTAGAACTCCAGAAAACTCCGTCATGTAGCAAGTCACTAGCGAGTATCAGATTAATTTTCTATAGTTGGTTTGTAAGGATTAGTTTTGTTTTTACGAGTTAGGGTTGCGCTAAGTCACGAATTGGTAGAAGTTAGAATTCATGAGCAATTGAATCTGGTTCCAGTGGCTGAATGGTATACGAGCTTACCTTGTAACGGGAAAGTCCTCGGTTCCAACCCCAGTGGGTGTGTACTGCCGATAACTCCCAAACTAGGATGAAACAGCTGTCTGGTAGTACTCCCTGGTTTTCAATGGTTCTCTAACTGATATCAATCCGTGATCAACTCGTAAAAATAAAAGTAATCCTTACAAATCAACTATAGAAAATTAACTTTTAGATTTATCCAAGTATTACTGAAATAATATGTAGGCGGTATATTTTGTGAACGAGTTATTCATTGACTGTAAACATTTGTAAATAACAAAAGCAAAAACAAATAAAATAAAATTATATCAGACTTTGCTGATCACAAAAAAACATTGATGTAAACTTGACAACAACAAAAAAATACAGTTGGTTGTTGTAAATATAATTCGAAATCGGCAAACAATTAGTAACTGCTTGTTATTATAAGAGTTTTTGTATTCTCCAATGAATGAAAAAAACGATGTTGTTTTTATTGACATGCATTTCGGCGGCTTGCTTGATTCACTGGGCTGCCGAAATTTACTTTCCACCAAAAATGCTTAGTTTCATCTAGATTTATCATTGTTTTAATCGTTCAGTTATATCAAATTAACTATACATGAACTTGCGCACTGATTTAACTTGCTTCCAAGTAAACGTTGTGCAATTCTTCAATGAAATGAGGATATGTTTAAGACTATTACTTTACATACAAATCCTGCATGAAGAAAAAGGTATTTTGGAACTAAATACACTGAAAATTTCGTACCATATGTTCGCATATTGTCTGAAATGAAGCATTATAATTAATTTGTGCTGTCCATAGCCTTATCAAAGTATTATTAAACCAGAATTTACAAAATCTCAGCCTATATTCAACAACTTAGTGGTCTTTCTTCAGAATGAGGGGATTTTTAAGTTGTTGTCAAGTCGGTTAGTTGGTAAAGATAACAAAGTCATGTGTAGATTGTTGAATTTGATAAGTACATAGATTATAAATACAGCACGTGTTTATATAATGAAACTGCTTATCACATTTGTGTTGATTTTATTTTATTTATTTTTTTTATGGGTGTACTGAAGTCAAGTTAAATTCTGCCTTAATCTATCATTCCTATTCAGAAATTTGGGATTCCATTTAATATGAAGTGCTACTGATATTTTGGAAAGGTTTAAGTCATCCTTCCAGTACCTTTCCTTTCTTCCAAAACTTCAGAAATATTAGCGTGGGCGTGTCAGTCGAGGATTTTGCGCTTGATTTCAATGTTTCTGGTGGGTTCCTACATTGTCTTGCTGCCTTCACAGTTTTCAGTAGCTTTATGGTATTCAAGACTTCCACTTTTATCGGAGGATCAGTGTTTACTGGCAGTTTTGTGGTTTTTTGTTGGTATTTCTGTATGAGTTGTAGGTGGTCTTTTTTCAAGAGTCCTTTGAAGTAATTTGCTCAGAGTTTCCTTTGTTTCATGTCTTTAGTACCTGGGTTTCCTTCACTGTCTTTTACTGGCTTCATCGAAGTTTACCTCCTGAAATATACAAGATCGGAACTAAATGTTCTACTCGAAAATTCATGATACACTAAGTAAGTACTTATTTTATTAGAAAACCTAATGTCACAATAGTTAACATTCAGCTATTCATAGCCTAAAAGTAATAGAACAAACACAACCTGCAAAATTTATCGTAATGACAACCAGCAGTACTCTGATGGTGAATCTACTACACAAGGGATTGATAAGTTTAAACTAGCAGACAGATGACACAAATCACCATCACTGATTTCAAAGCACACGGGCACGCACAAATACAATTTCTGTTAGGGTAACTAGATAATCCTGTAACTTGCAGGTTTTAAAGGATTCCAGAGTGTCCGCCTCATGACCTGCCTGAGACCCGATTTGTATTCAGAAACAAACAGTTATCAGTTTTTTCTTACCTTTTTCTTACTCTTTACTCTCTCTTTCGTTTGATGATGTAATCTTTGGCATTAATCTTTCCCCCTTTTGATATAGTGTGAATTTGCTTGTCTCTTGTTTCTATGATTTGAGTCGAACTCACCACATTGTTACTCAATCTATTATTAATAATTAACTTATTCCCCTCTTTATCACATAACCGTTTTGCAACTGTATCCAAGCCTTTAATTTTTTAAAAACTTAAACTTGCTGTGTATAAACTAAATTAGTGTAATTTCTGACCACTGCTTATTAAGTATGAAGTCTCCTATCAGTTAACATTATGCAGCATTTGCAAGTACTTTAAAATTATTCCGTACATAAACTTAATAATTTCTTTAAGTTGTACTCAGCTGATAGGAAGTCAACGAATTAAATGATGGTAATATCTTATTCTACACAAACTGTTGTTCTTGCTTTATCCTCATTCAACAAGGGGAATAGGTATATGGAGAAAAGTTATCTTAGAAATATACTTAATTCATTTGTTCTTTTCCATAGACCTAGCAAGGAAGCTTTAACTGACATTTCGTAGTTTATTTTCTTATCCGTAGGTTATTAGGTAGTTACCTGAGTTCTAGTGGGAATTCGTGACCGGTGGGGCACAGCAGGTCGGATGTGAGGACAAATACTCACCGATGACACTGGCTAGTGGTCGTGGCATTTCGTTTGCTATCCAAACGAATCAGCGAACACTTACCTTCATGGTTTTATAAAGGAGAAAGAAGATCCCCCCGTCACAGCTCTATCCTGGAACACTTGATAGAAGCCGGATACCAAGCAAACCCAAAAAACAACTTCTCAGTTATCTACATAATACGTGGGAATCTTGCCAAAAGAGTACGAATTAAACTTCTTCAAACTGCAGAAGCAATGGTAATTCACATATTGAATCCTGAACTCTGCATACAAAAGAAGTTTGTTCAGTCACTAAATTTACAATGGTCCTGATCTACCTTAACACCAAATACGTAATTTTGTCCTACCTCTTTCTTCTTTGTTTGTCTGTTTCTTAATTGCATTATTTTCTACCCCCACCCTCTATTAAATCTCTGCCCTCATGGCGACTGTTGCTAACTCCATTTTCGTGAATTCTACTCAACTTATTAACTTAACTCTCATTCATTTTTCATTGAACCCTATCAATTAGATTACGTCACCCAACCTACTTTTGTAACTTTATTTTAGTTTCTAACCGATTAACGCCTTCTAAATTACGTCATTTGTTGTCAAAAAAAATTAACAATTGCATTAACACATCTTTGGAAATATTCCTTTTGTTGCCAAGAAAAATCACTATAAATTTGCGGTTTGTACAGCTTGAGAATGATATCACCGAAAAGAGTAACTCTTTGCTGAACGCCTTTTCTTTTCTATGAGTGAATGGGAATTTTCAAATTTCGTGAATTGGCAGAAGTTGGAATTCATGGACTGGCCATTGGATTGGATACCAGTGGCTTAATCGTCTACGAACTCGTTTTGCAACCGGAAGGTCCTGGGTTCGAACCCCGCTGGCTGCTTACTGATAAAGAATCCCAAAATGGGAGGAAGCAGCTGTCTAGTACTTCCTGATTGGTTTTCCAATGGTTCTCTAATCGATGTCAGTTCATGATGAAGTCCTGAAACCAATCGAATTACTGCAAACCAATAGAAATTTTGTTTCATATTTCGACTATCATTCTTGTTTATGATTTATTATAATAATTTTTTTTCGACAGAGTTATGATTTAATGAAATTTGAAATTCATCAATGAATTATTATTTCATTGTCATAGGTTGATGGAAAATAAGTAGCTATCTGAATTGTAATTTGCTGATTGGTTCGTTAATGAAATCAGTACATATTGATTAATAAATCGGGACAATTAGAATCACTGGAATATGAATACATATGAGACAGCTATTCACAGAATGGTCAAATACACGTATGAAATTTAGACTTTATTACGAACAGGAAGAAATTATTATTATTTTTTTTGAAGACTATATTGTCTTAACATATTAAATTTTGAATGATAGTAATTATTCAAGAATAATATTTATTTATTGTTACCATTTTTACTGTTATCAAACTTTTACTAAAAGAATGAAGTGGATAACTAAAATTGCTTATGGCACTGGCCAAATGCTTAAAGATCTTGTCGCTGGAGTTATCAGTATATTCTACATTGTATTTTATGAAGGGTGTATTAGTTTAAGCAGCTCACAGGTTGGCGCCCTATTACTAGCTGGTCAGATTGCTAATGGTTTAGCCACACCATTAATCGGTTTTCTATCAGATTATCGTGTCAGTTCAAATAAGCTGCTCTCCAACAACAGTAATGATCAAGTGAATACATCTAATAATGAAAAGGCAATAAAAGATAAAAGATTTCTCAGTCGAATGAAACGTCAGTTAAGACTTGGAAGAAGAAAATCATGGCATCTCGGTGGATGTGTTTTAATGCTTATTGCATTTCCACTCATGTTTGGCCAGCCTGTCAGTCTGATTTACCTTCCTGTATGGGCAAAGCTTGCAGTCAATGGGATCTTTCTTATTTGTGTTCAAGTAAGTCATATATCATTAATTATTTTAGTTATTGTGTGAAACAACCATGTACCATATTTTAAGTATATGACTCAGTTCATTAGTGAAGTTGATTTTAGCAAATTATATACATATATTCATTACAACAGTGGGATTACAAATGAGACAGCTTGTTTTTAAAAGTCAGTAAAGTTGACTTTATTGTTAATTCTAGGAATATTCATATAAAATCATTGAACTTATCCATAAAACCTTGTGAAATAGGAACGAAACAACTACACTGACAGTTCTTAAGGAATTTTACGCATTCGAATTACACTAGTCATCCTCAATCTTGTCAAGTAAAGCTGATGAGTGTAATTTCATTTTTATGGAATCATGTGGCAGTCATAGAGAGTTGTTTTTATACAAACATTTCTGCAAATTCATACTGTCTAGTCTAACTGTTACATATAATTGAAATAGTTTAATCGTTTATGTCTAATGAAAAGCTGTATTATCTGTTTTAATTGGAAGTGCGACTGATGGTGTTTTAAAAATAATAACAAAGATGTTACACAACACTTTTGGTTTACAATACCGAATACCTGTTCAGTCATTTTACAAACATGTGAAAAAAAGCGTGACTGTAGATTTTAAACTGTTATCCATATGATTTAAGTCAAATAAATACACCATGACTAATAAGTTTCAATTCGCCCCTTGCATTTGTGCAAAATAAGGTGATAATGAAAGAATCAAACAAACAAGCCTTCTTAATAGTCTAACTATTAATTCTAATATTGTGTGTGTGTGTGTTGAGGAGGAATATTTCTGTCTAACACCTTACAGATTTTTAGGTGAAGTATCATACAGTATCATACAGCGTCGGTGGCATAGTGGTTAGGACGCTCGCCGACCATGCATATGGTCCGGCGTTCCATCCTCGGCCGGCACACTCCTTTACCTTGCTAAGCCAGAAATAATGCTAGTGAATAGAAAGGGTTGGCCATGAGGCTAGCAACCCCATCCCGTAAAATAAACACTACTACAGAAACTTCAAGCCACTAGCTTGAAGCCCTATATTCCACTGGGGAACGTGAAGGAAAAAAAATCATACAGTGATGCAGATTTGAACCTCACATTTATCTTCAACTTACATTCCTCTTTTAATGTATTTGTTATATTTGTTGCTTCGTCAATTTCCGCTTAACATGCTACTATGAAGAATGACAACCTGATTTATTTATCATTCTTTTATAACCAAATTAAGAAATCTAGTGTTCACTTATGCAGTTAGGGATGTAATACAGGTGAACTTTTCAGAGTTCTTACCATCTGTAATCCCAGTGGTATTTCAGTAAATGATAGGTTTGGACAATAAATTCCACAGAGTAGCAGTCAGTAGATTCTTTATTCATCACAATACAGCGTTTTTTCATACTCAGGACTGTTGTAATTTGTGTAATTTGACTGGAATGAGCCTCCAGTCATGATGGTGCGGCCAGCTAATCCCTTAGAAAGCAAACCCAACGCTGAGATAGACACAGAAGTCAGGTTTAACTTAGACGACTGCTACAATAACTTTATTATACACAATACAGTGTAAATTCCTCTTCACCCACCAACAGAAATTTAAATCACAGATAACCAATATCTGATTGATTGCATCAATCATTACTTTACGGTTAACAGCGATATGCTGTCCCTCCCTAACAAGGACTTTAAAATGTAACCAATAGGTTCTGTAAAAACCATAAAGACTGACAATTACAAGTAAACACCCTAGCTGAATGAACAGTAATTGTTCTCAAATGTTGGTTTGCGCAAATTTGATTGGTAACAGGCTTGAACACGAATTGGCATCAGCTAGAGAACCATTCTAAAACCTGGAAGCACTTTACCTGGGCAGTGTGCAGCCACCGGGGTTCGAACCCAGAGCCTTCCGGTCACAAGACAAGCACGTTGACCATTAAGCCACTGGGACCCGATCCAATGGCCACTCCATGAATTCCAACTTCTGCCAATTCGTGATATATTTAAATCGTTCATTCAGGTGTTTTAGATGGCTAATAAATTTTTATTTGGAATTTTAGTTATAATTCATTAATTATCCATTTGTTCCCCTAAATACCTAAGTATCTTGAGGTCAGCCTGTTTATAAACTATGTTTTTATTTTAATGTCAAGTCAGACTGATTGTAATTGGAAATATCAATCTGTTGAGAAATCTACTCTCCTATATCCTTTATTCAGGTTACTGATTATTCTTTATGTCAGATAACAGACTGACTATCTATTGAGGCATGTGATTTTGAAAATGATTTCATCATCATAAATGAATATTTAGGTTATTCGATGCATTCCACTCCTTTCAACATGATGACGCATATTGTAATAAAAAAAAGTCATCATTTTTCGTTTGTATTATTATATTAACTTTTTGTCTCATTTTATATTTTGAAAAAATATTTGTGTTAACACCTGTGGCTAATTTTTCACGTGATTTCTGGCAAATTTAATTAGAATGTCTGATTCACCTTTTGACTGATATTTCAACATATTTTAAAAATCAAGAATATTTACTGTTTAATATATGGGGTGGTTATATGGCATATCTCTTTTTCGAAGTGGTGCCATCTTTATCCAGCGGGCATTAGGGCGTTTCAATGAATATGCGTCGGTGGCATAGTGGTTAGGACGCTCGCCAACCATGCACATGGTCCGGGGTTCGATCCCCGGCCGACGCACTCCTTTAACTCGCTAAGCCAGAAATAATGCTAGTGAAGAGGAAAGGTTGGGCATGAAGCTAGCAACCCCATCCTGTAAAATTAAACACTGCTATAGAAACTTCAAGCCACTAGCTTGAAGCCCTGTGTCCCACTGGGGAACGTGAAGGAAAAAAGAAGTACTGGCATGATTTCATGAAAATTTACTAATATACATTAAGCTTTTGAACTTACTACCTCCTTTAATCCATTGCATAGCGCAGATATCAGTATTAATCAACATTATCTGATAAAAATGCAAGTAATGTAACGCAGTTCAAGCATATAATGCCGCCGATAATATGTACGCCAGAGAAAATTTAATGCAAAATTTCATTTAAAGAAAAGCATACAAAAAATATATCTTGTCATTAAATCACTATAGCAACGGACTACAACGCTACAGTTAGCGGGGATATGCAATAAAGCCAGTCCTTAATATTTATGTAGATTGAAGCTAGTCGCAAATAGACTAGAAACAACAGAATATAAGAAAGGTAGAGACATTTAGTGACAAAGTTTGTCATCTTCGTGTAGTGAATAGCGCGTCTTTAGCACACTATGCAGAATAATTTACTGAGTTTATCCACTGAGTGTTTGTAGACGTTCACTAATAAAAATTTTCTACTTAATACTGATTATTAAGTGAATACGACTGTTCTCAGATTTATTATTAATTTTTTCCGGCAGCACACTATGGTACTTTCTGTTTCAGAGATATTTGGGAGTCATATTAATTTGTACCGTCCTTTGTAATTACGCAAAATTACCTCTTTTAGGATGCTTGTGTAGGTTCAGAGTCATTCAACGCAGTCTAACACAAAATATCACACTATATGGATGCATCATTCAGTGCATTATTTATGGGAAAATCAGATTACCTTTGTCTAACAGACTTACCTACTGATACTTTTAAAAGCTTCGACGCTTCACTATTACCATACTGGTATAATAAATAATTCACAAGGTTGTATGTTCATTTTGCTAAAATTGTCAGATTTTCAAGTTTTAACTGATTATTCTTTAATTGGTGGATGGTGACTAGCAGTGGAATGCAGGATGCGCATTTCGTCCTATTTGGGACTCGTCTCTGGATGTACCTGCGCTTCTCAGTGAGTGATGATGTTCCCACCGAGGCTCGAACCCAGTGCTCATAGTTTCAGACGCCAAAGCGTTATCCACTAGACCAGTTGGGCCACGAGAGCCACCTCTTGTGCAACGGGTCATATTAATTTAATTGAATTTTAGATTTTCCCTTCGATTGATTGGACCGAAGTGCTAGTCACCATCCACCAATTAAATACTAATTAAATGCCCAGACATCGTCGAAGCATCTGCTCAAGAAGCCGATATGTCAACCTGGGACCAAGCACTTCGGTCCAATCAATCGACGGGAAAATCTAAAATGTAATTCAATTAAATGATTATTGTTCGAAATTTGGAATTTACATCAAGAAAACTATAGAATATGATATCAGCGCAGGGTGTGGGACTCTGTTAATATATGCAGATAAACTGAGTCTCTTTATCTTAATATTGATCAGCAGCATGATGGCAGAACAAAATAGTATTTGGTAGGAGAACTGTTTAGTTGTCATAATGACGTACGCTAAAGGCGAAAGTTCGATTTACAGAAGTTATTCATATTCTGCTTCCTTTATCTTCATTGCATGCTTTCTTTATTGTATCAAAATGATGTTCATTTCAACCTCTTTGCAATTTAATCCGTTATTCCGCTAATGAAAATTCTTGTAGAAGACGTCACCAACGTACTGTTCGCAAATTCTTGTCAGTATTATACACTACAGTAACAGTGATGTGATTTTCTGAGTTAAATTTCGGATAAATTTCACCTCATCAGCCCAGTCATACAATCAACAGAATACAACATTTAGAACTGCATCACTTCAATTATTTGGTTTATATGGTGGGAGAATTTTACTACCTTAAATTCTACTTCAGCATGGATATACCAGTTCACTTGCTCCTGTGGAGCTGAAGTAAACTGGCTGTAATGTGAGTCCGCTTGTAAAACGCGTTCAGGAACACTATCCAGCCTGGCTAGCAAAGGGTGAGCGCAAGTGTGTATTCAGTTCGGTAACCGGACATCTGGTGAACTCAGGATATCTTTCAAAGTCATATAGAATATCCGATCAAACCTGTCAAAGGGAGTGAAATCAAGGCATCTGGACATAGCTAAGGCACTAGAGATCCAAAAGTTCAAGCCCACGCCATGTATTTAAAAGAATTACATATAACTCTTGTCCCTACTATGGGCATCATAAAATGTCAGTTCTCTCAATAGTGATTATCTTATTACCACTCTTATCCAATCTTCCTGTTCATTTTTGTTATTTCTACATTTTTTTCATTCCTATTTGCAATAATACGTGTTCTACCCGAACTTCCTGCCCATTTTAATCTCTTTTTGCACAGAGAAGTCAGTTTTCACAATAAGTGTGACCCGTATTACGATCTATCTGCTCATTATCACATTCTATTATTTTATTAATTAGACTCTTGACCGGAAATACTTCTGGAACGTTCTCATCCATTTCCTAAAATACATCAGTATAGAGCCTAGTTGATGACTCAGTAATCAATCACTTTTCTCATCATGAGCTGACATTAGTTAGAGAACCATTAGAAAACCTGGGAGTACTGGACAGTGGCTTAATGGTATACGAGCTCGCCTTGTAAACAGAAGGTCCTGGGTTCGAATCCCGGTGGGTGCGTACTGATGAAGAGCCCCAAACTCGGACGAAACAGCTATCCAGTACTCCCAGGTTTTCCAATGGTTCTCTAACTAATGTCATCCCATGATGAAAATCCTGTAACCAATCAAATCCCTACAAACCAACACTTGAATATCAATCACTTTTCTGTTAGGGAATATTAATGTCTCTCATTATATTGTACCTGTAGTGTAGTTTGTAGTCCTATCTTTGGTGCAGAATGAATTCTGTCAGTCAATTAATGTCAGTAAAAATGTCAGTAAATGTCAATAAAGAAAAAATAATTATAATCGTTCAGTCAAGTTCGCAATGTGACCAGCATTCTAGGTGGCTCGCCATCACGGTGCACTTTGAATTTTTGATATTAGATAGTTGGGGGCAATCAGTAGGAAGCTTTCCACTTAGGTTTCGTGTCAGTTGGCACTTACCAGTCATTAAGGCGTGTCTGCAAACCTTAAGGAACTCATGTCCCTTCTGAGATTCGAACCCATGTCACTCAGTGCTGCAGTCAATGACGTTACCACTGAGCTATTCGGGCTCGAGATTGACGTCGTATAGGACTATACTGGATACTTTGATTGGACATTAGTCAGTGACTAGTGTAGTTTGTCTAGTCCTATCAGTCTGTATGCTAGTTTATGTATGAAAGTGACTGACTAGACTGTTCTTCTTAGTCAGGAACTGTCCTTTTATATTTAATTAAGGTACGATTTTCTGATTGTCCAAGTGGTCTTTTGTTATAGTAATTTTTGCATTTTCAGATAATATTCAATTATTGGTTTTGTAGGGATTTTGTTTGATTGCACGGAGGATTTCATCATGAGCTGACATCGGTTAGAGAACCATTGGAAAACCTGGGAGTACTGGACAACTGTTTCATGATGAAATTCTCCATGCAATCAAACAAAATCCCTACAAAACCAATACTTGAAAATTAATCTGGTGCTCACTAGTGACTGGCCCTATTCAAGCAGTTAACCTGGGGTTCTAGTGGGAAACCATGACCAGTAGGGTACAGCAGGTCGACGATGAGGCATTAACTCATCGAAGAAGACATTGCCAGATGGTCGCGCTATGTCGTGAGTTGGCAGAAGTTAGAATTCAAGGACCATTGGATCGGGTCCCAGTGGCTTAATGGTATACGAGCTCTCCTTGTAACCAGAAGGTCGCAGGTTCGAACCTCCCGTGGTGGGTTCATACTGCTGAAAAGTCCCAAAGTAGGACAACAGAAACAGCTGTCCAGTACTCCTAGGTTTTCCAGTGGTTCTCTAACTGATGTCAGCTCATGATGAAATCCTCCATTTTTTCAGATTCAAACTTGACAGATCGAATTCAGTCTTCACCAAAGATAGGACTAGATACATTACACTAGTTACTGGCTGGTGTTCAAATAACAATTGTATGTTTACCAGTGTGTATCGTCCGTATTATAATTCTATTGGTTATTTGCATGGAGGATTTCATCATGAGCTGACATCAGTTAGAGAACCACTGGAAAACCTGGGAGTACTGGACAGCTGTTTCGTCCTAGTTTGGTTATTCCCAAACAGGTGACTATAACTCAGTTAACGTGTTCATTATAATAAAGGCTTTTGTATTACCCAATGAATGAAAAACAAAACGATATTGTTTTTACTCACGTTTCGCTATTTAATGCGGCTAATAGCTTTATCAAAGTATTATTAAATCAGAATTTACAAAATCTCATCATATATATAACAAAGAGTTATGAGGTGATTATGGTAAGTATGGTCGAAGCGCATTCCGAAAACATGGACCTCAACAGTCGTCATTCCATATACAGCAGAGACGTCAGACGATATCAAAAGAGTACTCAATAAGTTTGAAATTAGAGTTTTCTTCAAAACATCGAACACACTACGAACACACAAACTGGTCCACATAAAAGACCAGATCCCTAAAGATTCTCTATCTAATTGTGTCTATAAAATAAAATGCTTGCTTTGAGTGTGATGCGATATACATCGGACAAACATCTCTAGAGAAATCAATGTGATCAGAAGAAATGAACACCGTAGAGCCGACTCTGTTCGACCACCGAGAAATCCGGTTGAACTAGAAAAACTTGAAAAATCATCAGCCATAGATATAGAATCAGGCCACAAAATTGATTTTGACAATATTGAAATCATCATCCAGGAAAATTTCAGAAATCACAAGGAACGTCTAATATCAGTGAGAAGCACTTCATATCAAGTGGAATCCAAATTGTCTGAGCTGAATAGGAATGATGGACTAAAACAGAATCTGACCTGGTTACAACATCCCCCTCCCCCATGAAGTGACAAAATCAACACGAATGTGATAAGCGATATCATCATTATATAAACACACGCTGTTTTATAATTTTACACACTGATCAAATCCAACAGTCTACACTTGGTTTTGTTATCTTTGCCACTTGGCCAATTTGACAACGAAAAATGACCCCATACTGACGAACGTGATCATTATAACTTTGTTTTGATACCAGCCAGTGCAGATGTACTATTACGTTTGTTATTTGGTTTAGTGATCTTCATTGTTATTTTCACTTTCAATATGTCCTTTTAACTTGACCTAGGTCTATTTTTTTCACTTCTCAACTCCTCGTTATATATATGCTGTGATTTTGTAAATTCTGGTTAAATAATACTTTGATAAAGCTATTAGCTGCATGAAATAGCGAAACGTCAGTAAAAACAACAATATCGTTTTATTTTTCATTTATTGGAAAATACAAAAACCTTTATTATAATGAATATCCTTTATACCCAATGCCAAAATTTTTTCAAACTGTTAAAAGTGAACTTGGTTTGGATATATATGAGTTCACGTGTGTTAATGTGTGAGTGCCAGATTGTCTGAGGTTTATGAAAAGAAAAGACGTTCACCGAGGGGTTATTCTTTTCAGTGATGTCATTCTCAAGCTGTACAACCGCATATGTATGTAATGTATTGACTTAGCAACAAAAGGAATGTTTCAAAAAGGCGTCATCAGAATTCTAAGTTTTTTGTATATTTCAAATTACGCAATATAAAAAGTGTTAATCGAGTAGAAACTAAGATGAAATCAAATAAGTAAATTGAGTGACGTAATATAATTGATGGGGTTTAGAAAAATTCAACAAAAATAGAACGAGAATCAAATTAACAACATTGGTAAGAAGGGATAGAAAAACTGTGTACCATGTGATGTCGACATTTTAATATTATGATATACGTAAGTGTAGGCTTTCTGTTTGATGAATTAGTTGTCTGAATTTCACTTAACCTAATAAAACAAGATTACTACTTCAGCTAGTGTAGTTCGTGGTTGATTCTGGAGGTAAGTTCGAGTTAATACTAATTCAGGAAAAATGACCTCTAATTCGATTGTAAAAACAATACATTAAGAATTACAAATAGTCTGATATCCAAATGTTGTCAAAGGAAATGGACTTCTACACTAAATGCTTAAATTGTCTATCTAGAAATAAAATCGAAGAAATCACTAATTCTATGTTGCACGATTTCTCTGTGCAAAGGTCCCAGAATCTTCACTAACCACTTCGCTGTTCCGTGAAGTGGAGAGCTATACATATCTAAAACAGGGCGAAGAGGAAGACCCGGTTTGTGCACTTTGGGTAGACCGTAAAGATGTGCAGTACTGGTACCCGTTGGTTTCATGGACTCATACGTGGCTGATGATAATACTCCTATTTGGTTCAGTTTTTGAAAGAGTCGGTCATTAGTTTCTCCGCTCTTACAGTGAGGTCTTTGGAAACACCATGAGATTGGAATTTAGTTTGATCACTCATTCATTTTCTCAACATAATCGCTTTTTTCCAGTAAAACTATACCGTCACCTTTATCTGGCCTGCTAATGATTAAGCTTTCATTACTTCTAACTAAGTAGGTTCAAAACCACGCTAGTCGACAGCTGCCAACAGTACAAAAATAATAAACATTGAGTTAATACTCTGTTATCTAAGCAACACAGAGAAGCTCTAAGAGAACTTAGAAGTAATGAAAGCTTAATCATTAGCAGGCCAGATAAAGGTGACGGTATAGTTTTACTGGAAAAAAGCGATTATGTTGAGAAAATGAATGAGTGATCAAACTAAATTCCAATCTCATGGTGTTTCCAAAGACCTCACTGTAAGAGCAGAGAAACTAATGACCGACTGTCACAAAAACTGAACCAAATAGGAGTATTATCATCAATCAACCACGTATCAGTCCATGAAACCAACGGGTACTAGTACTCCACATCTTTACGGTCTACCCAAAGTGCACAAACCAGGTCTTCCTCTTCGCCCTGTTTTAGATATGTATAACTCTCCATTTCACGGAACAGCGAAGTGGTTAGTAAAGATTCTGGGACCTTTGTGCACAGAGAAATCGTGCAACATAGAATTAGTGATGTCTTCGATTTTATTTCTAAAATATCCGAGACTAATATGAGGTATAAACGCATGTTATCTAGAATATAAGTCAAATTTTAATGAAAATTAAATTAATTTAATGAAGTCGAAACTTGTTTTAATTTGCAAAATTTCTTACACTGTTGTTAAACAGTCAGATTTTCAAGTTAAAAATTCTAATAGACAGTACATTTATGCTTGTATTTATGAACATGTCTGATAAAGTACTTGTGAAGCCATGACCTGAGTGAGAAAGTCTAGTTAGAGTGATTTGAGATCAAGGATAATTACAGACATGAGTTCTTTTGTTTGTTTTTTTTTCGCTTGCACTTTGAACATCATATCCCAACAGATTTGTTGACTTTACACATACCAACAATATTCTTCTTAACTATTTAGATACTGACATCTTTTTCCTTGTCCTAATTTTACTGATTCAAGGTGTACAGTAATTTGAACCAGTACATTTCTCTCTGAGCTTGCCTCACATAGTTTACCTATTTCTGGCAACTGGTAGTTATCACTTGAAATATCGTGCTAATATTTGTCATGTCTAGTAAATAAATGGATCTATCTATTACGTAATGCCTTTTCGAATACAATGTGTCATGATTAACTCCATATTAGTTTTTCATATTAGTTTGTTTATTAGATGTATCACACAGTGAAACAGTGTTATTTACTGGATGACGTTTCGAACAAAATTTTATTGTTCATAATCATATTCTCAATTATTATCACACGAATTCGAAACTTGAGTTTTATAGTTTTCTTTGTTCTCTCCTATTTGTCGTCATTGGGGTAGTAGAATTTTCCAGATATCTGGAACAGGTGTTGAATCATTCCTATTACACATATTTGCAGTTGTAACGATAAACAAAGCTTCCGTTATCAATCTCTCCCTCCACCCTGTTACATTAGATTTTAAAACTGTCATCTTATCCCATCCTATTGTATGGTTGTGTGTAATTGCATGTAGTGCTATAGCTGAACTATTCTCTAGATTTCTTATCTTATTCAGGCCAACTAATCTAGATTTTGCTAGGTTTTTGTCCTCCACTAGTCTGACTGCCCCTGTTCTACTACTTTGACCTATGTATTTGACCTGACAATCATTGCAGGTAGGGTATTAGATAAACTAAATTGTTTGGTTTTAAAGGCTCCACAGTATCCTTTAACCGACAAAGCTTGTTTCTAATTGAGTTTGTGAGTTTGAATGCCACTTCTATTCCTTCCTGCATTGTTAAGAATTCTGCGTAAGGTTTCCGAGGTTTCTTCCTTATATGGAAGTACTACTGATGATTTAGATTCCTTATTGTTGGTGTTGTCTTGCGTATGTTTGACATTTATGTCGTCATTTATATTATTATTATCAGTGCTATCTTTATTTATTTTATTCTTATTTTTACATTTCCTTACATACTTTCTGACTAACGTCATCCAGTAAATAATACTGTTTCGCTGTGTGATACATCTAATAAACAAACTAATATGGAATTACTTACTACCACAGTGCTTAAGTTTTACACATTTATTAATGTGTCATGATTAAGCCTGTAGATGATGTTATATGATACGTTGGACTTTTTATTTAGAGTTCAGTATAGCTTTGGAACGTTTTTTTATAATGGTAAACAATATAAGCTCGATGACAAAGAGATAATCATAGTGCATCGAGTGAATAGCTTAATACTAGATACAATAGTGTAATGTAGTTTACAGGTGTCTAAATCAAAATGAGATTAGGTAAGTGGTACTTATTATTTTAACGTCTATATTTTCCCAACGTCATTCAGAAAAAGAATCTTCTGCTTAATATATCTGGGCTTAATTAATCCACTAAGTATTGGGTATACATTACTGAAAAGTTCTAAACTAAACTGAATAGTTGTCTGGAGTCACTTGGTTTCTGATGGCTTTTTGGTTAATGTCAGTTTTTTGACTCATCACATAATCAAACCTAATTAACTGAATAATTATTGATGTCTGGAGTTTGGTAACTCACTCAGGCTATTACACATAATATGTTTTGAAATCATAGACAATCATTTAAGTGTGCTTCATTTCTAAGTATGGACTTACAGCATACTTATTGGGCTCTTAAGACTGCCGTAAAAATTCCACTATTTACCAAATATATATTAACTTAAATTGCTGCTTATTTTGAGATAGTAACAGTATAAAGCTACTTATTTTTTTGTTAAACTGAATTTTGAGTGTACTCATTTCACAATAAGGCAGGCGTATATTAGTAGTTGACCCTCGCCTAGTTTACTAGTGTTTTAACCGATTGTAAGCATGGGAAGGGGAGAAGGTTGGGTGAAGCGCTAGCGAACCTACCAAGTTACTACAAAAACGCCAAAACGCAAAAAAAATATTCAAAACAAACTTATTCTCGTTTGGAATCAGAGAAACGGAATAACGCAGGCTAGTGAAAGGCTTCGGGAAGCCAAGCAGCCGATGTGTCCCCATTCGATAAAAGCAAAAACAAGCATGACGACGTAGAATGTTCATACAGTGTACGAGGCTGAGAAGGCTGCCCAGGTAGCCAAAGAAACGAGAAGATATGGTATATAAGTGCTACGAATCTTAGAGAGCGGATTGAACATATGTGAACTATCGTATTTGCCAACCGGAGAGTCAGTAATCTACCCCGGTTGCCCAGACGACAACAACGAATGCACTGAGAGAGTGGCTGTGATATCGTCCCCAACACCAACTATTGGATGCTACGTGCTTATAAACAACTAAGAACTAGAGAAGAATAATGGATTCTACAGGCAGTTGCAAACAGTAATGGACAAGACCACAAATGGCGACATCAAAATCCTTTGGGTGATATGAATGCTAAACAGGGAGCAGACAATACAGGGAGAAAATTCACCATGGTTTGAGAGGCTCTCAGTGAAATGAATGAGAATGGAGAACTCCATATTAGTTTGTTTATTAGGTATATCACACAGTGAAACAGTATTATTTACTGGATGACGTTTCGAACAAAATTTATTGTTCATAATCATATCAATTGTGATCACACGACTTTGACACTTGTGTTTTATAGTTTTCTTTGTTCTCTCCTATTTGTCGTATGGGCAGTAGAATTTTCCAAATATCGGGGACAGGTGACGAATCATTCCTATTACATGTATTTGTAGTTGATTCGATATAGGGAGAGATTGATAACAGAAGCTTTGTTTATCGAATCAACTACAAATACATGTAATAGGAATGATTCGTCACCTGTCCCCGATATTTGGAAAATTCTACTGCCCATACGACAAATAGGAGAGAACAAAGAAAACTATAAAACACAAGTGTCAAAGTCGTGTGATCACAATTGATATGATTATGAACAATAAATTTTGTTCGAAACGTCATCCAGTAAATAATACTGTTTCACTGTGTGATATACCTAATAAACAAACTAATATGGAATTACTTACTACCACAGTGCCCAAGTTTTACACATATATTAGAATGGAGAACTCTTTGTGGACTTCTGCGACTACGATTTGGTGACTTGAGGCAGCGTGTACAAACACAAAGATATACACAAGGCAACTTGGATTTCACCTGACGAAAACACCAAAATCAGACAGACTTCATCTCAATGTTGATCAAGAAAGTGCAGATACAGATTGCTAGACATAAAGTCGAGAATGGGAGAAGATGTGGGCTCATCTAGTCCAAGAAACCTTTTTACGTCAAGCTGAAATCCCTCAAAACAATTGGAGACAGGTAATAATTCAAGTTCAACACTCAGAAAGTGAAGGACAAAAGTAGAAGGGAGGCCTTCACTACAGATTATTTCAAAGTCGATGACACTACGTTGAATCACTGAGGAAACCTGTGAGGAAGAACATTGGAACTAACCCTCTAAATGCAGTGTTCAAGGAAACACGTAGAGTTATCTTAGAAGGAAAGAAGAGTTAAAACAACTAATGGCTCCCTACGGACACCTGGAACCTAATAGAAGAGAGGAGGATGGTGAAAGAGAAGACGAACCAATGCAGAGATGTAAGATAGAAGGAAAAGCTGAGTTCGATGTAAAATCTTATTAATATCTGTTAACTCTATATCATTACATGTACATACATTCGCGAGATTCATGTCTTACTCTTTATTGATTCTTTAGCACAGTAAAACAAAGCCCTGAGAACAAAGAGTTTATCTGCCTGAAAGTTTTGATAAATGATTAAAAAACAACTGTCTAACTCATCCATATAGATTATATTCAGTTTAGTCTCTAAAAAAGGAATACTTCAATAATTGTTTTAGCATTTTTATTCCTGCTAGTCATCGATTTTCTTTTTCTGAAAATCATATTGCTGAAATATCAAAGTGTCTTAAGTGCACTTTACTCGAAATATGTTTATATTTACCTATGATCTTAGGGATAAAAAACAACAACAACATTGAAGTTAAATAGATTCCAAATATTTAAACCGAATAGTTAAAAACAAAATTTTGTTGTGTTTTGGTTAAAAGTATTCGTGGTACTAGACAGAGAATATGTAGCTTAAAACTAATATAGAAAAGTAATCCTGTACAAACAACTTTGATTTGCATGTTTAAGGATTACTAAACGTCACACTGTCATCTCATTTCGAGATAAAGTTTGAACATATAGTTTAAAGGGTAACCTATGAGTGTAATCTCTCAATAAACTATGCGAAATCATGAATAAGCTGATTTTCATTCCAGGTTATGTTGTTTCGGTGCTCATTTTCAAAAATATTGTGCTTCCTTTTTTATTGTTAATAAAATCAATAAGCTGTAGACTGTTAGAATACTGTAATGCATTATGGTGCAATTTGTCACTTATCATTTGGATAGCTGAGATTCAGTTCTGTTGGGAATCCGTGACCAGTAGGATGCAGCAGGTTGAAGGTGAAGCAGTAACTCATCGAAAAAAGACATTGAGAAGTGGTCGCGCTATGTCATGAATTGGCAGAAGTTAAAATTCATGGGCCATCGGATCGGGTCCCAGTGGCGTAATGGCCTATGACCTCACCTTGTAACCAGAAGGTCCTGGGTTCGAGCCCCGGCGGGTGTGTAGTGCTGAAGAGTCCCAAACTAGGCTGACGAAACAGCTGTCCAGTAATCCAAGGTTTTCCAATTATTCTCTAACTGATGTCATCTCGTGATGAAATCCTCCGAACAGTTAAAGTTGTTATCTTGTTGAGTAGAAATTCTTTATTTAGTAGGATGGATAGTGACTATTTTGTCTTAAAACTTGACGGTGCTGGAGTCAATCATTCAAGTGGTTCTGTGTGACCATTACTTAAATATCACAGACCAGAACAGAACAACTTCCATATGTTTTTCTTAGCCTCCAGTAGTTTGCTAATTGATATTATTCCTTTAATTAACTTTATTCTGAGATAATTAGGGTGTGTTACTCCTGGAATTTTGGTTTTCTTTCAGATAAGTAATAAAAATGCTTTCATCAGTTTGTAATTGGAAATTGAAACAGTGTTTTCTATATCAGTATGGTGATTTCTCTTGTTAAAGGCTAAACGAGAATTTCGAATTCCTTTGTCTTATTCTTCAAGAAGAGGAACAAAATGGAACTAAATAATAAACTTTTTAGGATTGTTACTTGATGTTGCAACAGTATGTCATTTAGACTTAGTTAACTCCAAGATGTTGTGTTGCCTGAGCTACGAATTTTAATCATAAGACTTTCATTGTTTTTCTAGACATATTCAACGATAACCCCAATGGGATGCGAGTTTGTTTAAAATCCGCCATTGTTGAAATATTCAGCTTTTTTGGCGACTTTCACTGAAGCAGATTATCGCCGACTTCTTTTCTTTTTATTGTATTCACTTGAATTGACATAGACTCTATCGTTAGCATGATATTTGACATTTTTACCATATCGTTTATCCTTTATCGGTTGATGGAATTTATATAAATCAGCATGTCTATTTACTGCATATGGATCTGAGTACTAGGCTTTTAGGAATTCACTGACACATTTTGTATCCCCTCATCCACAGTATTATTCCAGTAAGAAATTTTTTTATCCTTCACGTTCCCCAGGAGAACATAGGGCTTCAAGCTAGTGGCTTGAAGTTTCTGTAGCAGTGTTTATTTTACAGGATGGGGTTGCTAGCCTCATGCCCAACCCTTTCTCTTCACCAGCATTATTTCTGGCTTAGCAAGGTAAAGGAGTGCGTCGGCCGGGGATCGAACCCCGGACCGCGTGCATAGTAGGCCAACGTTGTACCACTGAACCACCGACGCACCCAGTAAGAAATTGATACCTATATTTTTCAGTGTGAGCTGATATGAATGAGTTCTTATCATATCTTTCGATTCCTATTTTTGTCTTCATATTTGCGAAGATTAAGACAATGTATGCTCTTTTTTCAAAAATAGAGAATACA
Source organism: Trichobilharzia szidati (assembly GCA_944472155.2). Taxonomy (NCBI): domain Eukaryota; kingdom Metazoa; phylum Platyhelminthes; class Trematoda; order Strigeidida; family Schistosomatidae; genus Trichobilharzia; species Trichobilharzia szidati. Next base: position 86,162,516 of record OX235273.1, on the reverse strand, counting down.
TATAGATATGTTTAGTACATTGTGTGCTTTGATATTTATTCATTCACAGCTAGTCACCATGGTTGACGATGCTTCATTTAGAAATCTTTCGTCATGATTGAATACCATTTTCAAGTACAATAAATAATTGACATAGAGAAAGATATTTTCTCGTAGGAAAATATTGGTGGAGTCTACCACTAACTTTAGGAATTTGTTTTTGGTACTTTTAATTTAGAAGCTTATCACAAGTGAATATAAGGTACAAAGAAACCGTTTCATTACATTGTTGTTCTTACTAGTTTGACCACGGATTGATATCAGTTAGAGAACCATGGAAAACCAGGGGGTACTGGACAGCTACTGTTTCATCCTAGTTTGGGAATCATCGGCAGCACGCACCCACTGGGATTCGAACCCAGGACCTTCCGGTTGCAAGGCAAGCTCGTACACCAATCAGCCACTGGGACCCGACCTTGTTGTTTTTTTTTCAGTAATTCTTTGATATTTTAAACTTTACGGTGAAATAGCTTCATTAATGAAGCTTATGACAATACTTTTACTCGTATATTTTATAGTCTAGCTTTAATTTTCAGCGATATAATCAGTTTACTACGAAATTAGTGTAAGTATTTATTTTAATTAACTCCATTTTTTATGAAACTGAATTCACTAGATTGAATTAGAAACAGATGGCATTTCAAGAAGGAAAGAATAAGCGAATAAAAAATCATGCAATTCAAATCATAGAGGTGGGTGAGAATCATTAAAAGCCACTAAGGGGAAAATGAATAGAGATGCAATATTTAAGTTATAAATGTCCAAACCAAGTTCACTTTGAACAGTTTGAAAAAATTTTGGCATTGGGTATATGATATTTATTATAATAAAGGTTTTTGTATTTCGTAATGAATGAAAAACAAAACGATATTATTTTTACTGACATTTCGCTATTTAATGCAGCTAATAGCTTAATCAAAGTGTTATTAAACCGGAATTATTCCAAAGTCACTACGAGTTAAATCTCTTGAATATTCGCACAAATCCATACTTGCTGTAAAGCATACTTCCAAAGTATTTTTACGAGAAAGTATACATAACTGCAACGTCAAACTTGAATTTCATCGAACGAGAATCAAAAATATAGACGACTGTTTTACATTACTTGTTACAAGCCATATCTATGAATCCTTTCAAAAACTTTTTAATGAACGAGAATCTCATTTTCATAATGTCACTAAAAGAAGACAAATACAAAAATTCTTGAAACTTGAAGAAAAGAAACAGCCAAAGAAAACCTCAACAAATGATATGAAGAATATTAGAGCCATACATAACATGTCAGACAAGATACTAACCGAAAATGAAATCTCATTACTACAGAAAGGTCTGAATTTCAATATCACCGGAAAGTCATTATCGGTCCAGGAAATAGCACCTATGATAGAACCTACTCCACAACAATTCACCAATGAAGAATCACAATCTGTCCATCAAAAGATATCACATATATTAATGACACAATGAAACGTACCATCTAATCTCACCAAACAAGAATATGAAGCCTTAAGAAATTTGAAGAAAGACAAAAGTATCGTTATAAAGAAAGCCGACAAGGGAAACGTCACTGTGATAATGAACAGAACGGATTATGAAAAGAAGGCAACTGAACACCTATCTGAAGGATCATACTTACTTATTGAAGAGAAAAAGAAATCCGCCGAATTCAACAAAATGAAACTTAATACAAACAGACTCCTTCAAGAAATGAAACCCAAAATTGGAAATCCTCTCTGGTTTAAAACCAAAATCTTATGTACCTTCAAGATTCTACGGTCAACCAAAGATACATAAACCCGCAGTTCCATTGAGACCAGTAATAGATTTCACCAACTCACGGACATGCAACCTATCTAAATACTTACTCTCGGTACCACAACCACTACAAAAGGACACTCAAAATATTGTAAGAAATTTATATGATTTCAAATCCCAAATAGAAAACCGAGAATTTGAAAAAGAAGACATAATGGTAAGCTATGTTATCAACTCATTACATACTAGTATCCCTATTACCGAAAGTCTTGATGTCATCTCCAGTCTACTAGAATCAGATACAACGCCATCACAAAGATGTCGGCTGGCCCCCAGTGAAATAATTAAGAGCTTGAAATTCTCTCTAGAGAGCAATTATTTTACATTTAAAGGGAGTTTATATAGACAGACAAATGGTGTTGCTGTGGATTCACCAGTCTCCCCAATAGTCGCCGACCTTTCCATGAAGAGACTCGAAAATGACATCATTTCAAGCATACTAACTCCTAAAATATGGTTAAGATATGTAGATGATACTTTTGTAGTACTAAAACGAGATCTACACAATTCATTCCTGGAGAAAATAAACTGTGTATCTCTCAGAATTCAGTTTACTTCGGAAGCAGAAGCAGACGTCGGTGAACTACCATTTCTAGACTGCCTAGTTAAGAGAAGGGAAAACGGACATTTTAGTATATCCATATTCAGGAAGAAAACCCATTCCAATCGATTTTTAGATTTCGGATCATCACACCCCATCAGCGCAAAGGTATCAGTTGTTTCAAGTCTTCTTAGACGACAACACTCTCTGATAACGGATGAGAAAGAAAAAGAAGAAGAAATATCAGACATTACTGAAACCCTCAAGCAAAACAACTACCCAAGGAACTTTATCAACAAAATCAACACAGACATTAAGTATGGCCGAAAACGTATTCCGAAAACATGGACCTCAACAATCGTCATTCCATATAGAGCAGAGACGTCAGATGAGTACTCATTCAGCTCGATATTAGAGTTTTCTTCAAAACATCAGACACACTGAGAAACACACACACTGGTCCACATAAAAGACCAGATCCCTAAAGATTCTCTGTCTAATTGTGTCTATAAAATAAAATGCATGCTTGGAATTAGATGCGATATACATCGGACAAATATCTCGAGAAATCAATGTGATCAGAAGAAATGAACACCGTAGAGCCGACTCTGTTCGACCACTGAGAAATCCGGTTGAACTAGAAAAGCTTGAAAAATCATCAAACATAGGTCTACACGCTATAGAATCAGACCACAAAATTGATTTTGATAATATTGAAATAATCATCCAGGAAAGCATTTCAGAAATCGCAAAGAACGTCTAATATCAGAAGCCAGCACTTCATATCAAGTGGAATCCAAATTGTCTGAGCTGAATAGGAATGATGGACTAAAAGAGAATCTGACCTGGTTACAACAATCCTCTCCCCCTCCCCCATGAAGTGACAAAATCAACACGAATGTGATAAGCAATATCATTATCTAGACACACGCTGTTTTATAATTTTACACACTGATCAAATCCAACAGTCGACACTTGGTTTTGTTATCTTTACCAATTGGCCAATTTGACAAGGAAAAATGACCCCATACTGACGAAAGATGATCAAGTTGGTAAACTTTGTTTTGATACCAGGCAGTGCAGATGTACTATTACGTTTGTTATTTGGTTAAGTGATCTTCATTGTTATTTTGACTTTCAATATGTCCTTTTAACTTGACCTAGGTCTATTTTTTTCACTTCTTAACTCTTTGTTTTATATATGCTGAAATTTTGTAAATTCTGGTTGAATAAAACTTTGATAAAGGTATTAGTATTATATAGCGAAACGTCAGTGAAGACAACATCGTTTTGTTTTTCATTCATTGGGAAATACAAAAACCTTTATTATAATGCAATATTTAAGATCAAGCTATTGAAATAAATTATTCAGAATGTGTACTGAATCAGAGGTAACATGATTACCAAAAGTATCCATTTTCGGCAACTCTGTGAAGAATACAATTTATTATTATTTTATTCCTTTACGTTCCCAGTGGAACACCGGGCTTCAAGCTAGACCTATGAAGTCCCGGCAGCAGTGGTGTTTATTTTTACGGGATGCAGTTCCCTCTTTACCAGTCTTATTATTGGCTTAGCGATGTAAAGGAGTGCGTCTGCCGGCGATCAAACCCCGAACCACATGACCGCGTGGTTGGCGAGCATTCTACCGCTGTGCCACCGACGCCAGAAGTTATTTATGGATAAATAACGCTACTAGCTTATGATGATTAATGTTAGGAATATAAGAGAAATGCTTGGGATATATTTAGAAGTCTTTTACACTTACATCTTTATCTTTATTTATAATTTCTGTATACAGTATTGTACCAAAAAAACTACTTCTATTTCTTTCTTTTTGTATCATTTCTCTAAAGATTGGATGGGCAGCAATACAAATTCCTCATTTATCAATCATAAATGATTTAACTGATAGTCATGATGAACGAGTACTATTGGCTTCGTTAAGATATTTCTTCAGTGGTATCGGTGATATGTTCATTTTACTTGTAACTTATTACTTCTTTATGTCGGAGAAAACCAGTTCTCTTCATCGGAAATCACTTCCTAATAATAATAATGATCCTAATCAAACGCCTATATCAGGAGCAATGTCAAGTGAAGTTGGAAAGAACGTAAATTTAATGAATCAAACACTAGACAATCATAATCAGTCAGTATCAAATGCATACTACCAGATAACAATTGAAGATTTGCCTGTATTCAGGAGTGTTGCATTAATTGTCGCTGGAATCGGTGCATTATTTATAATTATCTTCCATTGTGGTGTTCGTGAAGGTCAACCAAAACCTTGTCAAAGTATTAAAACACACTCTTGCATAGGTGAGTAAAATAAGCACTACATGGTAAATATTTTCAACAGTGAACATCGCTTTCCTGATAGTTCACTAACTCTTATTGCTTCATATATTCAGGAAAAGATTTTTATGTTCACCTGCTTGTGTAGGAGGTTCCACTGTGACAGCTGGAGTGGAGTTGAAAATTCTACCAGCAGAATACGCTGCTTACAGAGTAATAAAACTAACTGCTTCATAGTGGCTACTGCTTTTTTGTTAAAGACTCCTCAGCTTGAGCATTTAAAAGGAATAATTATTTTGGATGTATCTGTTTTTCAATAGAACCACATGTTTACCTATGACTTTAGTATTGAGATTAAAGAGTTAATTGAACACAGGTATTCGAATATATTTGAATAGCCTAGCAGCCTGTCTTATACCATCAGCCTGCTTTTCTGTTTAACCTATTTTTCTTCTGTAATCATGACAGTAACATTGATACCTGGCAGTCAACTGCCTTTGATTTCTACAACGGATTTAAACTCCCATCTTTACCGTTGCATTTATTTCATAGTTTGTATTTTGCGTACTTTTGAAGCTAAGCCGAAACAGGTATTTCTTTCAAAAACTTAAAAGTGTTCCCAGAGTAAAGAGCTACTTAAGAGTTATATCCTTGTTTATATATAGAAAAGAAGCTTACGATTAATTTAGCATCAAAACTACAGTATACTGAAACTGGGAAAGTCCACTTTCCACCATAACTTTAAACTGTTTATGGGGTCATATTTTTATCAGCTCAAAGTCATACTGAAATATATCAGAATTACTTGATTCATTTGCTTATGATCATATGCCTATGATATGCCTATTTCGAATGCAAAGTCATTAAAAGCAAGAAAGCATACTCTTCTGTTCATAATTTTAGTACCAGCACTCGAATCATTCATTGTAATTCCTTTATGTTCCCAGCAGAACATAGGGCTGCAAGCTAGAGGCTTGAAGTTTCGGTAGCAGTGGTGTTTATTTTTACGGGACACGGTTGCTAGCCTCATGTCCAACCTTCCCTTCTTGCCGACCCTACTACCGGCTTAGCGAGATTCGGGAGTGCATCGGTCGGGGATCGAACCTCGGAACAAATGACCGTGTGGTTGGAGAGCATTCTACCGCTGTGCCACCGACGCACGGATCAATCACTAGGATACTTTTAGTAAAAGCATCTTCTTTCTATAATACTGTTCAGTAATCAGAGCTTTATAAGTTAGTTTATCTCAAACCTAGTCAGTCGTATCTGTGGCATACATTTTGATGATACAACTTGGTAGCTGTAGTTTCTGTTAACGAAACACTGTTTAAATCGATGATTACCTGGTCGGAAGTCCTAAAGCTTAGACAGATGAGTGGTAAAGCTTTGAGTACTATCAAACTTTGATTTGAGTGTGCTTAAAACACCATTATCTGAAAAAATATTTGTCAGTGTGTGCTAGTGAAACAAACTAAATAACCTGGAACTTGATATGTACAAAGTTTCATACTTAAGTTAATGCTCAGTAAAAGCATTTGTGCTTTATTCACATTTTTAATTGTACCAATATAATTCTTATATTTACATTCTCTTCAACTTTTTGTTATGAGTATAAACAGACCATACATTATATGAACTTATTATGATCTGTATAAATAAATTTCTGCTACATGGTACAGGATGGATGCCACCAATTACTGTAAAACCGTGGACTAAAGTTTCATGCTCATTGTGACACATATTGGTGTCTAGTTCTGAATGCCGGCAGAATCAAGTTAACAGAGTTTTCACAAACTTAAGATAGCCATCGTTGTGGTTGACCTTGGTATGATATCTAATTTTATTATTCAGTTTTCAAAGACAATCTTCCAGTCTGACTATCTTTATAACCTTTTTAAATCGACTTTCTGGAGTGTCAAACTTCTTCACCGCTTTCAATTTGGAAATAACACTGGTGGTAACTACAACAATCGATTATTACGTTTCTCTTTTGAAATCGGTTAAGGGGTTGAATTATTCAATCACTGACTCTTCAATATATATATATGTATATATACATATATTTATATATATATATATACATATATATATATACATACATCGGTTTCTATAATCCTATTGACATGATTTTACCACTTAAGACCTCTAAACTTTTGTGAATCACTTAAATGAAGTTGAATATATGTGAAATGTCAGTGATTTTTTATTATGTGGCTCTACTGTCTTCTCTATAAGAATTGACTAATTGTTTTAATGAAGGCTGAAACTTCTAGACAGTTGATGAATACTGGGGTTTTCTAATGTTATTTTCTCACGCAAGAATTTCTGCTACATAATGCTTAAAATATGAATATTTAGCTGCTGTGTTTATAGTTTTCTTTGCTGTTATTATAACTTCGATTCTAGACACACATACTTGGCAAGTCTTGTGATGTTTGTAGGAGAATCACTCAATCTCATTGTTTATTATAACTGTTTGGGACATCCATTATAATGAATGTTTTTGTATTTCCCAATGAATGAAAAACAAAACGTCAGTAAAAAACAATATCGTTTTGTTTTTCATTCATTGGGAAATACAAAAACCTTTATTATAATGAATATCATATACCCAATGCCCAAATTTTTTCACACTGTTAAAAGTTTGGGACATCTTTGAGGATATATAAAAGTGCAAGGGATTACACTTGATTGTTATGTGGTGCTTTCTGTTAATACTTTGATCCAACCAGGCAAACAATTACATTCAAGCTATAAATGCTTCCAGTTAGTACTGTGGTAAGAGCTGTCTACTAGCCAAATTGGTAGACAGTAATTGATGTCAATGTTTACGTTCTCAAGATTGGTCGTGAGAAAATATAAACAGGACTGATTCAAAAACCGACTACAGCAGACTTTGCGTAGGCGGATACAGTTAACATATAGATGATCTGACGTTCAGGAAACAGTCATGAAGAGATGATAGATTAACTTTAAGTGAGAAACAACCAATCAGAAGACTGTGTTTGTTTGATTAACTAATCTATAATAATGTACATGAAAATATATAAATATGCTTTGATTTCCTTAATAAACGATCTGTTGCCTGGCCCTTGTCTTCTGTTGTTACAGTACTCCATATGTCATGTTCATACAAGTGAAAAACACCTACAGATATCTGCTTGTTCAAGGTTGTGTGAAAATGTGTATATTCAAAAATATTCAAGTGGCTTCAGATGGAAAGAGTGGGGGGGAAAGGAAAACTGCAACTACTTGAATATAAATGAGATACTCATTAGCTACTGGCCCTATTCAGATAGGTGGTTAACTGGGGTTCTAGTATGAAGCCATGACCAGTAATGTACAGCAAGTCGAGCGTGAGGACAAATACTCGGTGAATACATTGGCTAGTAGTCGCGGCATTTCGTGAATTAGCAGAAGTTGGAATTAATGGACTGGCCATTGGATCGGGTCCCAGTGGCTTAATGGTCCACGAACTCGCTTTGTAACCGGAAGGTCCTGGGCTCGAAACCCAGGGGATGAGTACTGATGAAGAGTCCCAAACTAGGACGAGGCAGCTGTCCAGTACTCCGTGGTTGGTTATCTTATGGTTCTCTAACCGATGTCAGCTCATCATGAAATCCTGTAATCAATCAGTCAAATCCCTACAAACCAATACTTCAATATGAGAAATCTAAATGTTTTCCTTTAATCTTTATGAAAGCCTTATGATTTGTCCTTATGCTTACTTTAAACAAATTAATGTTATAAGTCTAAAATCATTTTTAATGTGTTATATTTTCTTTCTTTTTGAATTAAGATGTACTCAATGAAGATTTTGAAAGGAATACAATCAGCAACAATGATTTAAAAAATGATACTAATGATGATACTAGTAACACCAAAATACTCAATGTAGAATCAAAGAGAAGAAGAACTTATAGTCTTTCATCAACTTTACCCTGGTATGCATGGTTTACACTACCAAGATTTTGGTTGAGCTGTTCTACATTCAGTATAATGCGTCTTAGTGTAACAGTTTCCGTGGTAAGTATAACCTGTTTACAAATAAACATTTTGAATTAATGACAGTAAAAAAACACTGGGGTACTTTAAACACTTCTGCAAGCGAAAAGCAACAAGTTGGCAGAAGAAGCATCAAAGATAGGACTTCAGGTGAGCATAGAGAAAACAGAGGTGATGAAGATTCCTGGGCAACACCACCACCAGCAACAACAACAACAGACAACGATCAGCATAAATGGGAGGAACCTGAAAGAAACAACCTCTTTTACCTACCTTGGAAGCATCGTTTCAAATACAGGCGGAACTGACGAGGATATCAAAGCAAGAATCGGGAAAGCAAGGTAAGCTTTCATTACTCTCAAGTCTGTGTGGAGGTCAACAGCCCTCAGCATCAAAAATAAGATCCGGATTTTCAACTCCAATGTGAAGTCAGTGCTACTATACGGATCAGAGACTTGCACTGCGCGTCATAAAGAGCATCTCAAACAAACTACAGACCTTCATTAACAGTTGTCTTCGCTCAATACTCAAGAACAGATGGCCAGAAAAGATCAGCAACAGAGATCTCTGGGAGTGAACTAACCCAGCAGGAACCGATTGTGCAACAAATAGGCAGGAAGAAATGGAGATGGATTGGCCATACTCTGAGGAAACCATCAAGTGACATCACTAGACAAGCCATTGCTCGAGTGGAACCCGAAAGGGAAGCGGCGAGTTGGTCGTCAGTGCAAGGGTGACTTGGAGGAGGTCATGTGAAGAGGGGATGAAAGCATGTCGGCAGACTTGGAGCCAGGTGAAAACGTTAGCAGAGAACCGAAGGCAATGGAGACGCACGGCTGAAGCCCTATGTTCCTCTAGGAATTAAAGGAAACAATAATAATAAACACTTCTTTTCTAAACATTCACATGTACTACTTTTATGAATGATTTCACCTATAAGGAAGGACTTAAAAATTGTTTTTTTGAAACAAGTTTCAATTAAAGTCAGCTTTTAGATAAATATTTCAATGCTTTATTTTTGTACAACGAAAACAAAATTAGAAAATAATAATGTAATAAATGTATCCAAAATAAATGACAACCTTAAATTGAAAAACTGAACACTAACCAATTAAAATATATAGAATTTAAATCGTATAATTCATACTATATGACCATCCGATGCCTAATGATCAATAATTATAAGGCCATTCCGTAAGGTCTCGATTAAAGTTCACATAGAAGTATGTAACATTTTTTTTGAATAATTTTCATTATGATATCAGAAAATGTTTATATACAATATAACGTAAAACACTGATGAATTGAAACAGCTGCAAATTTATGGATCGTTAAGTTAATTATACTATGTTCAATATTTAGCTTGTCTTATTTTAATCCACCTTGGGGTGGACTGGATTATTCGTTAAACTGTGCTTTGGGAACGAGTAGACAGGAATACGCTGAACCACCGATAAGACGACTCTAGAAGATCTGGATTTCGCTAGTAGATGATTTATGTTTAATGTCACACAAACTTTAAAACTTCGGGGCAGAAGAAAACCAACAAACTAACTGAGGAGGCAGGTGACAAAGACAGAACTCCAGGTGAACATAGAGCAACAACAACCATCAAAAGGAAAGGATATGACAGAGGTCCCAGTGGCTGAATGATATACGAGCTTGCCTTGTAACCGGAAGGTCCTGGGTTCGAACCCCCTACGGTGGGTGCGTACTGCCAATGAATCTCAAACTAGGACGAAATAGCTGTTTGGAAGTACTTCCTGGTTTCCAGTAGTTCTCTAACTGATATTGATCCTTGGTCAAACTCGAAAAACAAATCTAATCCTTACAAACCAATTCTTGAAAATTAATCTGATACTCGCTAGTGACTTGCTACGGGACGGATTTTCCTGGAGTTCTAGTGAGAACTTGTGATCAGTGAGGTCCATCCAGTAGGGTGTGAGGATGGATTTTCCGCCGATGACATTGGTTGGTGGTCACGCTAAAATCACGAATTCCATTATTATCTTGTCTTATTCATATCTCTCTTTTCCTATTTAATATAAAGTCCGAGAAAATATATTTTAACATACTCTTATATATCAGTTTTACTCCGTATGCGAATGTGTACTTAATGTGTATTTCTGAAGTAAACATTTTCTTTGTGCATGCTTCCTTATATGCACACGTCATCAAAAATAAATAGTAAAACTTACTTATTTTTATCTCTCTATGTTTTTTTCCACACAAAAATTAACTTTATAGCTTTACCTGAGTCCATTTTTATTACATACAATGAAAATGGATAAGAGTTTAATGGTTTCCGTCCCAATGGTTTCTACAATTTTTTGCTTAATTACATCAGCTGGTGTACAAAGAATTACAAAATTGCTGGGAAATTATGTAAGCAAGTTTTCTGTCGTTTTCTTTTTTTCATACTTGTTAGGTTATCATAAGAAATAACTGTATTTTCGATTTTTGAATGAATTGTATGATACAAAGAACCTTTTAACTAGTCTTCTTGTTCGACGAACACTGTTTTTTGTCCACTTATATATTTGACTTTCCTTTGTTGGTTGTTTTGTGTGTGTGTGTTGCATCTACGTAACGAGTTCCCAAACAGATGAAAAATATGCTTCAAAAATTTCACCAATGTTCACTATCCATCTAATAACATTAAATTTCTTACACCAATTTTTTTTTCAACTAATGTGAACGAAGCAACAGCAATAGACAGATTAGGATAAGAGAAGACCATTTTATCTTGCCTGTATCTTGTCAACTGCTTACAACTTGAATAATCAGAGAAAATAGTTTTACTACAGTTTTAACATACTTTAGTGCATTAGACAAGCAAATGTTAATTTTGACAAGTAAAATAGACTGTAATATAAGTGAAGTTCCTCGTAAGAAGGCACTGGTACCAACCAGATATTGAGGATTGTAAATCATATGACGAAGTTAAAATGCGAAGAAACCAAAACTTACATTTTTATGAAGGATAGTGTTATCAACTAAGCTTCAACAACCAAGTTATCGAGATAGATTGGGACTTAATACACTTTCGTTTTGAAATCATAATTAAGATTTGAACTGTTTTATAGTGATGGCGTCTGTAAACTTCAAGAGACTCGGACTTGTTTGCTTTTTATTATTTTACAGGAATTCACGATGTTTACCTTATGTCCTGTACTGGTTACATGTTGGCTAAGTGTAGTGACTAAAGATTTACTTCCTCTAAATCGTAAACTTTTCAGCATGTTAAGAAAATCTAGAATGAACATTCAGATAACTGATAAACTAAAAAGAGACATCCTTTTAAGTAAAGTGAACATCGATAAGTTAGAAGTATTAAGAAATATTGTAAATTAGGTGTGATTTTTATTTCTCAAACTATTTACCTAATTTCTTGAATTCTAATACATTTGTGCTTACAACAAAACATATAAGCGAACAATATTATTTTTAGTTAGATCTTGCATTGATTTACTTATAAAAATTTTAACCAGTGACGGTGAATTTGTGGATCAAATAATAATAATAATGTATTGAATGTTTTGAACGTCAGTAATAAGGATGATTATGATAATAACAAAATAGGGATAATAAGGTTTATGCAGGTGGCGATAAGAATAACGAAGGTAGTAATATATGTGTATATGTAGACAATTCAATAAATAAATTAGGTCAAATCTTAAAAGTTACGCAATACTAAAGGTGAAGTGGACAGATAATCAGAGTTTAAATAAATATCATAAAAGTACGAAGGAAATGGAAAATAAGAAAGGGTGGGAGGTTTTTAATTAAAATTTACCTAGGTCAAGAGAGAGACAAAGATAGAACAAACTTCTTTGTATGCAAAGACTAGGATTGTTCTCTCGAATAAATTCCTATAGCTTCGGCTATGTGTTTAACAGGCGGGTTCGAATTCCGTTAGAAAGGACCGATGGAATGCGATAGATAACTTTGAAGGCACTACTTCTGTCTACTTGGTGACCACTATCAATCACATGAGTCGAAATAGGACTTCTTTAGATTTTATTTAGCCTTTTCCGAACCATGAAGGAGGCTGCTCATTAATGCGTCTGTTTAGCTTTCTAGTTGTTCGCCCTGTATAGCTCTCTCCACAGGAGCAACTAAATTTGTAGATACACACAGAAGTGGCACAGCTAGGTAGATTGCTTTACGCTTGAGCAATCATAATTGGTTGGCTGGAAAATGACAAACAAAGGGTGGTGGCAATATAAGTCCGTTTTATTGCTCTCGATAATTTTAGATGTAAGATTTACAAGCTGCGTCCCCATTAAATTGCAATTTTAGGAACAGTTGTTTTTTTTGACTGTTGTCAGTTTCTCTTTATTATCCCTAGTGTTCATATGTGTCCCTACAAACTGAGTAGGATAACCCGTTTGGACCAGTGTATTTTGGATGTATCCTAATTCATTTTCTAGGGAGTCATCTGTACAGATCCGTCTTGCTCTATTCGCAAGGCATCTGGCCAAATTGATTTTATATTGGATTGATACAAAACTGAGGAAATGTGTAAATTGTCCCACAGATGTAGGTTTTCTATAGACATCTCTCTTGAGTGAACCATCCTCTCTTCTGCTCAATTGGACATCAAGGAAGTGCAGTCTACAATGATATTCTTCTTCACAAGTGAACATGAGCGATGGATGTGCATCATTAAATTTTACTAACATTTCATTCTTGTCAGCTTTCTCATCAAGAATGATAAACGTATCATCAACATAAAGCAAATAAGAATCCGTTTTATCTATTACTAGTTTCAATAGACCATTTTCAATCTTAGCAAGAAAGAAGTCTGCCGAAATTGAACCCAATGGAGAACCCATGGTAATACCGTCAATTTGTCTGTAATCATGGTTGTTGAATGTAAAGTGTACATTCATAGTACATCTTAAAAGTAACTCTTTCAGACTAATATACATATATATATATATATATATAATATCATGATGTACTCTGCTGAAGACACGGACAACAATCTACTGAAACTAGAACAACCATAATCTACTGGGATTCTCTACGTGTGTTATTGTTTTTAGTTATTAACTGAGGTAGTTGATGGTGTTAGGTTTCAACGCTCAAATGATTATATGACGATTACGTTGAACTGTAGTAAATCAAGTCAGTAATTCTGTTGAATTGATCCATCTTAGTTTACATTTAGATTAGGAATTTATGGAGTTTAAGATCTTTTTTTTCAAATTTCTCAATGTACTAATATGGTGTATACTTTTTGCTCTACTTATTTTAATAAGTGTAATTATATGACGTTTCTTGTTCTAATTACAGGTAGGCCCAGTTTTTGGTGTTCCATTCATCTTGTGCTATTGTATTATAGCACACTTTTTGAAATCAGCCAAAGAAGATCTTGTAGGAATCTATTTTGCAGCAGCTATTCTAGGAATCGGTAATACTATAAATAATGTACGTGCTTTGGTTGTGATTACAACACTGATTGGTGTTAAACAAGTACAGACAGCAGCATTTGTTCATGGGATTGCATCATTTTTTGATAAAATATTAACCGGTCTATTTATCCAATGTATACAAATTTTTATACCTCAATTAACTTATAGACATGTACAAGTATATATTGTAGGAAGTTTGGTTGTAGTTGGTGGAATTCTAGCAACTATTGATAATCTTATGTATTCGGAATCTGTAAAAAGTTTACATCCATCATGTGTTTCATGCTTTTGTGGAAAAACACATTCACATTCATCACCCCAGTCTTCACTACAGTCAGCATCATCATCATCCTCACCTCGGTCTTCATCACCAACATCCCCTTCGTTCTCATCATCATTGGGACAGGAAAATGGCGAAAAAACTACTTGTAATATTCAAATTATTAATGAACCAGATGAAAGTGAGAAAGATAAAAGTGAACATAAAGATAAATAATTTTATACTACTTACATGCATATAATATCAGTAGTGTTTTTTGTATCCAATCAATGTATGATTTTGTTTTTTTGATATTCTGATTCTCTTCAGTCAACTGAGATATTTTACACACAAAAATCATAATGGTAATTTTCACAACGAATATTCACCTATTTACTCATCCATCTCTTCTTTCATACTCGACAACTCAGCATCCCTCTTTTCTATTCTCCTTTTGTTTCTACATATATCAAATGACTGATTCATTTACTGACTGTGTATTGAATTGTTAAATGAAGAATTTACTATATTTGCATTGTTTTTTTACGCTCCATTATCAGAAGAGATAATCTGTGTATAGAGAATATATTGTGAATAAAGAAATTGGAAGAAATTGTCTTATTCATTACGTTTTGTTTTCTGTTTCACTTCTCTAGGCTGAATTCTAGTGAAAGGAAGCGTAAATTTCACAGGATAAATTATATTGTCCAAAACAGAAACAGGCCCGAAGTTTGCAGTACATATGATGAGTAGTTCATATCTGATTGGAAACTAGTGTATAGTATTTAGTCCTTTGTTGGTGCAGACTGAATTCTGTCAGTCAAGTTTGCACTGTGTCCAATCAAGGTATCCACTGCAGTCCTACAGGAGGTCCATCTTTAGCTTATATAGCTCAGTGGTAACGTCACTGACTGCAGCACAGGGTGACGCGGGTTCGAATCTCAGAAGGGACATGAGTTCCTTCAGGTTTGCAGATACGCCTTGCTGACTGGTGAGTGACAATTAGCACGAAACCTAGGAGTCCCAGGCTTCCTGCAGGTTGTCTCCAACCGTGTAATATAGTTCATATCTGTCCGGAGTTTTATGTTCGCCACAGAAATAAACCAGAAGCGTAATAGCAACTTCAGTCTTTCGAGATAGACTTCGTAATGTGAAATTTCATATCTTTTCAACTGGAAAATCAAAATACTCTTAGGCACAGATCAGTGCTTTTGGTGTTGTTGTTTTCTTTGAGCTTTAGGGTTTGCTTTTCAATAAATATCAAGATCTTCACTTCCAACCTCAAAATGAAGTGGGATTCCGGAAACAACTATGGCTGTGATTTTCCCATCATTGTATTCACCTGTGTTCGTACTGGTCATTTTTTATCGTGTAACTTATTATTCAATATTTGATAAATTTGGTATATATAAACATGCCTGTTAATTCCAAATTCATCTGAGCATTCCTCTTTTCAAGATTTTTAAGTGAAATCGATATTTGAAGTTGTCCACATGCATTGATATGAGTGTATCTTGTGTCTTTCGACTCCTACTTTGTATTCTTGTATGTGGAGATCAAAGGACTGTCTATTTCAACCAATGCAGTATCTTTCACAGCTGATCAGTTTTGTCACCAGAAGAGATGACTGATAAACGCGTGGAGAAATCTAAAAGCTCACTTCAAACTGAAGTGTGCGCTGAAGATGTTGCCTAGTAGGGCAATGAAAGCTTCGCAAATAAACTATCCAGCTCAGAGAACACAACTACATCAAAAATATGATGTTATATTTGTAATCTTTTGTTATTGTGTCTTTACATTCAGATAATATTCAGTCAAGGGATAGTGTTAGTTTGTGGGCCACACCTATTTCAAAAGGTTTTAGTAGCCTTATAATGGCTTCAGAAATATTCTTCATATGTGTCATAGGATAATTTTGTATTGATCGATTATATTTAAGGTAGGCATCTTTGAATGGAACTTCTTGACCATTTATTTTCCTTGATGATCATCCTAAAGTGCTTCCGTCCCATTCTCCTCAAGACATGAATGTTGCAGTGTATCTGGATGTTTTCACACAGCTTCTTATGTGTGCTGTTGAATTTTTGCTTTTTTAATTGAACTATTGGTCTATGTGGGTTAACTTTCTTTCATATCGTCTTTATTCATCTGACTAAGACTTATAAACACAGAATTTTGTCCCTCTGATTGTTCATCTCTTGTAAATCTTATATCATCCAGAACGCTGTTAATTAAGTTGGAAGTGTTTTCTGGCTATGGAGAATGTATAATTCATGTAGTTCTCGGTTTCTACTATCGGTATAAATATGGTCTCTAGTCTTGTCATGAAGCCGTCAACAATTAGTCCTGATGTAGATAGTTTCATTGGTGTTTCTTCTATCTGTTCATATATTTTATTGTTGAAATTAAAGTAGGTTACAAGACATGAATTTATGAGCTCTATTCAATTTGACCATTGTATTTTTGTGTACTTATAGCACGATTCATCATATTCCAGTAGCTGTTTCATGATTCCCCTTGTCAGCTTTAAAGCATTTAGAATGTGTAATGAAGTAACGTACCAGAATTTCATTATTATCTTTGATTTTCTTAAGAAACTGAGAGAGAACCTCGGTAGGATTACGATAAGATTCTATCCGATATTTTAATTATCGCTGCCGAGAAATTCCGCTTTTGTGTTCTTAGAAGTAAGACAATTGGTTGTAAATGGAATGTGAAATTTCAGCCTATTGTAAAATCGAGTTAAAAAGGATACATTAGATTTCAAAGGGATCTCTGGGAGCGAACCAACCAGGAACCAATTGTGCAACAAATAAGCAGGAAGAAATGGAGGTGGATTGACCAAACTCTGAGGAAACCATCAAGTGACATCACTAGACAAGCCATTGCTCGAGTGGAACCCGAAAGGGAAGCGGTGAGTTGGTCGTCAGTGCGATGGTGACTTGGAGGAGGTGATGTGAAAAGGAAATGAAAGCATGTCTGCAGACTTGGAGCCGCGTGAAAACGTTAGCAGAGAACGGAACTCAATGGAGACGTGCGGCTGAATCCCTATGTTCCTCTAGGAATTAAAGGAAATAATAATATAATGATAATATTTCAAATGTCACTTTCCAGGGATTTGATTGGCTAAAGGATTTCATCATGAGCTGATATCAGTTAGAGAACCATTGGGAAACCGGGGAGTACTAAACAGCTCCTTCGTCCTAGTTTAGTTTCTTGTGAGAAGTCATGACCAGTGGAGTACAGAAGGTCGGGTGTGAGGACAAATACTCACCGATGACATTGGTTAGTGGTGGCACCATATCATGAATTGGCAAAAGTTGGAATTCATGGACGACTGGAACGAATCCTAGTGGTATGATGGTCTAGGACCTCAACTTGTAACCGGGAGGTCCTAGTTTCGAACCCTAGTGGTGGGTGCACACCGATGAGAAGTCCTAAACTGAAACGAAACAGCTATCCAGTACTCTCTCGTTGGCTTCCCAGTAGTTCTGTAACCGATGTCAGTTCATGATGAAATCCTGTAACATTAGATTTCATGCGCTACAATTCTTGTTATATGATATGTTCTGGAATGATTTATTTCCGAGGTTTTTTTCTACAGGCTGTCTACTTTTGGGATGAAGTTTTCTGTGAGCTGTTTCTGTACATTTTAACTCTGATGAACTTCCAGTGTTTCTCCGTATAGTTCACTTTTTCCGTGACAGTTGCTTCTAAGTCAGATGTTGGTAAAATAATATTATATCTACTGTTCATCCTTTTTGAGTTCTTTTCTCCTTTAGTTTCGTGTTAGGTAGTGTGTTTTACATTTTTGTCCGTGAGTATGATAATTTGGCGTATTTCTTGTTGAGCGTCTTCAGTTGACGACTGTAGAGGATTAAAAGAACTTATTTTCGAGGCGTTACTACTGGTTCATTCGCATTTAAGCCAATTACTTTTCCATTTTTTGGACAGTGTCTACTTTAATAAGCTTCTCACACAGTCACAAAGTGTTTTTACAGTCAATTTCCTTTGCAACTCAAAATGATGGAATACATCATGAAGTGTAGAGAAGTTTTCACACTGAACATCTCTGGTCAGATTGAGAATGAGTCAATGAATAATGGGAACTGCTTTGCTGTTTTCGTATTTCAAGTGAACTGTAGGGATATCAACACCTTTCACGATTTCACGTGAAACATTCAGTATTTAGTTTTGACTGGAAAACAATCTTTCGTGGAACTTCGGTAGTTCTTTTGATAACTGACAAAATGAATGTATCTCTTTCAGTAAATTACTTCTACTACAGAGGTAGTGACTACATGACAAGGTGCATTCTATTCAGTGATACATTTCATCCTATCACGTCAGTGAAGTGTTGAAAATTGAAGATAATCTAATACGCCTTGTATGTGACTTCTGTAAATATAGAAAAAATCCCCATTTAGACATTTAGAAGTCAGAAAGATTGAGCGAAGAAATATTTACTTTTCAGTTTAAATCCTCATCTCTGGCTCTACTCTAATATATATAGCATTTTTATTACAATACACAACAGTTTACCAAACAAGTGGCGATATGTTTGTTAACAATAATTAAACAGTGTCAAAATGTCAATGGGTTAATGATTAACGAAGAAAATCAATACACATTTAAGAGGTAGAAATGGATAGAATAAATTAATTTTACAAGGATAACACGTAATTAAAGATGAAGTGGTCAAAATAAATAAATAAAATATAAAATAAAATAATTTGGACAATTATAAGTTTTATAGTTTTTAAAGGTTTAGGGGGAGGGGGATGACGTAGTCCTGTTTATGCATTCTTGTAACGATGGACACGGTAGGGAAGGTGGCTGTACAAATTTCTTCTGAACACATAGGCTTGGCTTCTTCAGGTGGATTTCGATTGCTTCAGCTGTCTGTAGAAGACGAACTCGTAGAGCAAAATTAAGATTAGTCGAAATGCGATAAATAATTTTAAATGCAGCATTAACATCAACCTTATGCTCAGTATCAACAAGGTGTGCTAAAACAGAACTACGAACAGATCTTGTTTGTCCCTTGCTTAACCATGTTGGATGATGTTCGGAAATATGACGATGAACCTGCCTAATTGTACGCCCAGTGTAACTGGCTCCGCAGCTGCAGTCAAACTGGTAGATACACAGAGAAGAGGCAAATTTAGGTAGTTTATCCTTATTTCTCTAACATAGAATAGGGGCGTAGAAGACATTTGTAACAGATGTATGACTGGTGTGAAAACTATATCAGTTCAGTCAAATATAGAGATAAAAGACTGTGCATAACAGATGTTAAAGTAGTTACATATTATCATACGATGCTTTCTTTATCAAATGTCATTCTGACTTATCACATTTTAATTTACTACCTCTCTTCATTGCCTTTCAGAGGGATATGAATTATATACAGTTTAAAGATTTGTTGAATATTGTTAAAACCCTAAAGGAATTTGACAAGGAAGCAACTTTGAGGTGAATTCTTAATCCCATCTGTGCATGAATTGAGGATAATTATACTTTCAGGAGGCAATATAAGGGTAACGTTATAAACCCGTTGATTTAAAATAAAATTATTACTTTATAAATTCAGTGATAACGTTAGCAATGCAGATGGGCAGATGTAACGTTCAAATCGCAAGGAGGAGAAAAAGTGTATTCTAGATCCTCTTACTTGTAATTAATCAACATGATCAACAGTAAGGTTATACTGTACATGAATGTGAACGGCTAAAAACTACTCCCACTAACTAATATTGATCACTATCCGAATGGAGACAATCTAGTGAATCAGATGAACTTTTGTTACTTTTGGAGTTTAACTTATTAAGATTATAAAACGAAGGAATTGTCACTCAGAAAGTAAGTAATGATTACCTCAAAAATAGTCTCTAAAACATTCTTCATGCATCAGTGGCTTAGTGATAGAATGCTCCCCAACCGCGCATGTAGTCCAAAGTTCGATCCCCGACCGATGCACCGCCACACCTCGCTAAGCTGGTAATAAGATTGTTAAACAAGGGAGGTTGGAGATGAGGTTAGCAAACACATTCCGTAAAAATAAACGCTACTGCTACCAAAACTTCAAGCTATTAGCATGAAGCCCTATGTTCCACTGGGAAGGTAAAGGAGTAAAATAAATAATGCAAATAAAACACTCTTACCTGCAACACTATGTGTAAAATTCACCACCTTTTGTATAATTCCAACTCAAGCGAAGGATAAGCTACCGAGTCTGGCCGCTTCACAGTGCATATATAAATTTAATTTAATTCAGGCGGAATGTCTCTGCAAGACATAATATAAGGATTGTAGAGACTGACACCCGAAGCGACGTTCATTTATCGTCCGTTGTGATTATTTATAATGAGTTCATGCTAAGTGACTTCAGGAGCCATAGCTGGATAACACTGTAAATTAACATTGAATTAAGGTAAATAAAATCTTATCAGTGAAGTTTTAATTGCAGTCAGGTTTAATTCATTCTACGTGACTTAGGTAAACGATACATTGTAAGGGTTTACAGTTTATAAACAAACACGTGTTTGTCTTGAAATTTTCTCTATTTGTTTGTCTCACTATTGGTTAAAAGTTGCTGATTTTGGCATGATTTCGTCCCAGAAAGTGGTTACATTTTAGAAATATGAGATGCTGCAACTAAATGTTACCTCAGTGATCCAACAAAAGTCAAAATTATTTTGTGACAAATAACTCAATTAGCGTAAATAATCCGACTATTCTCAACATAATACTGAAATTAATGGGAAGTTTTGTTTAAATATGACTACTGTTGCTCATCCGAGCTAGAGGGATTTATTCGTATTTCAAGTAATTCATGAACATTTGAACAAACCAAAAATAGAAGAGTAACAGGATAATATGAACTCATTTTCAATTATTTCACAGATTCCTTTCAATCGGTTACAACCTGATCAGTACGAAAATATTAATTATATAAAGGACTTAGACACACATTTCACGCAATGGCAAAGAGTGATTGATAAGAACCATAAGGAACATATGTCCGGAGTGATTAATTTTAAAGAGTCAAAGGGAGTGGCCATCTATAGGATATAAAAACAATGAATTCAGCAAAGAAAATTCTCTTTTAATTTTCATAGCTGTACAACTGCATATATGTTTATACATATATGAATTACAATAGGCATTAATAATCCGTTTTTCAAGAATTAGCCTGTAGGAATTCCATTTATTTCAGGTCGAGCCACGGACTGATATCAGTTAGAGAACCATTGAAAACCAGGGAGTACTGCTGGACAGCTGTTTCGTCCTAGTTCGGAAATTATCGCACACGATTTTACTGTATATATTACATTGGATACCAAAGTCGAAAAAACTTGTCATTTTTACATTCCATCTTAAACTTTCTATTAGGATAGGTACTATTCAGGAGGTTTGATATTTGAAGTGTATCACAAACGACTAACATCCCTTTGAAACACTTGATATAAAAGTCTGTCTGAGTAACAGCGGACTTCATCCTTATTTGCTCCAAGTTGCCTCTAAGCTTTAATTCAATGTATGTTATTGTCGACCGACTTTTTCTTCAAAATGTATTTAAGGCTTTTGGTAATTCTTTTCCCCATTGATTTGGTTGTATTTTTATTTAAATGATCAGTTCAAAGTTTGTTTGATTCTTTGTACACAACTGCCTATTCCCATTATTACGACACCTGATCCTTTGTCAGGCAGGAGAGTAACAATAGATTCATTGTGAGTTAGGTTTCTTAATGTCGTTTGATTATCTTCCGATAAAGCTACACTTCGTGAATTTCTCTATCTGATATATTGATTAACCACACCAACATGTCAAGATTTAAACCAACCTTGGTTCTCGTCATCCACTGGATTTAGTTTAGACAGTTGAGGATACAAACTTTCGAGCTGGGTTTCGAAGTCAATTTTGTTGGTAAATTTTATGAGAATGTGGAATTTGAATCCAAGTGAAAGAACATCTGTCACTATCTGACCAATTTCGGGAATTTGATAGTTGCATAACAACTTTTCGGGGTTCTCTGAAATACTTTCATTCAAATTTTCCTTAACTTCAGTCTTTGACAAGGTTTTCTCAAATTCTGTGCTGGTTTTGGTCTGAATTTCTCGAATTGACTCATGTTACTTACCGTTCTTATCAATCAATCCTTTTTCATAGCGAAAAAGCCTGTAAATTATATTCTATAGTGTTCAATTTTTAGCCGGTTGAGAAGATAACATGAAATAATTTAAACTGATTTTATGTTATTCTGGTACGTTTGTCTTTTATATTCTTAAATGTTATAACATGATATATACTACTTCTCAGTAGCTTGAATTTCACAACGAAATAATATTCTGAACATTCGTTTTCATTAACTTCAAATATTCCCATTATTAACATTAGAACAAGATTTATAAGCAAACAGTATTGTTTTCAATTAAATTTTCTTCAGAATTTACTATAATTTACATAGATTTATAAATAAAAACTTTAACAAATGACTGTGATTTTGTGGATCAAATAATAATGATAATTTGTTTTTACGAGTTTGACCACGGATTGATATCAGTTAGAGAACCATTGAAAATCAGGGAGTACTACCAGACAGCTGTTTCATCCTAGTTTGGGAATCATCGGCAGTACCCACCCACTGCCAGGGGTCAAACCCAGTACCTTCCGGTTACAAGGCAAGCTCGTATACCATTCAGCCACTGGGACCCGATTCAATAGCCGATGAATTCTAACTTCTACCAATAATGATAATTATAATAATAATGTGGTAAATGTTTTGAACGTCATTAATAGCGATGATTATAATGATAGCAAAATAATGATAATAACCCTCCCACCCCTTCTTATTTTCCATTCCCTTCGTACTTTTATGATATTTATTTAAACTCTGATCATCTGTCCACTTCACCTTTAGTATTACGTAACTTTTAAGATTTGACCTAATTTATTTATTGAATTGTCTACATATACACATATATACTTACTACCTTCGTTATTCTTATCGCCACCTGCATAAACCTTATTATCATTACTTTGTTAGCATGATAATCACCGTTGTTACTGTCGTTCAAAACATTCAACACGTTAATATTATTATTTCATCCACATAATCACCGTCAATGGTTAAAATTTTTTATATATAAATCTATGCAAATTAGAGTAAAGCCTGAAGAAGATCTAATCGTTAGTGATTTCTGTATTCCTCTTGCAGTTTCCCCCGTCTTTTTTGTCACAACTGTTTCCCTGGATCATAATACTGAAGTAGAAACACATATTCTACATTTGTATTCCTCGGACGTTGTGTTATACTTTTCCGGCGTTTAGTAAAAAGTTTTTACACCTAATGATAAGGACCCTCGTCATGAAACCTTTTCATCAACTATAAACTGGATAGATATTCCTGTTAACATTGTATACCAGTGTTGTACCTACAAGTAACTGCATATTTGTCGAACTTCTCGACTGCCAGATCCAGGAACCCAGCTTTGATATCTCCGGTTACCTATTTATAACTTAAACTTTTCAAGCTCCCGTGTAAAACTTGACAGGTAATCGACATTCCTGTGTATATAACTTTGATATTGCCTATTAATTTATAATGTGTACTGTGACTGGAGAATCTGTTCAAATGCTTATCTAGTAAGTCTCTTTCTTTTTAACATATTGGATTTCAGACCATTAACAGATTATTGTTCATTTTAATTTTGTGGCAGGCTTCAGGGTTAAAATATTCAGCAATTTATGATATTTTACACATGTAACTAAGTGAACATTGCTCATTGTCGTGACATTTTGGCAACTAATAGCGTTAAGAAAACAATATTCAGCGAAGAGACTCTTTTCAACGAATTTATTATCAAGCTGTACAATCGTATATATATATATATATGGATTTAAAGAAATTATATCCAGTGAGGGAATTAGATCAAAGTTGTGAATACATGAAGTAATAATAGTACGAAACGCAATTAAAATACTTGTGATTATAATCATAGTTAAATGTCAAGTGGCAAAATAATTAATATCATATATATATATACAATAATACAAAGATAAGCTGTCTAAACTGGTCAACGACTCAGTTCCAAAGAAAACCTTATTCATGAACTTGGAATTCAAAGGTGACCGAGCTTCAGATATGCTCAAAAACCGTCTCTCTAAAGCAGTCAGTAAGACGTTCTTTGCAGCAAAATTACATATGACGCTCACCAGCCGCAAGTTGTTCTCTACCTGTGTAAAAGATAAGCTCTACCGTCTGGCCGCCTCCATGTGCATCTATCAGTTCACTTGCTCATGTTGAGCAAGGTACATTGGCCGTACCCAGAGGACGCTTTCCACACGGATACGAGAATATATTCCAGCATGGTTTTACAAGGGAGAAAGGAAGTGTGTGCGAAGTTCTATTCTGGAACACCTGATCGACTTCTGTCACTCTCCCAACCCTGACCAGGATTTGAAGATCATATACCGAATCCATGCTAACTTCCCGCGTTTTCTTCGTTACAGACTTCTAAAGACAGTGGAGGCCTTGGCAATTTATGACTTTAAACAAGACCTTTGTGTACAGAAGTATGTACAATCCCTACTTCTACCTTGGCCATAGAGGGATGGACATTTATGTATTTTGTTTATTTATTTATTCTATGTACCTTTCCATTATTATTACGATTATTATTCTGACTCTGCTTGTTTCCGCTTTTCCCACTTGTCATTCTTAATCCAAAATTATGTGTTTTTACAATATTGAATCCTATCTTATCAAATTTCACACCATATTATGTAACATTTTGTCTTCGCCTACTAATCCTATAATTATCTACCCCTTTCCAACATCTATAAACCTTATGTACTATTGTATATATATGGTATTAATTATTTTGCCACTTGACATTTAACTATGATTACAATCACAAGTATTTTAATTGCCTTTCACACTATTATTATTTAATTTATTCACATATATATATATATATTCACGTTCCCAGTGGAACATAGGGCTTCAAGCTAGAGGCTTGAAGTTTCTGTAGCAGAGGTGATTATTTTTACAGGATGGGGTTGCTAGCCTCATGCCCAACCTTTCCTCCTTACCAGCTTTTTTATTACTGGCTTAGCGAGGTAAAGGAGTCCGACAGCTGGTGATCGAACCCCAGACCATGTGCATGGTCGGCGAGCGTCCTAACCGCTGTGCCACCGACCATACCACGTTGAAAGCACCGGTTCTCGTCCATGTATTCACAACTTTGATCTAATTCCCTCACCAGATATAATTTCTTAAAATCCATATATATACGATTGTACAGCCTGATAATAAATTCGTTGAAAAGAGTCTCTTCGCTGAATGTTGTGTTCTTAATGTTACAATGGGAATTGTTAAATTATTGAAAAAACTACTAATGTCATAAGAAAAAGACGTAGACTGCGAAGAAAATTTTCTTTTCGACGATCCATTTTCATAAGCTGTACAATCTTTATTACATTCAATGGAGAATTCATAAAACCAACCAGATACTGATAAAATTTGTCCTCAGGAGCACATTACGTAATGGAAATTTGAAAAACGGCAGAAGTTGGCATGATGCAACAAGTGTGAGAAAATGACTAATTAATATAATTGTGTAGTGTGGTCAAAAACTAGTGGAAAGATGACAAAATGCCTTTGTAAAATCTGTATGAAAATGCAATGTTATTAATAAACAGCAGTAGAGTGGCAGTAAAATAAGGATGATGGGAATTATAATAATGGTAAACTTAGATAAAAAAAGGAATTAAAGTGAGAATTTCACTGAGGCCATGGTAGGGTGAGGGAATGTATGTGGTGCTTTTGAATGCAGAATGCGATGATTAAGCTTTGTATAGATGGCGTATTAGAAGTCGTTTCGTGCGATATTAAGGGACTCTATGTAGCACTGGAAAGCATTCATGTGCGGGTGCTCGATGTCCAAAATTGTCAAGGTGTTCGAGGATGGAGCTGCCAGTATTCTTCTTTTCTCCTCTGGCTGGCTAGCCAGGGTAAACAGTGTTCCAGAATACGTTTGTGGACTTGATATTGCGTACGGCCGGTATACTTTGCTCCACACGTGCAAGTTAACTGATAATTACACAGTGAGGTGGCCAAAAGCGATATCTTGTCCTTAACTTTAGACTGGATAAATTGTCCGCTGACAGTCGTGATGTGTAAGGTGGAGAGCCCGTGAATCCGGTCCCAGTTGCAGAATGGTCTACTAGCTCGCCTTGTAACCAGAAGGTCCTAGGGTCGAACAGCTGTCGGTAAGTATGGCTGAAGAATCCGAACTGGGATGAAACAGCTGTCCAGTACTGCGTGGTTTTCAATGGTTTTCTTACTGATGTCAACTTGTGATCAAACCTGTATTTATCTCTCTCACACCACTGAATATAACTCATCCCCCGAAACTTAAGTCTTGTTGATTACGAATACATTAGCATGTCAATCAATTGTTTATTCACATTATATTTAGTGTTTTCGATAGCTGTGCATTTAATGTCTATAAATCGTGATTAAAATCATGGACTAATATTCCGTCTTCTACTTATTCCTTAACACACTTTGTAGCATAGTTTTGATATGCCTTTACTGGTTGCGGTATTTTAACTTCTATGGATTTCTAACTGTAGAGCCTGACGAAGTTATTGAAATCGATCATTCACACAAAAATATTTTCTTATTCCAAATTTACTATGGGGGATATCTAAATTACTGAAATAATGTTCTCATTCCTGGCTTCCCTAGTGTAGCATAGAGCTTTAAGCATTGAAATTCCAGTGAAATTGGTGTTGTTGGATGGTTGGAGGCAATCGGCAGGAAGCCTTGGACCTAGGTTTCGTGCTAGTTGGCACTCATCAGCAAGGCGTATCTGCAACCTTGATGAACTGATGTCCCCTCTGAGATTCGAACCCGCGTCACCCAGTACTGCAGTCAGAGACGTTACCAGTGATAGAATTCAGTCTGCACCAAAGAGAGGACTAGACGCATCACACTAGTTACTAGTGTCAAATCAAATTATCCACTACAGTCCTACAGGAGGTCAATGGCGAGCCCGAATAGCTCAGTAGTAACGTCTCTGACTGCAGCACTGGATGATGCGGGTTCGAATCTCAGAAGGGACATGAGTTCTTTCAAGGTTGCAGATAAGCCCTGTTGAAGAGTGCCAACTAGCACGAAACCTAGTTCCAAGGCTTCCTGCCGATTGCCTCCAACCATCTAATATCACAAACAATGTACACTGTGATGGTGACCTACCTAGAATGGTGGCCACATTACAACCTGACTGATAGAATTCAGTCTGCATCAAAGAGAGGACTAGACGCATCATACTAGTTACTAGTGTCAAATCAAAAAGTGGTGTTGCTTAAACAAGGTGGGGTTGATAGCCTCACTTCTAACGTTCCCTTTTTCTCAGGCTTATTACCAATTAAGCGGCGTCTAGGTGTATGTCATCTGGGAATATAACCGAGTTCTCACGCTCGACTGACAGTTATTTTACCACTGAACCAACAATGTACATTAAATTGATCTAGCATATAATTATGAACCAACACTTACATTTAGTTCCTTGAATTTTTAAAGATCTTTACTTTAGTAATCACCAGCAATTCGTTTCAACAAATACATACTTATTTCGATAGCACTTTCCTACTTTCCATCACTGCTAATGCATTCATGTTTCAAATAATATTTAAAATATCATGCCTAGGGGTGTAGTAGTGAATGATAATAAAAAGTCCAATGTGTGATTTAAAATAAACCAATTTATATGAACAGCTTTAGCATAATTCATACAAGTGTGAAAATGTATTATTTATGCCTTGATAAATGCAAAGATTATTTTCACATCCATCTTTTTTTTTACAATCTCTTCCTTATCACGTGTAGCTTTTTATTTACTTAATTTCTATCTCACCATGTGACACTGTTTTTCTATCCTAGTTTACATTTATTCTTCTCCACAGTTATCAGTACAGATGAATCCAATTCCAGTAGATTTTACAGAAATAAGATTCGTCTACTAATGAGTAACTAAATGTTTTTAGAGTTGATTTGCAAGGATTAGATTTATTTCTCAAGCTTGACTATGAATTGATATCAATTAGAGAACCACTAAAAACCAGGGAGCACTGCCGGAGAGCTGTTTCATCCCAGTTCGGGAATCGTCGTAGTACACACCCAGTGGGTTTCGAACCTAGGACCTTCTGGTTACAAGACAAACTCGTATATCATTCAGCCACTATGACGCGATTCACTGGCCACCCCATGAATTCTAACTTCTACCAATTCGTGCACCGGTTCTCAGTGGATGAATGATATACGAGCTTGCGTTGTAACCGGGAGGTCTTGAGTTTGAACCCCGATAATGGGTGCGTACTGTTGATGAATCCGAAACTAGGACAAGACGGCTGTCTGGCAATACTCCATGGTTTTCAATGTTTCTCTAACTGATATCATTTTGTGGCTGAACTTGAAAAATGAAGGTTTTAATAAAAGTACTAAACTCTAAAACCATATGAAGTAAATATGTTTGCAAAAAGCCATATTATTCATCTTTTTTTCTGCAGCAGGTGTTTTTTATAATATTTCAAAATAGATTCAGCTGCAGACTGACATCATTTGGAGAGTCGTTGGAGATTCTCGTGATCACCTGTGTTCAACCCCGATTGAAGGCATAGATGTGCACTGTTGGAGAATTCAAAACTAAGACGAAACAGCTTTCTTCTTGTTTTTCAATGATTATCTAACTGATGTCGATTCATGCTAGAAGCAAAATACAGATCTCAACTAAGCAACGTTCTGTCGTTGATTTGGTCTTATATGGTGTATATTATTAGGAAAGATAAGACAGAAAAGATATTGGCAGTTATTTTGTTCACACGCATGCTACTCTTCATTACATTGTGTGAGATCTATCCAAGTCTATGTGCACAGATATACAATATAAATTACCAAATTTATTATAAGTATCGAAGGCTAAAAGTCGGCTAATTCTTCTGCATTACATGTACTTACAAAAACTCTTTTGGTAACTCCACTTTAAAGCTGCACGGTTATTTAGTGGGTTGTATGTAGATACAACGTAGATTGACAACAGAGGTCAGAGGTTGTTGTCAGTTAACAACAAAGTAAGCATCAAAGTGTATAGGTAGTAAAAATGTTTGAAAAATTGAAAATAATCTTGCGCAATCATCAAGAGGGTTGGCCAATAGTTAGTAAACTGATGAGTAATAATTTGCAAATAGATGATCAGAAAAAAAGGAATAAAAATGGGTTGCAAAACATAAAAATAATAAAATGGGCTACACAGAGTTAACATACCGTTATTCAGGAAAGCAAAAATGGAAAACAAATAGTACCAAGACCACTGTAGTAAAAGAGGCTGGATAAAGCCTTTCTGAACAGCAAGTTCAGATTTCTCCTTATGGATTGCCTAATCTCCAGTTGTATAAAGAAGATGCAGGCGAAATCCTTTCGAAAGACTTGGTTGTACTTTATATGACTTTGAAAGAAGTCTCTGCTGATGCTACATGAACAGAAGTTATGCTCCAGAATTGAGCTGTTGACTATTTTACATTCACCTTTTGACAGCCATGTTGGTAAACGTTCGTGGGCACGTCTAGACAATATCCTGATGGTGCGACCTAAGTTGTTAGCTCCACAGGAGCGAGTGAATTCATAAATGCACAATGAAGTTGACAACAATGGGATCTTGTCTTTGACGTTTTAGGGGACAAGAGCATGTGTGGAGAAGGTGAGGCGTGGAGATGCAGTAAAGAACGTTCTCTGAATTACTCCCGAGAAGCGGCTTCTTAGGACTTCAGTAATTGTACCTCCCTTGAATTTCAGGTTTAGAATTAATTGTTTCTTCAGCATACACAGTTTTGTGGAGGATCAGTCTTTCTTTTTAGATGTTTGTCATTGAAGGAGGTTGGATTTCTATTTTTGGTCAGAGTGTTTCTGAAGGATTCGTTACGATAAGAATCTACCGTAGATTCACTGAAGACACATTGAATAAGGAATTGAAATGGTGTTTTTACTGATATCAGCAACATCATTTGAAATAAACTTCATGTAAATAGTTGAACTTTTCGTAGTTGTGGAGTTCACTGTTGCTTAGGTGTGAGTAAATGACGCCATGTAATCGGAAGTGTTTCTCTGAGAGATATATATAAAAATGGATTACAATGTAGGATTTAGTTTAACTTCATACTGTTACAGTGCTGATATTACTTTTGACAGAAAAAGTCAAATAGTTGTGACTTGTATTAGAACAAACTTCCAAACCTAATTAGTGTTGTCAGTTGAATTAAAAATTAGTAAATTCTCATTTAAATACCATTTGCAGCTGTCATAAATTTAACTGTACTTGCTTTAACTTTTTAATTGTTTGTGGTTTTATTTTTTCCGTTTGTTTTCGAGAAAAAAATAAGTGCATTACTTGTGAATAAATATTCTTTAATACAACAGTGAGATATTGCTTATGTTATGAGGAGAAATGTTCTTCTCTTACGTAAATAATACTGTATATCAGTATAAAATCCAGTAGAAATAAGTGAAGCTGGGTATGCAGTTTAAAAATAGCCTTTTTTAATGAGGCTAACCACTGCTTGAAATACTGTCATTATCAGAATTTACATATAAATACAAATGTCGACTTTATGTACATAAAGCTAAGTTTTTGAACCTAAGTTGTCTCATGTACTTTGACTTGCAGATGATAAAAATTCAGGGTAATTGTTCAAACGAATAGTTTATAAAACAAATGTACCTCAAGTAATTAACAATACCAAAATCGTTATGGACGACCTAAAACTTTGATACACAGTGATAATTTTCCGTGTATGCCAGCTAGGTAAAGCAAATTGATCTAAACAACGAATGACACTTTAATTCATTTAAACTGCAGTTCATAAGCGATTTAAAATGTTCATTCAGTCATTGTGACCCTCCCATTCACATCATTCAAAATGGAAAGAATAGAGACATATAATCCCATAACTAGTTTGTAGAATATAGAAAACCAGAAAGTGTGTTACGTCAGTTGACTCAGGAATTTGAATGTTTTGAAACTGATCATCTAATGTCTCCCCGTATTCAGAGCAGCTCCATGTGTTTGAAAAGGCAGCTATGATGTGATAATGATTTTTGAACTGTAAAGTTGACTGCATACTGATAAGTTCTTCTCAGCACCAATCAAAATCAAAATCTCCCAACCTACCCTTCCTTCGCTAACTATTGGTGTTCGGAAACCACATATTTCAATCAGTGTTATCTACAAGCCAGATCGAGGTGATCTCAATATCTCGCAGATACATGATTTCTGTACAGTTGTGCTCATCAGCTAGCTCTGTACGAAAACGAAGTCATCTCGGACAGTCAAATCAATTCAAACTGCCTGAGTTCTGGTAAGTTGCTTGGGATTATTGGTGAAACACTGAATGTAATTAGCCATTCATGAGGTACACAGTTCTATTCTAAATTTCGTGATCATTCTCTTTACAGATGAAAACATTTGGCTCTCATTATGTGGCTCACTGGACTCCGTAATCGGTGTCAATATCGCGAGTAGAATGCTATTCTATGCAAACCAGAGTCAGTTTTTAAATAACGTCACCATAGAACCGTCTGTTAGGAGATTCTTTGGCATCATTATCCAATCTCAAATATATAATACATTAAATGTATAATGAATACAACCCTATTATAAAAGTCTGAGAAAGTCATGAAATTAGTGTAAGTAAGCCCTTAAACCTCTTGAATACGTGGAGTAAATGTACAGAGCATTTGTTAATCTAAAAATATTAAGTTATAAGCAATTCACGTAGAAGTCAGGCAAGCTACATACATTTACACAGTAAAAGGTATATATAGTGACACAAATTAAGATAATCTGCATAATGAAAATGTCAAATTAAATTTATTTTCTTTATTTGCAAACATCAACAGTAAATAGAATAAGTGGAGATAACGTCACATTTTTTTTTGAATTTTATAAACTATGGATGGCTGAACAGAATACGTAGAATCCAGAATTTATACTTTCTATCAATCATCAAAATGATATTCATGAAATTATGATGACGTTTGATTTCATCACCCTAACACCACACTTTCGAAATTTGTTGATACGAGTTTCGAAAACTCAGTTGAGTGACTAATCTAAGCATACATCGAAATATAACCTATCTAACTGTCACAATATTTCAATCTTTGATTAGCACTTATAATTGCTATCAGATTGCTCTTATCAGTGAAATAAAAGGGAACTGAAATAGAATATATTCTGTTCTCTCATATTTTTAACAAATTCAGTCTTAGTACATTCTCTGGACAGCTGAATTCCGTAGTTATCAAAATGAGTTTATATTTATAAATGTATATATCTCTTAATGATGAACTCCAATGGATAAAGTAAACACGCAAAGAATATTTTTTTGAATATCTGGCGAGATTAGGAATTCCTTACATCACTCTTTCTATTCATGATTGACTGACGCCATTTTCGCTATTTTCCAACAGACAAGACTTGTTTCAAATAGTGATTTCATCTTGATTCCACATCATTTTGTTTGTTTTCTATACATATTGATTTTTAGATTTTTCACTGGAAAAGCTTTGTCTGTGTATATGCATATATAAACTGTCTTTCTAGAAAGCAGAAGTCTTTAGCGTTCTTCGTGTTATTTTCGTGTATGCTTTGCTTACAGTTTCTTTTGCCGTACGACTCCTCTATCATTATATATGCAGCTTAGTACTTTCACTGTAGTGAATTTTTTAACTGTCTTATTTTCAATAATATTAATTTATTATTACGCCTGATTGTATTGACTAGTCTTGAGGAATATCCATTGTCTGACTGAATTCCATTACTCAAGTTTGAAATGTGGTTGACAAACTATGAAATCTACCATCGACGCACACTTGGAGCTGTTGTGAGATGGTTGGCAGGCAGACGTCAGGAAACCGTGGACCTAGATTTTGTGCTTAATAGCACTGGTTAGCATGACGTTTGTGTAAAGTAAATGTTACATTCCAATAGGGGTTCAGTAGTGAACCTGAGTAGCTCACGGTTCTGACTGCAACAATAGGTGACGTAGGCCTCAAAGTTCTCTGATATTAAGTGCTACATTTGAAAAAATCAACTGAACGTGATTTAATGACATTAAAATTACTCAGGCTAAATTACCTTTTGTTAATTTTGCTATTGAACAACAGAACTTATCTGCTCAAAATGAACCTAAGTCATATTTTGTTGATAAATTTTGGTTTGAGTAGCAAAAAATGATTCAGACTACCATTTCCGAAGGAAGTTACTAACAGAGTTTCAAGAGAAAATAACGAGAAGTTCATCAAAGACGTCTTTTTGGCGATTCCGCTTTCAAAAGCTGTACATTTACAATTATGTGCATAAGTCCAACCTCTACATTTACCATGCATCTAGTTGGGTTCAACTCCTTAGTTTTCATTTTTTGTTTTTTCATTCCAGTTATAAAAACTTAATATTTCAATTTCAACTAATATTCCATCCCGTGTAATGGAACAATTGTTTGGAAAATTCCTTCTGGACAATGTATTTATAATATTTATACTTATTTAGACATTATAACTAACTTCGTAATTATTATGTGTATTTCTCCTTGACTGTGTACCATTAATTTGATCTTTGCATGTGACATCTTAATATATGACCTTTATTATTTGGCTTTGTCCTTACTTAATCTTTCATTGTAGTACTTCTTTGTGGTTGTGTGTACATTGACAGTATGTTATTTAACAATGTGAGTTTATTTGAGTGAACGAAGGTCGTTCTGACTCGGGAGTGTCTGTGGCAGGAAGCGTTGGTGTGTAACTCTTGTGACCAGAGCTTTTGATCGCACGTCGTTGGAAATATTCTCCCTCATACTAAGGTATCTCTTACAGTCGAACTTTGGCTGACTAATTTTGTCTAACAGTGTTTGTTTCGCATTTAGAAACATACCTTGACTGTATAGCTGCCTCACGGAACTGCTGAGTTTCATGTTATTATTATTTAATAGAACCTCGAAAATACTGAAGAATAGTCGTCTTTTCCCCTAATTTTGAAATGTTTCGTGATACTACGTGTCTAGATGAAGTTGTGTCGGGTATGCAGTAGAACATAGAGATCAGTTTCCTACGTTCCCACCATAACCGAATAAATTTGGTCTTTAAATCCCGTTCACACTTTTACCAGTTAAAAAGAAGCTATTTTACAAAAACCGCAACCAATTTCTAATCCTGTGTAATTTGGTTTCTAAGTCCCTTCGAACTTTCATATCAAGTTGAAAATTATTATCATATTTAGTCTCCTTCGTTATTCTGTGAAAGTAAATAGTAATTGTATCTGTGTAAACTTATGTATATAAATGCGACTGTGTAGCTTTCGAGAATATTATTGCAGAAAAGGTACCTTAGTTGAATTTCTCTCTAATGTCCAGCTGGGTATTTTCTACGATTTGATAGAGTTTTATCATAGAAATTCTCCCAGATTTGCAGCAGTTCAAGTTACCACACTCCACGTAGCAGAGAAACTTGGAGAACATAGAGAAAAAAGAAATCCATTAAAACTATGATGAGCTGAAATGTGTGACAGACAGAATTATAACACGGAAAAACATGAAAGCCTAATGGATGCAGGAGACGACAAAGAGTGAGTGCATCTGCCCTACTGAGAACGACTTTAAGCCATATTATCAGCATTCTCCGGCCACTGGATCTTATCACAGATTATGTGATTCTTTTTTTCTTTAACGCCTGTTCCACTAATTTTTAAGTAGCCTATGACATTTGATAGGCAGGTAAACAGATGAATAAATCAGTGAGAAAAGAAAAGAACTAATTAAGCATAAACATGGTTTCCAGTCAAAAGACAACCTTCCCATAAGTCTTCATAAAGCATAGAATTGATTTCCTTGCGAGTTATCCCTGAAACGACTCTAAGATAGACGTCTACCAAAATGTATTCAAGACAATAGGATGGCACAAGAGAACTAAAAGACATATACAACCTTAAGTTTAAATACTCATACCATTCTGAACAATGCACATATATCTTTTAATCATACACCTATTAAAATAAAAAGAAATCTCAAGACTAAAATTTTGAGACAATATGATCTGTGGGAATCTGAATACACATATAGGTAAGTATCAGTCTGTGTCGTGAATGGGTAATTGATAGGCAGGAAAAACACTTGGTGATTAATAGATAAATTAACAACTTCAAAGGAATGATAATCAACTTATTTTTCTTGCTTTTATGGCGTTTATCAAAATCGACTTTAGATGCACAGTGTGATCAGTAAGCTAAATGTCAGGGGACTACTGCGTACTGCAACGCTCCTTAGTTCTATGCTAGATGTTGATTGGAGTCAAGTGACAGGAAAAATACGAGATTCGATTAAGCTGGCATGCGTTGGAAATGCATGTCTCAAGTTGCCAGAAGAGTCATGCCCTGTGTATTATTCACTTTGAAAACTGTGGTTTATTGAAGTGTGGCAACTCGTACTAATACATTTCTGTGCAAAGTTCTGGGTTAAAACTAGTCAGTTGATCTCAACAGTCAATCCCAAAGAGGTCATTCATCAATTGAATAGACAAGTTTAAAACTTTGGTGTCACATTTTACTCGCTATATTGACACCAGTCACAGGGTCAAGTAGGTTACATATTGGCGTCCGAATGTTCTTGTTCTGTAAAGAAAATCATCACAAAATTTAAAATAGAACTGTGTACCTCATGAATGGCTAATTACATTCGGTGTTTCACCAATAATCCCAAGCAACTTACCAGAACTCAGACAGTTTGAATTGATTTGACTGTCCGAGATGACTTCGTTTTCGTACAGAGCTAGCTGATGAGCACAACTGTACAGAAATCATGTATCTGTGAGATATTGAGATCACGTTGATCTGGCTTGTAGATACCACTGATTGAAATATGTGGTTTCCGAACACTAACAGTTAGCGAAGGAAGGGTAAGGTGATTTTGAGATTTTGATTTTGATTGGTGCCGAGAAGAACTTATGAGTATGCAGTTCACTTTACATTTCACAAATCATTTTCACATCATAACTGTCAGTTAGCTCATTCCTGTATTTTCAAACACATGGAGCTGCTTTGAATACGTGCAAACATCAGATGAGCAGTCGTTAAACATTCAAATTCCAGGGTAAACCTACTAAAGAAAATAAGTATGCACGTTAACCTGACGCCAGTAAAAAGATTAAGATGAAAACTGCTTTTTTCTTCATTTTTATAAGTCTTTGTAGAATGTGATGAGCAATTATATGTAAGAGACTCGTCAAACCATTAGAAATACAAAGTATCCAGTTAAAAAACTGCAAAAATATGAAATAGAATGATTAAAAGGGGGAAATAACAATAGAGAGAAATTGAATTACTACGTGATATACAATGAAGATGACAGTGGTAATTAATTGCAGAAATGACGGTTGATTCTAGGTGATTGGAGGCAGTTGAAGGGATACTTGAACTTAGGTTTGGTGCTTGTTGTTGTTTGTCAGCAACGTGTATCTGAAAGTCTGATGGGACTGGTGTACGATCGAATATTTGAACCCAAATTACTCAGTGCTGCAGTCTGAGGAGTTACCATTGAGCTATGCAACCTCATGAGTGACTTTTAGTGGGAATGTAATGAATATATCGATTCATCAGTGGGGCTTAAACAATTTTATGAGTCTAGTTCTTAGTGCTGGTGGTGAGTGAACTATATCACTCAAGTTTGCGATACAATCGCCAATATATGTTACCTGTCATCACCGCGCACTACGAATTGATGTTAGATGATTTGAGGTAATCGACAGGAATCTTTAGAACTAGTTTCAATATTGTTGTTTTTTGGAACTCGACAGTCTCCAGAATTATACAGTTAATCGTATAGTGCACATTTTTATAATTATTTAATTGATGTTAATTGACAGGATGTCTAATGATCCAGTTATCAATATTGTATCACAGTATATTATGTCAGATAAACTTATCTAATGTGGGATAAAATCCTATCATAGTGCCAAAATTCTACTCTTACATGTAGGAATGACTTATTGGATATTTACGGTTTCTGTGCTCCTAGTATTTGATAAACTTCCATTCTTGTGCAAAATATTCAACATTTCATTTTAATATATTTACTTATGCCGATTTAAAACACAATTTCTTATTAATTTCTTTTTAAATAACAATGTGAGTCTCCAAGACAGGTATCCACATGGTTGGCTAAAGTTAGAAAACAGTTTCAAAATGCTTATACCAAATTATATTTACAAATTGACTGAAATTTCTCCAAATATTTGCTACATTACAGATGGTTATGCATGAATGACCTGATATGGCGGTTAAAGTTACAGTTACACACGAAGTAATATCAGTTTCAAACTATATTTACTTACCGTAACGTCAGCATTTCGACTCTGAAATTTGACTTGGACTCTACATTACACCTACCTATCTCCTTATTGCTCCGGATGAATGACAGCTGTATACTCTAAAGTCTTCAGCGGAAAAAATTTCTGCATAGCTCTACTTCAGAT